>CM067370.1:102805027-103180027 GCA_034401795.1 Chaetoderma sp. LZ-2023a | reverse complement strand
TGTATTACATGTGTTTTGTCTTTATTAACGTGTAGCTGCCACATCTGAGACCAATTGCATACATTATCTATATTGTCTTGAAGGTTCACGGTGTTAGGGTTACCAAACAGTTTTGTATCATCTGCAAAGATCTTACAAGGGCAGGTTATGGAATCGGGTAGAACGTTTATATACAAAAGGAAAAGTGTAGGTACCAAAACACTGCCTTGAGGCACACCACTAGTGATGGCTGTCCAGTCGGATGTTGCTTCGTTGATCTTTACACACTGTTTTCTTTCGGTTAGAAATGCTTCAGTCCAGTTAATTGGTTGCTCTACTAGAACGTACAATCTCATTTTCTTTAGAAGTCTTTTGTGTGGTACTGTATCGAAAGCTTTGGAAAAATCTAAGTATATTGCGTCTATAGGCTTGTTTTCATCTAGATTGGATGTTATGGTTTCCATGCACTCCGGTAACTCTTACTTGAAGATAAGCTGGTACGTACCCTGACTCCAATTGCTCATAATCACCAATAGTGCTAATTTTTGATTTGATTTGATTTATTCTCTTGGTAAATATTACAAATTACAATATGATAACAGGGAGTCCACTGGAGGCTGTGCCTATTAGCTTGTGGACCCCTGACATAGAATAACATACAAGTTACACATGATTTGACATAAGTAGACATAAGGCATTATGACAATATATTATACATAACTACAGACAAATAATATAGGATTTGACATAGAAAAAGAAGAGAAAAAAAAAGAGAAAAAGACAAGACATTTGACAAACATGGTTCACTTGTTTTTTATTGTTCTTCATACGGTGGGTAACATATTTCACTCATTGGAATGGGCTAGGGGATGAAGGGGGTGGGTGGGGGCTGGAGATCATCCTGTTTCTACTATTATTATTATTATTATTATTATTATTATTATTATTATTATTATTATTATTATTAGTGTCTATCACCTTCTTTCCCTAGAGGAAAGAGAGTAAACCGGCTATGTGAAGCTGTGTTCGAGTCTATTTCTTAGTGTGTTTGTCATGGCTGGATTTTTTAGAGCTCTTAGATATGATCAAGTTCTGGATCTGTGTATATCTTGAGGAGTGCTGGTCCAATTTGACTCAGGATTTAACACAGAAGCTGCATACTCGCTGAATATTCAGAAAAGCCACCTGACCGAGAGTTGTTGGTGGCTTAGCCAACCACAGCCCCCGGTCAAGTCCTCTTCAAAACACCCAGCAAGAGGAGCTATGTCCCTTGGGATGTGTTGTCTGTAAGACCCAGGAGCCAGACATTCACATAAAATATAATATAATAAAATAAATTAAATTAAATATGATTATGGTTAATGATACAGTAAAGATAACAATGGCCAACATGATTCTAGCAACAAACTGATTTGGTTATGACGTAAGTAATCTTCTGTACACATTTGGAATAGAAGACATTGCTGCCTTATGCAGAAAGTTCTCCCACAAATCCCACTAGGTCCAGAATATTCAGCAGTACCGGTACCTTTTATTTTATGTAGACAATATGTTAAACCGGAGTGTAGAGGCAGGGCAAGAGCAGTAATATCAGCATTGTTAACAGGTGGTTCTTCATGATGAATTGCTGGTAATTGCTGTGGTGTCCGGGCGCATGAAGGTGCAGTAACTAATATATGAGTGAGGTCCAATTACTCGATTTAGTACTTATTAATGAACATTTGTTTAATAATATGTTTGCAGGAATTTTGACTAATAATCTGTGTACGTGTGTTCGTGTCTGTGTTATTCCAGAGTTTTGTAGCTTGGAAGGATGGTTTTTGTTTTGAGATTTCCGTTCTATTGTATTCTGTGTGAAAGTTGTGTCTAGATCTGGTGTTGTATGCGTGTATTTCAGGTTTAGGTTAAAGAGAGAAGACAGTGAATTTGGTAGATTACCTTTGAAAAAATCTTTTATTGTTGTATACACGCGTTCATCGAGACGTGACCTAGATTACCGCCGGCGCCGCCATTGGCTAATGACGTAATAGCCCTCCATTACACAAGTGAAAAACGCTTAAGACGCGTACATAGTGTTATCATTATTATAAGCATAAGAACATGTAGAGATCTGAAACTCGGGGACAATGGATATCGACGTAAAATACAGAAAAAGTGGCGGAAATTCATGTGCGGTCAATGGGTGCACAAATAATAGCAGAAAACTAAATATATTTAAGAAGGGCTTGAGCGTTTTTAATCCCATAAAAATTCCACGTTATGCCATCAGATGAACCGAGCAGACTAGCGGGGGGGGGGGGGGGGGGGGGGGGGGGGGGGGGGGGGGGGGGGGGGGGGGTTAACGCTATTAATAGACAAGGCTTACCAAAACAGGTATATGTGTGTTCAGAACATTTTTTGGATGACAAACCATCCGAGAGAAACCAATATCCGAAATTAAAATTAGGTTACGATAAATGTGTCACACCAGGTTGACGTAAGGTGGTAAGGAAAAACATTAAATGTCTAAAGAAACTCAGCATTTCAGACTGTTCCGTGGCCACTAATAGCAGCGATGAAATAAACTGTGATGATATAACTGATTTGTCAGAGACGGACTCTATCATGGTGTTGTAGATACTAATAAGGCCGGCACATAAAAGAAACAATGAATCCATCCAGTATGTTGACATATGTACACAATGTCAGGAATCTGACTTTTGTACAAATGACCATGTCTACGGAAAACCATGGGCAGATTGTAAAAGTACATCTAGCTTCCCAGGGAAGCAATTAGAGCATGTTGTCCTGAACCATTTCGAGAGAACTATCTAAGCACAACCTGTATTGTTGATTGTGCAGAAACATTCATTCAGAGACCGACAAACTTAAGAAACAGAAGTCAGACATTCGCCAATTATAAAGCCACACAACACACCAGAGTATCTTGTGGGGATCTCACCCCACCTGGAAAACAGCTGATTTCAAGCTTAACATACCAGCTTTCATTAAAGATAAACTCCAGCTTAGTAGAGAAGATGTCAGTACAACTCGATGAATAGCATGAATTCACGTCTCTCTCTCTCTCTCTCTCTCTCTCTCTCTCTCTCTCTCTCTCTCTCTCTCTCTCTCTCGGGCAGGGATGGAGGGCAGGAGGGGAGGGGGGGGGGTTGAGGGAGGGAGAGAGAGAGAGGAGGGGAGATGGAGGGAGAGAGGGAGCGAGGGAGGGAGGGATGGAGAGAGCGAGAGGGAGAGAGAGGTCGGGAGAGAGAGGGAGGGAGCGAGAGAGGGAGGGATGGGGAGAGAGAGAGAGAGAAGGGAGAGAGAGAGAGAGGGTGTGTGGGGGGAGGGAGGCAGGGAGTTGAGGTGGGAGAGGGAGGGAGGGAGGGGCTTGGGGTGTGAGGGAGGGAGGGAGGGAAAGCAAGTACGAAATTGGATGTGTTTAAAGTACTGAGTAGCACGGCACCAGTCACATCACTGACACATTTTGATGACATTCTCATCGTGTGCTCGGCACTTATAAATCTTAAGGCTGATCTAATATGTGATGTGCTTGCTGATTGACTATAGATACGGATAAAATAACTATGGGCGGGTGTACGAATCATGTATGAAACTACGCCCCCTCCACCCACCTCAACCCCCACCCCCACCACACACACACCTCTCCCACATAACGCCAGGCCAGCCAGTGTGGGAGAAGTGGGTGTGTGGTGGGGGTGGGGGTGGGGGTTGAGGTGGGTATATATATATATATATATATATATATATATATATATATATATATATATTGATATTCAGTAACGTTGATGTTGTAACAGTCTCTACGCGCGCTATACAGTGGAGGCTAGTGGTGGCTACTGTATACAACGCGACGCGAGGCGTGATGCTACGCTTCGCTTCGTTTTCACGCGTGTAATGTCGGAGTGGCTATAACTGCCACCTAACGGCAGTAAGCGAAACTAACGGGGATAACTGAAAAAACCTGTGTATATAATTGGAGATTACCAATATCTTCTAGTTTTAATAAATTTTCTGTCTTGTAAACATTTTGGGCCTCTCCTGTTTGTGCAAAAAGTTTAATGGCTTGCTTTTGAAGTGATTTTAGTCTTGCCAGTCTGATTTTATATGTATTAGTCCAAATAGTGTTGCAATAAGTAATTCGTGGGAGTATTAACGTGCAATATAGTGTTTTTAGTATGTTAGGTGGTAAGTATGATTTAAGTCGTCGCATGATCCCAATGTTTCTTGCCACTTTAGATGTTACAATCTCTATATGTTTCTCCCAGGTTAGATCTTTATCCAGAGCGGTGGAACGAGGAGTCGGGTACCAGCCTAGCTTGAAGCAGCTAGAGTGATCGAGTAGAAATTATACCAGTGCAACTCAGCGCCGAGTTTGGACCGAATATTTTTTTGGGCACACAATTCCTTTCTCTTACGATACTTGGTCAGCTTTAAGAGGTGACTCACGACCTCGCTTATTATTGGTTGACATTTAAGAATAACAGCCAATCATATAGCTTTTTAGGCAAAATGTGTAAATGTAAATTTATTTGTAAAACATTTATAACGTGTTGATGTTTACCAGATCATATGTAGTTTGTAAATTTGCAAAAACTCACAAACTGATGAAAAGGATTGGAGGGAGTTGGATATTCATCTCTCGGTATGTTACATTGATCTGAATATTGAAATGCGTGGATGCGTGTGACTACACAGTTTATAAGTGCTCGTTACTAGTTTTCGATATCAGGCTAGCCTAAAGGCAAGCACAGGGGGTGGGTGTGTGTGTGTGGAGGGGTGTGGGGGTGGGGGGGGGGGTGTGTGTGGCTAAATTGATTGAATAAGGTTCATCATCAAATCACTGGTGTTATTAGCGATGGCATCACGAATGAAGTGAGCATATGTAGATAACTAGTCCGAGTCTGCTCTGACTCAACCCGCCCCTGTAACAGATATTTGGACAGACCGGGGAATATTTTGAGCGGTATCGGATCGCAAAATGCGATGCAAATGAGTACCTGTTGCTACACATTTACAACTTCGCTTAGCTATTTCTGCGATACATGATTTTGATGTAGAATTCAATCAACTCACTTAATTTAGAAATATTTTTGATAAAAAGTCGCTAAAACTTGCAAAACGATTGTCAAATTTAGTAAGGAAGCGATAGATGCGCTGGAGGCTGATTTCAGATATAGCCCATAGACATATATAGCTATAGAGCGCATATCTTCAAACCTTCCTTCACTATGGGACAAATGACCGCCGGTGAAGCGAGTTCAGAACACGCTCTATAGATCACAATTCTAAAAGCTAGCGATGCGCGCATGCGTTAGCGGCTTCCTTCTTCCGGTATAATAATAAACTGTTACAGACTTCGGTTTTGAGTTTGGACACCAGTCGGAAACTCGCAATATGTATCACGGGGTATTCACGGCCGTCGACATAATGCTTGTAACAGACTCTTGTAAATCTAAATTCTCCTATAGGGGGGTATGGCTATTGATCATTGCCTCGTCATTAGTTAGCATTATGATAAACTTTAAAAATACAAGTTTATCTAGGCTGATTCTGGTCGATTTAGACAATGTTTGTCTCGGAAACTGAGTTATATCATCGCGAATGCTAAGCTCCTGTTAGCGCATCCCCAAATCAAGGCTGATACAGGATAGTTAGCCATGCTACGGCGGCGTATTGCACTTGATTCGCGTAAGCGACAGATTTAGAATGGCATGTCGCCAAGATCGACGCATGCGCGAGTGTTCTCGAGTACTCTTCTCCAAAGTTGGGAACATACTTTCTCGCAAGATTATTGGTTAACAAATATAACGATATAGAGAGCAACCAATGAATCGCAAGGAAACTACTGACGGTAAAGAAAATAAACAATGTTTTACGCGGTAATTTTATGAATGACGTAGTAGTATATATATATAGCATTCGTAGTATTCGTAGTAAAACTAGTAACACGTGAGCCGATTAATAATAATAATAATAATAATAGGATATTTATAGTGCGCTATAATTCCACGCAAATATTGCGTGCTCTAAGCGCTTACAATAATAAAATAAAATGATCATACAGTTGGATATGCCTGACGGAAACACGCTGATCACAGTAAAACTTTTTATCATTCACTATTTAAGCCGGAGAAAACAACTAGTAATTTTTAAATAAAAAGTGTTAACTCTTTCAACTGAAGTCATAGTATCACAGAACCTCAATTTCATCTTAATAAGCTGTTGAATATGTTGCACATTTTTAAGGGGGACCTGTTGCTCACAGCTGCCATAGCCTGCAACAGCTTCCAGTTAAGCACTAACACTATTCAGCCTTCTTACATTGTATTGAATGATGTGTACTTTGTTTAGCCTACCAGTTCAAAGGGATTTGTGATGTAGATTGGCAAGTTACAAAATATATGTTAACCCTAGTCAATGAAATCACAGTATTCATGGGAGGTACATTAATGATTTTTTTGAAAATAATTTGACTGGGATGTATTGCTGCCTTAAGCAGCAACAGCTTCCAATCAATGTAATTGCCAAATCTGCCAATACGTATTATTTTAGGTTTCCTGAACTCCCTGACCTTGGCCAGAGCCAGTACATGCATATTCTGAATCTGACATATGTTATGCATTCCATAGGAAAACGTTTTGCGAAATCGGAAAATTATGCTTTTCGGTTGTTTTCGGATTCACTTGCTCATAGCGTGTGTAGACGAAAAAAGCTGTTTTTGATCATGCAAACATGTTTTGAAAGGTTTCCCCGTTGGGACACCAACCAGTTTCAACAGTTTGTTTGCTATGCAAGTGCTATGAACTGCTATGCATTATTCGATTTGTTTAGCAGTGACTGCTACGCAATTTTTTCCCAACAAAATATTCCCTGCAGACTGACGGGCCGGGGAGAATCAGAGCAATTAGTATGTTCAAAAGTTGGAGAACTCCGCCACCGCTTGGTAGCGCGCCTCTTAATCGACCTTAGCTACAATATTCGACACAAACCCCGGTTGTTATTACACCACAAAAACATCCATTACCGTTCAATCACTACTTGCTAAATCAATTATCTGCATTTAGCTATCAGAAGAAAATTTTATGCCTGCAAACACACCTCCCCATGCCTATTCCTATTAATATGGACCCATAACCAGGCTAATGGTTAAGTCCATCTCCAGCATAATGACAGATATAGACTGGCACCAGTCTATAATCCCTCATAGTGACGCTTGTCACTAAGCACGCTCACGCATGCGCACTGGAGTCCAAATAGGAAACAGATTCACTTTTCAATTATTCTGCAAGCAGAACTACTGCTAAAATATTCTCTAAGGTTTTTTATGCTTTGCGCTGTGTCAGCTACACTATTGTCTTTTATATTACCAAGGAATATGCCTAATATGAATTCAATCCTCCCTAAGTTTTGTTTAGGAAGTTTATTAGTGGTTATATTGTATTTTATAACTATGTTCATATTGTTACCGGTTTTCGTGAAAGATCAAATTCTCGTTTCGTGGTAACCTAATTACTATATCATCATCATCATTATCTAGTGTTCGACAAAGATTTTCATTTATTCCTATGTAAGTTTGTTTTCTTGTCGGTAGGGATTTTGATTTCTAATTTGAATTTTTTGCCTTTTTTAGAAGTGCGTTTTATGTTTCTAGTCTCCTTTTTACGATTTCTAAGCGGTAGCTATCATTGTTACGCTTTTTTCGTTTTAGGAGTCTGGTAAATCGTCAGATAGGATTTAATGTACGTCATCGATTTGTGATCTCTATCACTCAGCTGAATTTGCCGGACATGTCTGTGTGAAATGTCCTTTTTTTGTACCCTCATACCGGTCGTTACGGAGGGGGAATCTCTTCGCCGAATTCAGATGCCGTACTAGTTCTATTGCGAGATTTGAGTCATTCGTGTCGGTCTTGATTAAATCTCTGGACAAATGGATATCTGCTTATTTAAGGAAACTAAGAAACAGGGTGTTTCTTCCAGTTGTGACGATAGTCCGAGGACTAGCGGGCGTTCCCGCAAATGGGGGAAACCAATCCCTCTAATCTATGCAGGTTAATAAGTTTCCTTAGCAAAAGTCTAGAGCGACCAAGCTCTCGAAGGTGGGCTCGTGTAGTGCACCGGGTCAAACCCACTTAAGACTTGAGGGTGACGGGCATAACCCACAAGCAGTGGTGGCGGAGGCTGAAGCTGACGTCCATACGGCTAGACCTTATGCTAATGCCAATTTTCAATTTTCCGGTCGTCAAGAAAGAAACCTGCTAATGGGGGAAACCGTTCCCTCTAACCTCGATGCAGGTTAATAAGTTTCTTTAGCAAAGTCTAGAGCGACCAAGCTCTCGAAGGTTGGCTCGTGTAGTGCACCGGGTCAAACCCACTTGAGGGTGAAGGGCATAACCCACAAGCAGTGGTGGCAGAGGCTGAAGCTGACGTCCATAAGGCTAGACCTTATGCTAATGCCAATTTTTCGTTTATACCGGTCGTCAAGGTATTTTGTAGATCGCCCATTGCCAAGAATCCTAGTCTTGCTCAGGGACAGACCTGGCTTAGCCAAAGCATTAGCCAACAAATTAGCCAAATGGAATTTTCATTAGCCAAATCTTGACTTGATTAGCCAGCCATATTCATGAATATTTTGAAATTAAAGCGGACTGAAATGTCTTTCTTCTGTTAATTCTTATGTGCTTAATTCACAGGTTGGTGTGTACAAGTGGAGTGAAGTGGGGAGTTTTGTTGTATTATATAATAAAACAATGATATTTAAATCCTTGTATCATTTTATTTCACACTTCAGCTTATATAAACCGTTCTAAGCGGTAAAATTTATGGATTTTATGCACACCTGTTGAGACGGATCAGGTTAATCAAAATTGGCAAAAATTGCCATCGCCAAAATTTTCGCCAACATCAATTTTCACTCGCCAAATTGAACTTTTATTCGCAAATGGCTACTTGGCGAGTGGCCAGGTCGGTCCCTGTTGCTAGTTCTTCCGGTTCCGTTTTGGTGGACTCGGGTCCTCTGGATTCAGGTTTATTTCCTTTTTTCGCATCTTCCGCTCCATCAGATACCGTTTTAATTTCCGGTTTAGCAAGACATCCGGCTCGTCAGGATCTGGTTCTTTCTTCGGTTGCGTCCGTTTCCGGTAGGACTTCCGGTTTTGTAGGAAATCCAGGTCTTCAAGATCCGGTTATTACTTCCGTTCCGTCCGTTTCCGGTATAACTTCCTTTTTTGTAGGACATCCAGGTCTTCAAGATCTGGTTCCTAGTTCCGTTTCCGGTTTCATGAGCGCTTCCGGAAGAATGCATATCCGGGTCTGTTGGACCCGGCATTGCATTGTTCATCAATTTCCGGTTCCGGTTTTTCAGCTTCCTCTTCCGGTTATTCTGTACATCCGGGTTGTAGGATCTTGATCAGTTTCCGGTAGTCTACTTCCGGTTTTATGCATTTCCGTTTCCTTTTTTCCACATCCGGATTTCGTACAGCCGGGGATAGGGTCATTTCCGGTTTTACCAGGCATTGCATTGTTCATCCATTTCCGGTTTTTCAGCTTCCGCTTCCGGTAATTCTGTACATCCGGGTTGTAGGATTTTGATCAGTTTCCGGTAGTCTACTTCTGGTTCTATGCATTTCCGTTTCCTTTTTTCCAAATCCGGATTTCGTAAAGCCAGGGAGGGATAGGGTCATTTCCGGTTTTACCCGGCATTGCATTGTTCATCCATTTCCGATTTTTCAGCTTCCTCTTCCGGTAATTCTGTACATCCGGGTTGTAGGATTTTGATCAGTTTCCGGTAGTATACTTCCGGTTTATGCATTTCTGTTTCCTTTTTTCCACATCCGCTTTCCTAGAATCTAGTCATCTTCTTGCCTAAGAATTAGTCTTATTTACTTATTTGTTTAATATTGGGAATGTTTAATGGTTGAAAATATTCATACCGAGTCATTGCCAGTATTGTAGTCTCTCTTGGAATTGTAGTCTATTCAGACATTTATTCGTTTATCAGTGACAATTTTCAACGTAATTAAAGACTTCTGACTGGTTACTGTATGGGATTTTGCTGCAGATTATTTTATATGCGCATTTCATCAGCCGATAAGTCAGTTTGTATTCTACGCATTATTTCGAGATACGATTTTTGCTTTAATCCAACTTTAGATGGCCAGTTGTCTTCGGGCCATTCAGCCTTTTTTCTCGCTCCTTTTACCTCTTATGTCGACAGGTTAGCATATTTATTTAACCAACGGGAGTTTATTTGTGGATGGGATAACCCTGATTCTTACGTAAATCGTAGTATAATTTGGTCAGTCGCTGAAAATGAATTAGATTCAGTAAAGGTTTCATAGGATCATTATGAGTACAGGATTAATGTCTACAAGTACATTATTCGCTTAGAAAAGATAATCAATCGGATAAGGGGCAGGAAGGAGGAATATGAGTCGAATTCTTCTTCTGCGTTGACATACATGTAGTTTCGGTGAGTTCGTTTTGTTTTCATTTTTTCCAGATTTTTGTTTGTTTTCCTTTTTATAGCGTAATCTTTGCTCTATTTTGACTGGGTTACTGCGGGCCTTTGGACGGTGGTTTCAGGGGGGGGGGGGCTCGGGATTTGCTGGGTATTTTGGGGACAGTTTGGCTGAGGGTTGTTGGTGATGCCACCGGCAATTTTCGGTCGGATTATTCCCGGACTATTCGGTGGGTCTTGGGTTTTTGCTCATTGAAGTTGTTGTCTGGGGGCTGGCGGCGGGCCGGTTTGAGTGGGGGTGGAGGTTGCGCTGGAGGGGGGAAGAGCGGCCGAGAATCTTTGGATTTAAGCATCCACCAACTATTTTCGGTCAAAATGTTTTCAAAATCTTTGCAAGTCCAGAGATATTACAGTTGTAATATGTCGTCTGCAAAATTTAGTATTCAATCAGTTAATATCTAGTATCAGTGTTCAATCTTTCCTTTTATTGGGATTTCTAACACAATGTCATTTGTTATTACAAAGATGAAATTATTGATGCTAAGACTATAAATATAAGAATCAATAAATTTATTAAAATCTTTTATGTTTTCTGCCTCTTGGCATAAATATCGAATTGTTTAGGATATCTAATTTATCAGCAAGCCCGAGCGGCTAGGCAACCTTTGATGTATTCAATACAATTTTTTTATTAAATCTCCTCCATTATTATATGATTTTTAAATTAGATAGTCTAATGTTTGCCATAGTTCTCTTATCAGGACCGTGTCATGTATTCTATTCATAGAATTGTGATGACGGTCATCACTAGTAAGTTTCTCGTAGTTCATGTAGATCTCAGGCACATGATTTGGCTATATCTTGACTCTAAGCACTCCCATAGACTTACTATGGGTTTTTGGTTTCGCCACAATATCTGGTTAAATCTCTAAATAAAATTATCTATAGTTTTTGCAGTCTTTAGCATTATTAATAAGTTAGGCTATACTGATATTACCCTTTTTTGTCTCCATTTAGAGTAAGCAGTATTATTAAAATATCCATAATAAACGGGAGTTAACTCTTTAGTGAGGACTAAGCATTATGATATAGCCCAGGATTTTTGGTTTGGAGCATCATGGCATATGTAATATATGTGTTTTCTATGAGCAGTCCTCTTTAGCATATAGTAAGTTTGACACTTCTTTTAAGGGTGGCCATTATCAAAAGGTCTAGATATTCTTGGATCTAGAATCCTTCTCTGTAGTCTCTTCTTCCAAAATGGTCTTCTATTCCTTCTTATTAGAAGCTATTAGCTTTAGAGGGGTTGTTGTTTTCTATGATTGCCAAGGAGTCTATAGAAGAGGCTATTCATTGGAAAGTAGATCCAGGCTCCTGTTCATTGGTTGGATTGTCTGTTAGGCTTCTAAATCTCGATTCGTTCAGTCATTGCCGTGGGTTTTTTTTTCATTTTTAGGAGGAATGAGGTTTAGTCTTATGGATCGTCCTCTAGTAGATCTGTTCGCGGCCTCTCTGAATGCTCAGATCTTCTCTTGCATGTCTCCTTTTCCGGACAGTCAAGCCCTGGTGGTGGATGCTCTGTCTCAGTAGTGGACAGGAATGTTCGCCTATGCCTTCTCTCTAAACGATTTTGATTCAGTTAGTCTTGAAGAGGGTCATGGATCAGGTTTGCGAAATTCTTCTGATCGCTCCCTTTTGGCCAAAGAGGATTTGGTTTTTAGACCTAGATTTTCTGCTAGATTTCTATCTTCTTCTTCCAGTATCCCAGGATCTTCTATCTCAAGTAAGAGGTCTTTGTGTGCATCCAAATCCAATAAATTTTAGTCTGTGTGTCTGGATTTCTTTAAGTTCAAGTTTTTCTTATTTGCTAATCACGGTGTGATTGAGCTAAATGCACTATTATGTTATGTTATTAACATTTGGATAAGATTGGTTTAATTTTATCCTTGTTTGTTAACTAAAAAAGCCGAAGACTATTTACCAAGCACTTCCCACCATTTTCGTTAGGACTCTGCGTCTGTGAGAAATGGTGAGAGTCTTCTTTTGGTTTTTTATTTATTTCTGTAAGTTCAAGTTTTCCTTATTTGCTAATCACGGTGTGATTGAGCTAAATGCACTATTATGTTATGTTATTAACATTTGGATAAGATTGGTTTAATTTTTATCCTTGTTTGTTGATTCTCAAATCTCCTCCCACCTAATGTTTAAATGGGGCACTGACCAAATCTTCGTGTTTAGCAAGTAGTGATTGAACGGTAATGGATGTTTTTGTGGTGTAATAACAATCCCCCACAGACCACCCTTGTGGGTTGGTCTGTTGTTTTATTAACCACTATAAAAACATACTTACCATTCAATCACTACGACCCGGCCTCAACCACCCCGCTTGGTAAGATTTGAGAATTGGACGTTAATATTTAGCACTTAAATTTAGAAAAGTGAATCTGTTTCCTATTTGGGCTCCAGTGCGCATGCGCGAGCGCGCTTAGTGACAAGTGTCACTATGAGGGATTATAGACTGGTGCCAGTCTATATCTGTCATTATGCTGGAGATGGACTTAACCATTAGCCTGGTTAAGGGTCCATATTAATAGGAATAGGCATGGGGAGGTGTGTTTGCAGGCATAAAATTTTTATTCTGATAGCTAAATGCAGATAATTGATTTAGCAAGTAGTGATTGAACGGTAAGTATGTTTTTATAGTGGTTAATAAAACAACAGACCAACCCACAAGCGGGTGTCTGTGGGGGTTTATTGCTTCGTATAATTCACATATCCATTCGCTTGCACCTTAAATCATGTTAAATATGTCCTATGTCACACATTATTTAACTTTTTAGCTCATTGTTGACAAATTTTATCGAATTTCAAGCGAACAGCCATTGAAAAAACGGTGATGACGTAGTACACAACTTTTCGCCTCGAAAATATCAGACAATTTCGTCCCGAGCAAATTCGAGCCCTGGGGTGATTAAATTAAACTGGAAAGAAAAGGAGGGATCTAGATTGCGTCAGTTTTGTTGGTTAGATAAGATATTCAATTATTTATGCTGCATTCATTATTCTCATTTTACATCCGTGGGTGGTTGGGTGTGTGAGGGTGGGTGGGTGACAGGGAAGCGGGTGCGTGGGTGAGTGGAAAATTAAGTGAGTTATTCAGTGACTATGTGATTCAGTGAATTAATGGGTGTGTGGTCAGTGGGTTAGTCAGTCCGACCTCTGCCGGTGGGTCGGACGGTCAGTCGGTGGGTGGGTGGGTGGATCGGTCGGTCATTGGGTCGGTTGGTGGGTCAGTTGGTCAGTCGATGGTTGGGACGGTGAGTTGGTCGGTTGGTTGGTCAGTCGGTCCGATCTCGGTTGATGGGTGGGTGGGTGGGTTCGGGCCGACCTCTGTTGGTTGGTCAGTCGGTCCGACCTCGGTGGGTCGGTGGACGGGTCGGTTGCTCAGTCGGTCGCTCGCTGGATGGGTCGGTTAGTCGGTCGGGGTTGGGTCTGTTGGTCAGTCGATGGGTGGGTCGGTCGATCTGTGGGTCGGGCAGTCAGTGGGTGGGTTGATGATTGTGTGGGGTGGGTGGGAGAGTGGGTCGGTGGGTGTATATAGGGACGAACCATCCCACTAATGGCACGAATCGACCCATTTAGAAAATGGGACGAACCAACCTGGATGAATCGTCCCTGGTACGAAATGTCTCGGGGATGAATCGTCCTACGTACTAAACGTCCCGATACCCCGAGAATACACCTCTAAGATAATGACCGGCCACTTTGTTGCGTCATCGCAATGACGGAACTATTTTTTCCAAAATGGCCACGCTCATACACGGCAAAACGTGTACGCCTAGACACTATAAGATGTATTTTAGGCGGTTCTTGTCCCTATTTGTTGGACATAGCGTAACTTGTTAAATAGGAAATCGAAGAGATTGTTAATTTATAATACACGGGTGCTCTAAAATAGTGTTTTATGCCACATGAATACTGGTGCCGACTGGTACTCCTTACGTAGTATGGGAATGGGAACCCTTGTGCTGCTCCTTCCATATCTTGTACTACAGGTATAAAGCACTGCTGTAGCCATACTCGCGAATATATTGGTGCAAATGCATTGCTGTGTGGGTTGGTCCTGGATTTAATGAATTATGGTAGCCTGAGTTGCGATCAAGACTGAAATAGAGTTGGGGGGGGGTGGGGGGGGGGAGGTGGGCGCTACGTGGCCTCTGGCTAAGTGTGGGATACATTGAGTGCATGCAGTATTATTTTCCATGTTAAGCGATCTTGGATAACTGAAAACTATTCTCAAAATATCTATCACACCCTCCACCTTAAGCCACCCCTACATACACAGGGTGGTGGCTGTAATGAACACGGGTTGAGGTCGTGGTGCTGTAATAAACACAACTAACAATACATTGTATGCTTGATATTTAATGATTCTTAAATGCAGCAGAATTATTTATTTACACTTGATACAATGCATATATAATCAGTACATTCCACAATATTAGTGTAGGAGTCCAAATTAGCACTATTCACACCTGGAATCCACATAATTATTTCCATTTTTGTTAATCTTTTGGTTGTATGTTAAAGCTGCAACATTCGGCCAATCAAAATCATTTCAAAATTAAAACATTTCGAAACATAGTATTTGATCAGCATTTTGAAAGGGTTAATTAAAATCATATTCTACATTAGGGTTAACCCGTTCATCCTTATAGACCATACATTACAAATTATTTTTACTTTAAGGAATATTTTGTTGAATATATTGAAACTAATTTTGACTGGGAGTTACAACAGCTCACAGTCAAATTATTTTCAAAATATTCAACAGATCTATAGTTGTCTTGTAATTCAGACATTGGAAACGCAGGACGACCAAAATGGTTAGCATAATCTTTATAATCATTTTCAGATGGGAGTTTTTAACCTGAGAACGGTACTCATCAAACAGCCTGTGAATCATGTACCTACAGTGTATGATCCAGAAGTTGTTATTACACCACAAAAAGGTCCATTACCGTTCAATCATTACTTGCTAAATCAATTATCTGCATTTAGCTACCAGAATAAGATTTTTATGCTTGCATACACTCCTCCCCATGCCTATTCCTATAAATATTGACCCTCAACCAGGCTACTTGTTCGGTCCATCTCCAGTATATGAACTGATATAGACTGGCACCAGTCTGTACTCACTCCATAGTGATGCCTGTCACTAAGCGCGCTTGCGCATGCGCACTTGAGCCCAAATAGGAAACAGATTCACTTTTCAATTATTCTGCAAGCAGAACAACTGCACAAATATTATCAGAAAGATTTTATAGCTTTGCGCTGTGTCAGCTTACTATTCAGGGTTCCCATGCAGGTATGGAAGTCTGGAAAAAGTATGGAAATTTAAGAAAACCATTTCCAGGGCTGGAAAAGCTATGGAAAATTTGATATTTCGTGGTACCGCTATGGAAAAGGTATGGAAAATTAAAATATCGGGATTTGTAATTTTTTCCGGCAGCCATTTTGTCAACAAACACTTCCTTGTTCCTGGTTTCGCAAGTCTGGATTGGGTACCGGTAACCGCCAAGCTCCAATACATTGCGATTACCGGGAACATTTCGCGCGTGAGCAATACATGTCTGAACAAGTTTGGGTTGTGTCCCGGTAACCGCTGTGATTGTATAAACTGCGTAGAAAACTCCGGTACATCGCGATTACCGGGAACTTGAGTAATACATGTCTGAACATGAATCCTGAAAATAACTATTTATTCTCACGATTTTCATATGTTTGATCAATTGGATATAATCAACATTCATGTGAGTATTGCGAAAATGATTTTGTGTATATATTATGTTAGTAAAGTGAGATAAATTTTGTTGTATAGTTTTCGAATTTCTTATGCTACCGCGATCATGGGAAAGTGTAAATATTCAGTTTTGTGGCAAACTAACGAGAAATATAAGGGTTGGATTGTACCGGATGACACTTCAAGTCATCGAGCCAGATGTAGTGTTTGCGATAAGTCATTTGATATAGGAAATAATATAATGAATTGTTTTATTTACCTCATCAGAACTCCAGCAGTCATTCCTCCCAATCAACCCATAGTCGTTTCTACACCATCAGCCTCGTTAGGATCATTCGTAACAAGAAATGAAGTCCTCTCATCCGAGATTTACTGGTGCCTTAATGTCATACAGAATCACTTCTCATTCAAATGTTGCGAGAAGGTTGCAGATTTATTCCGTATAATATTTCTAGATAGTATGATCACCTCGAAATTCTCTTGTGGAGAGACAAAGTGTGCTTATCTTTCTACTTTGGCATTGCACCATATTTTCAGTCACTTTTGTTGTCAAAGGTGAAGGCTGAGACGGATTATGTTTTATTATTCGACCAAAGCCTTAATGGACATCTTCCGTCTAAACAAATGGGTGTTCATGTTCGGTTCTGGCAAGCAGATCATTTTTCCACTCAATTCTACACATCAGAATTCCTCGGCCATGCCACAGCAACGGATATTCATGAAAAACTCTGAGAATGTTGTGAAAAGTTAGGTCTTCGTGGCATGTTCCAACTGTCAATGGATGGACCCAATGTCAATTGGAAGACATATGATATCCTTTCAAAGGGCATAGAGTATGAAACCCAGAAGCGGATGATAAATATTGGTAGCTGTGGATTACACCAGGTACACAATGCCATCAGAGCGGGTAGTGTTAAAACTGTTTACTAGTTTAATTATGAAATTTACTTATGCATTGTTTTCTCATGTTTAACTGTGATATGATGTACAAAATAGAACCAATTAAAAGCCTCAAATGTTAAAAATAAAGTTTTTAAGGGGTTTTTCCCCCCCAAATGTCCACTATTAAAATGTCTTTAAATGGCTATGGAAAATTTTTAATTTGGTCTGGAAAAAGTATGGAAAAGGTATGGAAAAATATTCTCTATTGAAGGACTTCCCCACGCTAAGATATGCCTACTATGAAGTCTATCCTCCCAAAATTATGTGTTTGGAAGTATTTCGTGGTTGTATTGAACTTTATAACTATGTATATAAATGTTACCGGTTTTCGTGGGTTTCGTTTTCGTGGTAACAACATTAATATGCCTACGTCATCATCATCTAAAAACACTCTATTACTCCAGTGAGCCCTTAATCACTTTCAGTTAAAAAAAAATAAAAAATAGTGCTTTACAAGGAATTACGTTTATTTCGCTATGATAGAAAACAATCTTGAATTTGAACTTTCCGGCCTTTCTTTGAAAGGTGTTTGCATGTTTCTAGACTCCTTTTATCGAAATTCTAAGCTGTATGCTTCTTTCGTAATCGTTTTTAAGAGTGTTTTAATGACCGATAAATCAAGTGCACGTCCTCAATCTGTGAACGAGTTCACTCTGTGGAGTATGGAGGACATGTGTGTTTTAAGTGCACTACGTGTACCCCCACATTGATGTGCAGGTTTTGCATACGGTGGTCTACATTCGTATCTAAGTTTTTCATTAAGGATTATTCGTCCTACAGCGCTGCCCTCTGGTCGTCCTTCCCCTACCTCCGTTGCTAGTAAGACAAAAGCTGTGTCTTGCAATATCTAATATGTCTATTCCAGCAGCAATGGAGGGGGTGGGGCCTCTTCGGCGAATTCGGAAGCTGTGTTAGCTTCTTCTTCTTTTCGATCGCTGGTATCACACTTGGAGAGCCGTTCTCAAGATGAAATCTGTGGTTTTCTGCAGTTCTTCCACAGGCCCATACAGCTTTTCAAGAAAAGAGGTTGACAAAGGCCAGATCCCTTCTCTCAGCAGCTGATACGTACTGCAACATTGACGTATGTGCTCTGTGGTCTGTTCTGCTTCTCCACAAGGACAAGTGGGCGATGTCGTAAGGTGGAACCGCCTGTACATGTGTTGGTTTAGTCTGTTATGTCCAGTTCTGAGACGAAAAATGGTCACTTGCTCTGGCCTCGAGAGATGATGGTAGACATCTTCTGATTGAGGTGTTCTATAGAGTGACTTGATGATAGTCTTCATCTCTGTATGCGTAACCATGTTTTCTGTCTGATTCTCTTATGCACCCACCTTTGCCATCTTGTCTGCTTCCTCATTTCCTTGGACTCCACAGTGTGAGGGGATCCACTGCAATGCTATCCGAAAGCATTTGATGGTTTGTAGTGCTTCTTCAAGTTGTGGCAGCTTACCTTTGGTGATAGCCTCAAGGACGGAGAGGGCATCAGATAAAAAGACAATCTGTGCAATAGGGTCTGCTGTTCTGCTGATGGTATTAGCTGCATGGACCAGTGCTTCGACTTCAGCTCTGTAGTTTGTGCAGTGTTTGCCGTGTCGGTATTGCAGCTGACTCATGTTGTCCGTTTGGATACTGTATGTGCAGTCCGGTACCTCCACTCCTAATTGCATCTTTGGCTGATCCATCTGTGTAGATCCTTATCCATGTCTCCTGAGGGTACATTTCTTCCAGCATGGCTAGGGTCAGGGCCTTCTTGCTCACATCACTGTGTTCATCTTTGGTTATGAGATGAGGTACTGTGGTGTGAATAGCTATGCTCTCTAGTTTGTTTTCCCAGGGTGGAGGATCAAGGGTGTGGTTTGGGTCTTCTATTTGTGCTGGCAACATTTCTTGGTGTTTCCTTTGAAGTGCTTTTGTCTCTTTCACAAAACTTGATCTTTTAAGTCTTCCTGATGACAGCTGTGCTTGCCTGATCTTCATCGGGTGGTTGTTGAACGATTTGAACTTTGCAGCTTGCATTCCCTTCCTTTACTAAGTGGGGGGATGCCTGCTATTGGTGTTGATCTCATTCCACCAGTGATGATGCGCAGTGCCTGGTTTTGTACTCTGTCGAGGTCCTGTTGATGAGATTTAGCTGCTGTCATCCATGAGCTGGATCCATACTCAAGGTGTGGTCGTACGACACCTAGGTAGATGGTCTTGAGGATCCTTTCATTGGCACCCCACTTTGTTCCTGCCAGCTTCCTCATGATGTTTAGCTTTCTTCTGGCCTTTGCCTCTGCGTTCTGGATGTGCTCCTTCCATGTTAATCTTCTATCATAGGTGACTCCCAGGTATGTCTGCTGGTCCTCGTACTCGACTGGAGTACCGCCCAGTGTCAGATTGCCAACCTTGGTTTTGGTGGACAGTGAGAATAGCATGGCTGATGATTTTTCTTTGTTGATGGTAATACACCAGCGATTGTCCCAAGCTGTAATTCTGTCCATGGTGAGCTGCATTCTGTACGTGGCAGTCGTTGTGTACTCCTCGGTGCACCAGAGTACGAGGTCATCTGCATAGAGGGCTGCTTGGATCCCATTTGGCAGCTCTGCTGTGTTAGCTTTATTTGCGAGATTTGAATCCTTCGCTGCAGTTTTGACTAAATCTTTAGAGGAAAGGATATCTTCTGCCATCATGGAGGCCAAGAAACAGGAAGTTTCTTCTGGTTCCGACGATAGCCCGAGGGAACACCCGCAAATGGGGGAAACCGATCCCTCTAACGTCAATGCAGGTTATTAGGTCTCCAGAACTAAAGTCTAGAGCGACAAAGCTCTCGAAGGTGAGCTCGTGCAGGTCATCGGGTCAAATCCACATTAGACTTGAGGGTGATAGGCATAACCCTCAAGCAGTGGTGGCGGCGGCGGAAGCTAACGTCCAAAAGCATTATGCTAATGCCAGTTTTTCGGTCATTCCGGTCGTCAAGATTCTCCTAGGTCTCTTATAGCTAAGAGTTCGCATTCTAGCCTTGCTAGTTCTTCCGGTTCCGTTGTGGTGGACTCGGGTCCTCGAGACTCGGGTTTACTTCCGTTTTCCGCCGGGTCTTCAAGATCTGGTTCTTACTTCTGTTCTGTCCGTTTCCGGTTTGACTTCCGGTTTTGTAGGAAATCCAGGTCTGCAAGATCCGGTTATTACTTCCATTCCGACCATTTCCAGTATGACTTCTGTTTTTTGTAGGACATCCGGGTCCTCAAGATCTGGTTCCTGGATCCGGTTCCGGTTTTAGCAGCGCTTCTGGTCATACCGGATATCCGGGGTCTGTGGACTCCTATTATTTTTCGTCTTCCGGTAGAAGCGCTTCCGGTTTGGATTCCTGTCTGTACAGTGTACACTTCCGCTTCTGTTTCTAGAGGTGTACTAACTGTACTTCCGGGTCGTTCAGATCTCAGGACAGGGGTTACTTCCGTTTTCCGGATCTACCTCCATGCTTTCCGTATCCGGTCTGACTTCCGTTTTTGCATATTTACAGTTACTTTGCTTATTCTGGCTTTTTACTGTACATCCGGGTTCAGTTTCCGGTTGTCTTCTGGTTTGCGCATTTCTGTTTCCTATTTTTTCACTTCCGGATTCGTACATCCGGGGATAGGGTCATTACCGGTTTCATGGTGTTCTATGATTAACCTCCGGTTCTGTTTTCCTTTTTTGGATTTCCGGTGATAGCTCTTACTGAGATTCCAGGTTTGTCTTTCCTAGGATCTAGTCATCATTTTTCCTAAGAGTTAGTCTTATTTCAGTAAGTGCTTTTAAATTCGGAATGTTTAATCGCTGAAAATATTAATTCTGAGAAATTGCAAATCTTGAAGTCTCTCTTGGAGTTGTAGATATTCACCATTTATTCTTTTATCAATGAAACATTTCAACATAATTAAAGTGTCTTCTGACTGGTTGCCGGACGGGTTTTTTGTTGCAGTCGATAAGTCAGTCTATATTCTACGCATTATCGCTAGATATATAATTTTTAATTTCATCCAACTTTAGATGGCCAGTTGTCTTCGGGCCGTTCAGAGGGAGTTATTTTCTTGAAGAAAATCCCTGTGTTCTAGCGTAATTCTTAGTCTAAATCTGACAGGCGCTGAAAGGAAAAGTTTCAGTAGTGGATTCATAGGGAAGAGAATGGCTCTAAGATTAATGATTACAAGAGCTAGAAAACGCTTAGAATAGAGAAATAAGATTAGGGTGAAGGAAGAAGGAATAAAAGCCGAGTTTTTTCTTCTGCGTTGTTACAGTCATGGTTTAGGTGAGTCTTTTTGCTTAGATTTTATATCGCCTCTGTTTGTCTGTGTTTTGTTTCGTGATTCATCCCGTAGTGTTTAATCATAATCAAGTATTAGTGTTTTGTGTATTTAACATCCAGATGTTCCCGGGATTCATTATCATTCTATCAATTATTCCTTTTATTAGCATATCAAACTCAATGACATCCAGATGATAATATTGGTTCTAAGTCTAATAATAATGAGTAAGATAAGTATAGGTCTCTTCCTTCATCCTCTGCCCCTTCTAAAGTTTTCTTCTAGTCATGTTCTTCCTCTCTCTCTCTCTCTCTCTCTTTCTGTCTTCCTTCTTTTTCCCCTCTGGGGTTTTCCCGTATTTCATCGTCTATCAATCCTCTCCAGGGATCTTCTGGTCCTGTTCTTTCCTCTTCATCTTCCATTCTTCTTAATTCCTCTCTTCCTCCTTCTTCCTCTTCTTCCTCTTTTGATCATCTTGATCCGATTGTTTCTGTCATTCTCTCTTTTGAGCTTGAGTTTCTAATTGTTGATCAAGGTCTGGTTTTCTCATTGTTTTCTGTTTTTAGGGATTCGTCCCTTGTTCGTTCTTTCATGCCAGCTTTTTTCTCTATTCTTTCCATGTCCTCTGGTCAGGATGTTGTATCTGTTCACATTCCTTCTGTGTCAGAGCTCTAGATCTATTATAGATAAAAATTGCCAATCACCCAATTAATTTTTAACATCATGAGTACTGAAATAGAAACTCACCCAATTAATTTCAGTTTTCTTGCTAATAATGTATAATAACCCAATTAAATTCCAAAGAAACCCAATTTACAAAATTTCTAAGAGTGAATCACCCAATTATTGAAAAGCTTACCTAGAACTCTGGTTAGTGTTGAAGAATGTCAAAGACAAATCCGCGAGATTCTTTTATAGCTCCTTTTTGGCCAAAGAGGATTTGGTTTGTAGACCTTCTAGATCTCCTGGTAGACTTCCCTCGTCTTCGTCCATTCTCCCAGGATCTTCTGTCTCAAGTAAGAGGTCTTTGTCTTCATCAAAACCCAGAAATCTTCAGTCTGTGTGTTTGGAGAATATCGAAACTAAAGTCTACGAGAATAAAGTTTCTTCAAGATCTCCAGTAATTATCGATTCTTCCAGAACAGAGTCGACCCGCAGAGTTTACAAGTGTCGACTTTTTCCAGTCAGGGTTTTTTTTGAGAATGGTGTTCAGACCAAGGTCTCGTGCCCGATTCTCTTTCTATTCCCCAAGTATTAGACTTTTTAAAATATCTCTGATTCCTTACATTTATCAACTAATACGGTTAGGGGATATAGATTTTCTCTGGCATCTTCTCTTCCTTGCCTTCTGTATGCCGATGTCAAGGACACTAAGACCTTTAATAGTTTTTATTAGAGGTCTTGGAAATATTCGTCCTCCGATAGCTAAAACGTTACCTTCATGGAACTTGGCTTTGGTTCTTCAAGTGCTGGCAGGCCGTCATTTTGAACCTCTTTCCTCTATTAGTATTAACGGCCGCTGCTGGAAGGCGTTCAAAATTCATGCATTTTCTGCTGAAAGGGAGAGATTTATAGTTTCAGGAGACAGTTTAGTTTTATATCCCAGAAGGGATTGTTTTATCTAAAACTCAGTCTAACCGGTTTCCTGCTAGTCCGATCATTTAAAAATCATTATCGTCTTTTTCGCCTTCCGACAAACTGGTGTCCTGTTAGGGCATTAAGAATGTACAAACAGCGAACTGATTTCAAAAGATTTGATCCGTCCCTTTTATGGCTTTCTTATGTGGAAGAGTTAACTAAGCCGGTCTCAAAATTAACGATATCCTGATGGATTTGGGAGACGATTAAGCTTTGTTACGACATTGCTTCTCCAGAACAAATTAATCTCTCCCATATTAAAGCTCACGATGTTAGAGGAATGGCTTCCTCTTTTGCACTTTTTGCCGGTTCGTATTTAGATGAAGTCATGCAGGTTGCAGGATGAAAATCTGAATCCTCTTTTATAACCTTTTATCTGAATGATCAGAGTGCAGCAGCCTCCTTCTTTCGTAATACGATTTTAACCAAAATAGCTGAATACCATTTACCAAGCAGATCTCGCTATTTTCGTTAAGACTGCGTCTGTAAGAAATGGTGACAGTTTATTTTGGTTTTTATTTATCTCTTTAAGTTCAAGTTTTCCTTATTTGATAATCACGGTGTGATTGATTTAAATGCACTATTATGTTATGTTAATAACATTTGGATAAGATTGGTTTGATTTTTATCCTTGTTTGTTGATTCTCAAATCGCCTCCCACCTAATGTTTTAAGTGGGGCACTGACCAAATCTACGGGTTTAGCAAGTAGTGATTGAACGGTAATGGATGTTTTTGTGGTATAATAACAACCCCCCCCCCCCACAGACCGCCCTTGCGGGTTGGTCTGTTGTTTTATTAACCACTATAAAAAATACTTACCATTCAATCACTACGACCCATCCTCAGCCACCCCACATGGAATTGATTTGCGAATTTGCCTATAATATTTGGGACTTAAATTCAGAAAAGTGAATCTGTTTCCTATTTGGGCTTCAGTGCGCATGCGCAAGCACGCTTAGTGACAGGCATCACTATGGAGTGAGTACAGACTGGTGCCAGTCTATATCAGTTAATATACTGGAGATGGACCTAACCAGTAGCCTGGTTGAGGGTCCATATTTATAGGAATAGGCATGGGGAGGAGTGTATGCAAGCATAAAAATCTTATTCTGGTAGCTAAATGCAGATAATTGATTTAGCAAGTAGTGATTGAACAGTAAGTATGTTTTTATAGTGGTTAATAAAACAACAGACCAACCTGCAAGGGGGGTCTGTGGGTTTTTTTATGGTGTAATAACAACCCCCACAGACCCCCCCCCCCCCCTTGCGGGTTGGTCTGTTGTTTTATTAACCACTATAAAAACATACCTACCGTTCAATCACTACAACCCGGCCTCAGCCACCCTGCATGGAAATGATTTGAGAATCTGCCTATAATATTTGGCACTTAAATTCAGAAAAGTGAATCTGTTTCCTATTTGGGCTCCAGTGCGCATGCGCAAGCGCGCATAGTGACAGGCGTCACTAGGGAGTGACTACAGACTGGTGCCAGTCTATATCAGGTTATATACTGGAGATGGAATTAACCAGTAGCCTGGTTGAGGGTTCATATTAATAGGAATAGGCATGGGGAGGTGTGTATGCAGGCATAAAAATCTTATTCTGCTAACTAAATGCGGATAATTGATTTAGCAAGTAGTGATTGAACGGTAAGTATGTTTTTATAGTGGTTAATAAAACAACAGACCAACCCGCAAGGGGGGGTCTGTGGGGGGGGGGGCGGGGGGAACTTAGAAAAGGTGCATCAAACTATTTTTCACAGCAGCGAAGGGCCAAGATGTCTTCAAATCAGAAATGGTGAAAGCTTAAAAATATAGGGATTCAGCAACTGTACATCCTACTAAGAAACCTACAACTTTATCTAAGCCATTCAAACACAGCACAGAAGTCCACTCATACAACACAACGAAAACACAACTTACACACACACAACGCATACGAAGAGAATTAGTTAGACAATGAATATCGCACCCTGTTACTAATCTTTGGAACAATACAGAAGATGAAATAAGAACACAAATGATCACACTCGAGTCACATAAGAAATTCATTAAAAACTACATAATACACAGCTACTGATAAAAACTACAATAATTGCCACAATTGTTACTACTACTGCCTTTACTATCACCGCCATCAGATCATACATGTATATTATTCCAGTAACCATGGATGCTAATCTGATCACATTAACAAAAGAAGATGGATACATGTATAGCAACATATTACAATGATGAGCTTTCCTGCCCCCCAACACCGCCCTATAAATTGTAATAATATACTATCATTCAAATAGGTCTGTCTAGGTTATTTATGTTGTATAGTGTCGTATCATACTCTCCCATTGAATAAATGTGTATATACTGGGGCTGAGACATTATCATCATGAATTGTCTTGTGTCTAAGTATACTGACTCAGCCCTTGTGTAATCATCTAATTATGTTGTCTGTCTCTGTTTATAATGTCCTTTAATTTTAGGGGGTTCATCAATTATAGGCCTGGCCTTCGATTGACTACCCATAGCCAAATCTAAATAGTATTTATTAATCACAAAATAAGTAACTTGAATCTTATAGCTTTAAATTTAACTGGCATAATTATTACGTCACAAGAAGATTAATTAGGCCTAATGCCACCTAATCATCATATCATTGCCGTACCACGAATAATGACTTGACCTCTGAAACGTTGGGATACGAGTGCACTTTAGCGGTCGGTGATAATGGCGGCGAGCTTCTGATTCCCAAAGTAAAGAATTAAGTTGTTGCTAGGCAGCACTTCCACTAGAGGAAGTCCGGGAGTACTATACTCACAGAATTCATGTTTGGACTCCCAAAACAAAGATCAAGGAACTCCTCGACGTCCCATTTTTTTCTCTTCAACAGCACGTAAATAATGATTTTAAGCATATTACAATTTTAAACTTCCATGTTTACTGTTAAGACTCCCAAAACTATTACGCAGGAAGTCCTCAAGTGTTTAGAAATTAGTGAAAGCCCTTTTTCACTTCAAGATTATACTTACCATCACGATTACTCGTTAATATATGTTACTATATCTAACTGGCTCAATTCAACACAGAATATAAATTAAACCTGCCTAGACCAATAGAAGACAATTTTTTATTAGTGAATTTACCACTGAAATTTACAAAAATAGATTTCTGTTGTCCTGCAAATGTTTCTTGTGATTACTGCAGACGCTGTTTTAGCCGCATTAGTCAGTGCCCATTTGCAGATCAAGAGACTTTCTTGAAAATTGAGCACAGGAATGACTGGCTCATTTATTTAGCTAGTCATTCCAGTGGTAAATTTTCTAAATTGTCCATGGTCAGTTTATATTACTGCATGTAGCAAAATAGGCGCCGCAATGGGGAAACTGCATGTAGATGATAACCTAGCACCTCTGCACATGTTGTTATAGTGATAAATATGCAGCCAAATTACCATTAGCAATAAAGCATTACAAGTTGGACATTTGACCTGTGAAATAATACTTGGGATGCATTCTGTGGAACTAATACCTATATCCATTGAGGAAAAATGTAGCCTCTACATAGCTACCCATATACGCTTTATAGCGGCCTGTCAGCTACAACCATTTGTTTATCCCGATGCGATCCCATAATTCCTTGCGAGCCCGAGATTCCAATCTCCCTTATTGGACTTGGAATTAATGGAATTGGACTTGGAATTGAACTTGTCTGGGTGGAATTGGAATTGATAACATGAATTGATGTTGAAATGGAATTGGAATTGATAAAATGAATTGAGGCGGAATTGGAACTGGAATTGATAAAATGGAATTGACCCCATCCCTGGCCCTAATGAGTGTTATTTCTCTCTTGGCCAATAGCAGAAATAATAATAATAATAATAATATCTTTATTTATAAATGAAGAGCTATCTAGTTTAAATACTTTAAGCTTGGAGTTTATCCCTTGTATTACAAGTTCTATCAGATAAACCCTTTGAACCACTATGTGCGATTTCAATAAAAGTTGTTGACACTTGAAACTATTTTTTGTTGAAATTCACGCCTTGTCTGCTGAATCGAGCCCCTTTGTTGTATCAGTGGAAGGCGTAAGCTTCTACCTAGAATTCAATTTTATGGCTAAAAACCTGTCTGAAATACTCTGGTCAGCCCATAATATTGGCCACTAACAAGATTTGTTCCAAACTCTGAGCACTAATCCGTTACAAAGAACATACAGAAGAATGGCGGACAAACCCCAGCTCGCTCTGGTTAACGTATATTGATCCCATGGCAGGGCATCCAAGGATATCATTTCAAGAGGGATTGTGAAGTGTATCCAATTTTGTCACAAATCTGCTACCAGCAAGCAAGTAGATTTAGCCAAGGCTCACAGTGCCTTTTTTTATTAAAAGAGGAAGGGGTGTGTGCACATTTTGCATAAGCAGCATTCCCAAGCAACGTCCGCATCAGCTGATCGTTTGTTTACATTCCTGGTGGCTGTTCCAGAAATTACAGATGCATTTGTGCCTCAGAGCGCAAAAGAACTCTTAGGGAAGAGCGGGTGTCTGACCATGCCTGCCTCCCTCCGATTTCACTTACAAATTCTGGTTTATATCAAAGAGTATTCATGATGGTAAGTATACTCTTGAAGTGAAATAAACGAAATGTAGGGTTTCTTTTTTCATGAGAGAGTTGATATTTACCGTCACGAATACTACCCGGCCTCTCCATTCCCACGAGAGGCATGATCTTATTAAACAGTTGCCGACTTGTAGCCAGTGATATTCATTAACGTGTGGTCGAGTCAGAGGCACATACGCCACAGATGCATGGCACGGGTTGCGCATGTGCCGGTCTGACAGCTAGGTCACCTGTCTATTGCAGGCAGGCTTAATTTATATTCCGTGTTGAATTGAGCCAGTTGAAAGCCAATAAGCCAGTAACATATATCAAAGAGTATTCGTGATGGTAAGTATCAACTCTCTCGTGAAAAAAGAAATCCTAGCAGAGCTCTAGATAAGCTTTTTAATTTCAGCAATTGAGTAAGTTCACTACTAGATATTTTGTGAATTGTTTTCTTTTAAACTAATTTGAGTTTTCTTAGCTAAATTGTTATACATTACCGTTTTTATTCGTGGAAAGGACGCTAGCTTGTGTTGGATGCAGGCTAAATTTTTGCCCAAATCCTCCCCAAAAATCTGTATGCTCATAGAAAGGACGCATAGAGAAACTGAAATCCATTCTCTAAAATGGTTAAAACTCATGCACAATTTCAATACGCATGCTTACCGCCGTACCACTATGTTTAATGTACGCCTCAAAAATATCATTGTGGAATTGAAATTATTAACGTATCTTCAGTAAAGATTGTTTATTACATCAAAATCAATGCTACTTTTGAAATAAAATGTCGACTAGACAATATATGGAAATCGCGTGATATTAGGAATGCGGTAAGATCAGCAGTTGCGTTTACTAGAATTCTTCTAATATCTGCCATTCTCTATTTTCATTGGCTTGTATGGGAGAATTTATCCAATCAGAACAGAGAAATAATATTTTTCTTCAGAAAAAATTAATAATGGAACAGTGTTTACTCTCATATTGCGCATTAATTTTGTAATGCAGACCAACATTAAATGATCCAAAATGGAATCAGAATTAAAATGAGATAAAGCGCTTCTTATGTTGGTGAGCCGCGGGCCCTTCTGCGATTGGAGGCGCCGTGTTCTCGCGAGATCTTATACGTTAACGGGAGTTTGTTATCAAACTGGTATGGATCAGACCTAAAGTACAATAGTTAGTTCCTATCGCGCAATGATAAGAATATTTTATCCGAGTACTCGCTCTAATTAAAAACAATCTTTTGCGTTTAAAGGCGAATCACGTGATTTATATCTTTTCACGACGCCATTTTATGTCAAATTCTGTATCAATTTTGATGTAATAAACGATCTTTATTAATGGATACGCAATATTTAGGCGCTCCAATCTAATAATTTCACTTCCGCGATGATGTTTTGAGGTATACATTAAACATAGTCCAAGAATTTGTACCGTGCGGAAATGAGTGTAATTTCCGTGGTATCCTTTTTTTTTTTTTTTTACGAAACGAGAAAAAAAATGTGCTCAAACACTGTACTCGATTATAGGATGCACTCCCATTCCTAGAACATGTAATATGACAAAAAAACTGCGTCCTTTAGTCAAATTTTAACGGTATGTTGAATTCCTCAATGACGGTTAATTATTGTGTACTTTAGCTTTGAGTTAGGACAAGACAATACTGATGACGGTGACTGGGATGATTGTTATGGCTGTAGGCACTGTTGATAGATATCCTTCTTTTAAGATCTAATACACATTTGTTGCATACATGTACTATCATGAGTGACTACATTCTATAGGTATTGAACAAAATGCTGTTGATGATTCTGAATACCTTAGCTGGTCATTTTTGCTGTCCTGAGGGAAGCAATAACTTTGGATCAAATTGTTTTAAAAAATATTCCAAACGTTTCATATTTGTGCACTCGTGAGAACAAAGACTTATTATATATTCAGGATGGTGAGTGTTTGATATCATAATAATGCACAGATTATAAATAATTAAAGGGGCATTGATCAGAAAGCAGTCTTCAACTTGACTGTTTCCTCTCTACATGATCCATTTAATGGTCTTCTGTAATGGTCATGACGAATGTACATGTACAGGACAAGAGAACACTTTTTTGAAAATTTACCACTGGAATGGCTGGCTCGATGAACCATTCCAGTGGTAAATTTCCCAAAAATAATCTGCCCTATAATTCGACATTCACCAATCCAAAATATAGCTTCCCTTTCCCAATCTGCGCCATTACAGGGCTATTTAGCAAGCTCATCAGTAGAACACTGCATGCATAATATTTGTTGTTGCTGTATTATGCAATGTATGCTCATTTGTCATGTGAGAGCTATAATGAGATGATAACAGTGATTCTTTGCCAGGTTGCCAAATATTGATTGCATTATGCTGGGATCACACAGCTCTCAGTGCTTTGCATAGACAGTAATGAAGTTCCTCTATCTAAAACCTTATCATCACTACTAGATATGACTCAGTGCTGTTACGCATTGTGTAAATATCATAAATTTTGATTTAATTATGCATGCTTTTTGAAAATTTTCCATTCATTTGTTACATATAGGTAATTAGAGAACCTTGTGAAAAGGTGTGAATTAATGTGTGCAATGCTATTTTAAAATGAGTGCTGGAAGGTGCCTTAATATGTGTTGAATACATTTGATAATAGTCAAGTTAAAAATATTTTCTATGTGAAGTCACCCAGTTGTCAGAATGGCTATGTGTGAATATTTTGAGTTAATGGATTAACTAATGTTGTAAATTGTGTTTTTTCATGAACAATTTGACTCTTTCTACTTAGAATTTATATTTCTTCCAATCTGTGACAGTCATTGTGTGCTTAATTTTTTAATTGTCAAGCCGGCCAGCACCAGCCTCTGCATTGGTTTTGAAAAATGCCCTTTTGCTGGAAAAGAGAAGCCTGTTTTTAAGAATTTAACGCTGAAGTGACTGGCTCGGTCATTTCAGTAGTAAATTTTTCAACATAACCACTTCTCTTGGCCTGCAAATGGGCATTTCTCAGGACCAATACACACTACAAAATTTTGCATATATACTTTGTAGTCTATTTATTATTGGTACACACAACCTTTAATCTATCCATTGCCATGGTTACGCAATCTGTGTAATGCATACACATATGTGTGATTCATTATGGAATAAACTGAAAGGCACAAATGTTTACTAGCCGCATATTGGTATATATACACTAAGATCCTACGTGTATATTATTTTGAAAACAATTTGACTGAGAAATCATTGGTGCCTAAAATATTTAACATGTTTCGTTAAAGTATATTCTTAATAAAACCATGTTTCAGACACTCCAGACCTACAGTAGGGTTAATAAGAGTTCATAATCAGTTAGAGTTTGGATATTAGCAGCATGGTAGGGAGGAGGTGATCAGCTGATTTCTGCCAGGTGGATGTCTGGGACACAGTTAACCCTTTAACTACAAGTGTCTTAATTTCAAAATAACTACAGGAAAGCTGGTTAATATTGTGAAACTAATTTGACTGGAGCCTGTTGCTGCTGCCATAGGCAGCAACAGCTCCCAGTCAAATTAGTTTCAAAATACTTGACAGGATATCCCTTACATCAGAGAGAATTTGTTGTTTCTGGTCTGGTGGTGGGTTAAAGGGTTAATATAGCACAAATATGTTCTTTTGCCCTTCAGATCACAATATACTGCTAAAACGTGATAAGCCACAATGCTGAAGTATACCTGATGCTTGTCTTCGGTTGGAGGATGAAGGTCAGATGCCTGACAATATGGCTTGTGTCTAGAGACTCCATGGTGTGGAGATTATAGATCTTGTATGCGTCCTTTTTCACCTCTATCTTATCATCTTATTTAATTTAGTTTTTGAGCGATTTGCCTAATATTTTTAATGACTGTGATCCCATCACTATACATGACCTAAACATTCGTTGTCTAATGTTCGCAGATGATTTAGTAACTGTATCTAAATCACATATCGGACTTCAAAAGGCATTGAACAATTTATCAGATTATTGCAACAAGTGGGGCCTTACTGTCAACTTGGATAAGACCAAAGTTATCATATCTAACAAGAGTGGTAGGTTGATTACAAGACACACCTTGTTCTATGATGGTTCTCGAATCGAGATAGTCCATTGATATTGCTATTTGGGCATAGTTTTCTCTACATCAGGCAACTTTAAGAACGCATGTGAAAAACTTAGTGACCAAGTAACAAAGGCCATGTTCAAGCTTAGATCAACTAATGTTAGGGATAACATCATTTCCGCTTATAAACTCTTCAATTGTCTAATTCTACCGGTATTGCGGTGAAGTCTGGAATCCTCTCCACATGAGTGGTCTAAATGATTTTAATCTTATCAGTCTTTGTGATTCTAATCCTGTAGAATGGGGTTTTGCTAAAATTTGGTAAATATTTATTGGGCGTAAGCAAAAGAACAGTGAATGCTGCAGTTAGAGGTGACCTGGGCCAACTCCCTGTATTAACAAAAACAAGCAGTCAAATTTTGGTTTCGTATTTCCTCCATTGATTCCTCGTCTCTTGTCCGAAGGCATATTTGGAATCCTATGCATCTCTTAACAGTAGCACTAATTGGCCTGCGTGTTTAAGACCTATATTATCTCGCTACAATTTAGCAGACGTTTGGGAAAACCAAGGGTCAACTCATCCAGGAAAATATGTAAAGCTTTTCGAAATGCACTCGGACAGGAATATGTGTTAAGATCCTCTGCCAGAATGAGACTGACCTTTCTCTCAAATTTAGGTGGGAAAATATAGTCTTTGTGAGAAACAAAGTCTTATGTTAACCAGCCGCTCAGTTTGTGAGAAACAGAGTCCTTCATGTTAATCAGCCGCTCAGTTTGTGGCAAATCACATACTCTGCTGCAAACCAGCCGCTCAGTTTTAATTATGCCACCACTTAGCGACAGGTTAACATCTAGCTGCTAGGACATGTTAAGTCCTGTTGCTCAATTTTTCCTTTGCCACAAACTAGTCGCTAACTAGCGGCTAGTTATTCGCAAAGTAAACTTTTTCGTATGGGTAAAGCATGTTAATGATTCTGTTAGTAATTCTAAGCTCCGGTCCTACAAATAATACAAGCAAACATTTAGTCTAGAACACTTTATCCTGCTACAGTCTGATGTCACCAAACACAGAGAGTTTTTAAAAGTTACGGCTAAGCGCACACTCTTCAAATTGAAATGGGCAGATACAGTAAGCCCAAGATACGAGCGAATTCTAAACTATGTCAAATTTGTGATTCCGGTTTTGGTAGAGGACGAAGAACATTTTGTGCTACAATGCCATGTATTCTCAAAGGTGAGAGATACCCTTTTAAGGAACTTTCTGAGTGCTCCTCATCCTTTAGCTCGTTAAGTATGTCGGAACAATTCAAATTTATAATGTCTACTAATGAAGGTGATACATGCATAGCAAAAATAGTCCTTGAATTTATAAATCTGATTACCTGAAAAAAGAAAGGCCTTGTGTTGTGTGCAAGATACATAATTGTTACGTTTTTATGCGAACGAACAAATATCGTCAGCCTTTTCTTGGGGCAGCGGAAATTGCCGCGTAGCAAATTGACACCGTCCACTCCTGGTTATCTAATTATTTCCATGTGATTAGTGTGGTGCGTAATTATAGGTGGTCGCTGTAGTGCATATGATAACTACTGTGCTCATCGATGACAACATATATAATGTCACGGTCTCACGTGGGCCAAAATTAATAACTGAGAAGCAGTCAACTATGGCCAATTGATTGTCAACTCATTGTTTAAGACATACTTCAAATGTAACAATTATTTTTGCACAACTGGCACACACGCACTCATACTCATCCAGTAAACCTGATGAAAATGTGCCACCCTATTGGAGAGATCCTATATGTCGCTCAACTTTATGACATCATAATCAAACACACCACACGTCTAATGATGTCATAATCAAAACGATGTAATAATCTATCACCAAACACGAATACTCCATTAGTAGCTAATATCAGTGTACGAATTGTATGTCCTGGAAGAATTTATGATTTGTTAAGCATCCTGTTGAATGTTTTGAGGCCAGTTTGCCTGTGGGCTGTTGTTGTTGGCAGCAACTGTGCTCAGTCAAGATAGTTTCAAAATATTTAACAGCTTCTAGACCCTTAGGTATAGTTGAAATGGATCCCTCCATTTAGGTTCTTTAATGCCCGCAAAATCAATGAATCTGTGGTCTGCTTATGTTTATATGTAAATAGTCATAGAACACATTATGTATTATATATTTATTACTACTATATCCTCTGTATAGTCGTATTGTATAGTTTTGTTTGTTGTGTTTTTTCTTTTTTTTTTCTTGTGTATCTGTTTAGCTGTATCCTTATGTCTGGATTGAGCAATAAATAAATATTTACTTACTCTCCTGATTGGAGTGTTTATGTTTGCACATGGGTCCCTTCTTAGAACCTGGGTAATGCAGTAAGAAGCTTGCTCTGTCCTAAGATTATGTAGTGATTCATTGCTCTTGAATCCTCAGTTTGAAGAGTCCTTTTGTTTTCCCTACATAAGTCTTGGGAAAGTAAAGTACTGCGCTAACAAGTATGGGTGAGTCTATTTGGATATCCCTGTAGTACTCCTAACTATTCAGTTTGAAGTCTTGTTTCCCTTACATATACATGTATGTTGGTAAGGGGGATGGGGCGAGGTACCTATTGTCTCCTCATCCTACTTCTTCTGTGAGAAGAATTAGCTTTGAAATGGAACTCAGGATTATCTGTTTGGAGATTGTCTGTATTGGCTCCTACCATATTTTGCTGATTCGCCACGCCATGGAGTCTCTAGGCACCAGCCATATGGTTGCCAGCTTAAAGAGCCCTTAGCCAGTAGGCTGTCCCTATACCCCTCTGTACCCCCCCATTCGATGTCATAAACAGATCACAATATACATGTAGTGATATATTCCACTATTGGAAGACGCCTTAGTGGGTCAGCAGCGTATCACGACATAGATACATGACATAACGTGTTGATGATACCCCATGTCTACACAGTATCAAAGTGAATTTTTGAAATTACTGTGTCTGGAAATAAAATTGAATATATTCACCATGTCTCTGTAAAGTGTTCACATTTTCAGCTTAAATTATCATCGCAAAGATTTTGATTGTTGATTGATTCACGATATATCGAAAGATCGTGCAAACCAGCTCTAAAGTCCTCCTTTGTATAAGGCCATAGGTTTCTAAAATGCTTAACCCTTAAATTTGTTCAGGAACTTTTCAATTTTCTCATAGAAAATGTCAATTTGCAGACCAAGAGCTTATTTGTGAAAATTTAAGTTTTATAAAGGCCACTGCAGAATACCTTTTTTGTTGGCTTGAGTGTTAAAGCGTTTGAAGCAGAATTTATGGACTTCAAAAGCCAGTGAAGTAAGATGTTTGACCCTCTGTAGAAAGGCCACCTGTCTATAATGAACACTTGTCTGGTCTATATGTTGGCCTTGATAGACAGGTTTGACTATATGAATCTATACTGCATCCTCAGATAGCTAACATGGGCCAATGTTTCACAAAATTTTACATTGCTTTTATCTCTATCAACATAACACGGTTGTTATTACACCACAAAAACATCTATACCGTTCAATCACAAATGCGAGCCCGAAAAAATTGACCGACTAGAAGAGGAACCTGTAAGTCCAGGAAATTCTTGACTGGATGCGCAAAATCTAATCCCGGAAGGAGAACCAGGAACCGGAAGCAGAAGTTGGCGCTGCGATAAGACCTTAACCGGATCTTGCAGACCCTGGAAATTGACCAAACTGGAAGTCTCATCAAAACCGGAAGCGGAAGATCCAGAAGTGCACCCCTCAAACCAGAAGCGGAAGAGAAAACACCGGGATCAGAAACGGAAAAGCACCTACCGGAAGTCAGAAAATTAATCGGGTCCTGAGGACCCAGTTATCCGGTAGGAATGGAAGAGCCACTAGAACCGGAAGTACTAATACCGGAAGTGGAAACGGAAGTGGATAAAAGAACAGGATCCTGAGGACCCGGATGTCCTGAAAAACCGGAAGTCAAACCGGAAGCGGATGAAACCGAACTGGAAATGGAAACCGGAAGTAGCACTGTCTTGGAGACCCGAATCTACTAAGCACAAAGTGCTTGACAAACCGGAAGTTACCGACCTTCCTGACTGCATTAAGATAGGAACATTCCTGGCTACCAGAATTACAGAAAAGTTGACATTGGCATACATGTAGGCGTTTGAATCGGGGACTTCCGTCATCGACACCTGCTTGAGGGTAATGCCCCTCCTCAAGACTTAGGTGGGTTTTGTCCGGTGACTTACTCGAAATCACCTTTAAGGGCTTCTTCTTCGAGTCTTTAGACTTCGGTTTCGGGGACCGAATCTCTTGCCTGGACATGAGGGAAGTTAGCTTCCCCCATTTGCAGTCGCAAAAGACTCGAATCGCGCAGAGCTAAACAGCATCATAATTAGATGAAGAGGCCCCCCCCCCCTCCGTTGATTGGGTAGACGATACAGAACTACTAGCAAAAGACACAGCTTTAGACTTTGAAGCAACCGAGCGGGAGCGATCAGTGGGCAATGCGGACTTAGTAAAAAAATCCTTAAAATATGCTTTAGAAACGATCGATGACCATCCTTTGCCTACCCCTCACATCGTTAAAGGAGTACACGTAGTACATTTTAGCCAAACATGGCCTCCAAACTCCACAGAGTGGACTTGATCGCACTTAGTTGATGTGCACTTAAACCTTCTCGACTGTTTTAACAGACTCCTAAACGAAAATAAAAATAGGGAATGAAGCATGCAGCTTCGAAAAACTTAAAAAAACTTCTCTAAAATATTGAGTTTGAGATAAAGCAAACAAATGCATGCTTAGAAAAGGCGGGAAACTTCAAATTCAAATAATAAAAATCCCTAAAGAAAAAAGGACTAACTTTCTTAGGGATATAAAACGTTTTCTTTCTTTTGCACTAAACATGAATAGAAATAAGTGAATAAAAGGCTCTTAGAGTAATTGAGGGTTAAAAATGATGATGATGACTTAGGCATTTTGATTGATTACCGCGAAAACGGGATACAACCACGAAAACCGGTAACACATTTATACAGAGTATAAATAGCAATAAAACCATGAAATACTCCATAAACATAACTTAGGGAGGATAGATTTCATATTAGGCATAATCCTGGATTGAAGCTCTCTCAAATAAGTAAGCTGAACTCAGCATAAAGCTATAAAAACTTAGCTGGAATATTTGCAGAATGTACTGCTTGCAGAATATTTGAAAAGTGAATCGGTTTCCTATTTGGGCTCCAATGCGCATGCACGGGCATGCTTAGTGACAGGCATCACCAAGGACTGAGTACAGGTTGGTGCCAGTCTCTATCAGGCCATATGCTGGAGGTGTACCCTACCAGTAGCCTGGTTGAGGGTATATATTGAAATGGAATAGGCATATGGAGGAATGTAAGCAAGCATAAAAATCTTATTCTGGTGGTTAAATGCAGAGTAGTTGATTTAACAAGTAGTGATTGAACGGTAAGTGTTCTATAGTGGTTAATAAAACTACAAACCAACCCACAATGGGGGGTGGGGGTGGGGTGTTTTGTCAGTCAATCAATTTTACTAATGCAAAGTCTGTATACATACATACTGATTGATGCATAGACCTATCTAAGCCAGACAGATATATACATGTATGTATATTGTATATGACACTTTTGTACAAAATAACAATATAAATATTTTATAACATAAATGGAATATTTTTCATTGCAATTATAATTATATGTATGTGTATGTATGATATATATGCAAGTTTTTACTAAGCTCTGGTGATGATCGAGGCTAGAGGACATGTGGCATGTGCTAGCATTAATCGAGCCCTGGTAATGTCGGCTAATGTAATTAACCATTTAATGGTCAAGATTTATTTTAAAAATCAAGATTTTTTCTTGTAGTAAATATGATAAAAGTTTCATTTACAGGCCAAGAAAAGGTTATTTTAAAGAATTAAACGTGAATGACGATGTCTTCAAAACCAGTCTTCTTTTGGCCTGCGAATGAAGATAAATACTATGGCTGGTTTTGACCGGCTAGGCTATTAACTGGTTAAAGCTAATGTACCAGTACACAGTGAATCACTGTGACAGACAGACATGGAGGGTGTGTGCATGCAAGCTGGTGAAGTTAATAAACTAGACTGCAATGACTGTATGTGGAGGAGGTTCTGACCCCCGTCTAGTTATGCTCTATTTTGTCAAAGCACTTAGTGACTCCATGACTTTGGTCATAATTGCTGAGAAGTACCCAGGAGAATTCTGGATCCATGCATTCATAGATGGCTCAGCAACAAATGCTATGGCCAATGGAGGAGCAGGTGTATACATCAAAACTCTGGAGGGACATACGTCAACTGCAACTGTACCAGAGGGGAAATACTACCTAAACTACACAACAGAAGTCCAGGCTCTTATGCAAGCTTCATCACGGTTCTCGACTTGGACAGCGACTATCCTCAGGCTGTTTTCCTCTGAAGACGTGCTGTCACTCCTGCAAGTTATTGCATCACACAAACTTCCAGGTCGCATGAGAAGTTCTGGAATGGGTGCAGGGTCACTGTGGATTGTGGCATACCATGCAATGAAGCAGCGGTTCAGCTGGCGTCAACTCGGAGCAAGAGAGACAACAGTGTCAGCTATGGTGAGAAAGACGCTCTTGTGAAAGCGATGATGCAGCAAAGGACGCATGCCATCTGCTTGAACGCTGGACGCAGGTTACTATCATACAATTACGAACTGGTCATTGCCGCCTCAATGCCCATGTACTGAAGACTGAACCAACTTGTCCCCACGGCCTGGAAGACCAAACACCAGGGCACATCTTACAGACCTGTCACAAGGAACTTAATTATGACCAATGATGACCTCTCTTTATACACCAAGCTCCATGGCTCCAGACAAGACCTGGAAGTTATAATGTACTTATAGAGGACAGACCAACTAGGTGAAACAAATATATGAATGAAAAGCTACTACTATTTATTTATCATCTGTACAGTTCTACAGTTACTGAGCGAATGCCCAAACAATACCCTACATGTATTACTTAGTTGCTCTTTAACACGGTCTCTGATATCAGCGGGGTGGCTGGCTATTTTGTCAGATTCAAGAATGATATATATGAACCGATGCATGTTCGCACGCTGGCACACTAAATTTATGGTCTCATTATAATTGGAGTCTGATATGCTACAGAAGTAACGACGATATTTGTCTCCAAGGATGGACTGATGGTGTAGTCATGTGAATGACAAGAAGAGGAGATGTGACTCCACAATCTAGATAATTGATTCATTGAGTTGAAACTCAACATACTTCTCGCCCAATACAAATGGAAAGGATGTACCAATTGTGGTCATTCTACCTTCTTGCATGCCCCAGTTATGGTAAAAGATATGTCTTCAGGTACATGCACTTAATGATGCTGTGACCTAGATACTCTTAAACTCGAGCAATTTTAGTAGAGAAAATATGAATGTATCTGCCAAATATCATGATTGTCTTGTATACAGGACTAAGTTATGGCAAGAAACGTGCATTCCGGTATGCCCCTAGCGACCCTGTGACCTACATGTAGATATTTAAGCTGAAGCTAATATTGCTTCTATTTCACCACAATTTGAATGCATGTGCCAATTTAAAAAATTCTACCTTGTATTCCCGAGCTATGGTAACAAATGTATATTCTGGTATAATGATTTTATAGTGACGTGGATATTTGGCATTTTGACGCAATAAATGGAACGATTTCGAGCCAGACAAAGTATAAATGGATGTGCCAAATTTGGTGGTCCTACTGTCTTGCATTCCTGAGTTATGGCCAAAATATGTATTCTGCTATGCACTCGGTGTCCTTGACTCCTCGTGACATAGATATTGAACCCCTTGACTTAAAACTCTTTCTAGCCAGCCTCAATATGATTGTATATACAAAATTTGGTGATTCATCCTTGCGTTCTGTAGATATGCTGCAGACAAACAGACAGACAGACAGATGGCACCAGTCACAATACTAACACCGACCTGAGGTGTGAGGAATAAATTCTCAATCGCACTCTTGTTCTTCAAATGTACATTTCTCAAGATCATTGTAGAAGTCATTTTTGGGTGGTTCGAGGGTTAAAATGTTATTGCGTGATCTTGGAAAAAGCATTGCTATTACAATGATAGCCCTGTTTGGCTGTTACTGCCCCTTAGATTTCTGAATACATGTAACATTCGATATTTGGCAGCAATACTAAAGATATTTGCTCACTGGTTCCAGATATCTTGTGGGCTGTGTGTGACATCATCATCTCATACTTTCTTTTACAGGTAACAATTACGCCTAATGTGTCTGTAAGTTATTGTTTACAGTCTTTACTTCCTTTTTTTTCCCTCATCAGTGCTTTGATTTACGATTCTCCATGATAAGATATAATGTACACATGCACCTGCCAGGTATATCTAATGTATAACTATATTTCTAGCCAAATTTCTCTTTCCTGTTTATTTTTTAGATGGATGGTTGATGGTGAGACAGACAGCGTGTTATCGATTCATTGTGCATCACGTTCTAGCTTTCTTTAACCCTTACCACACTGATGTCAGAATTTTAAATTTTCAAATTAAATTAAAAGATGAACTGGTGTACATTTTTCAACAAATTTGGTGGAAGGTAGTGCTGTCGAAGCCAGTTTCTTTGCTATGAACACAGTGAAAGATAGAATATTGACATCAGAGTGGTAAGGGTTAACCCGTAACACTCAAGCTGGCCAAAATCAGCTTCTGCAGTCGTCTTGAGAGATGTCAATGTGCAGATCAAGAGAAAACTATTTTTGAAAATTTACTATTAGACTAACTGGCTCGATAACAGAGCCAGCCATTCTAGTGGTAAATATTTTAAAATAATCATATATTGGTCTGCTAATGGACATTTTCCAGGAGAAATTAAGATTTTCGTGACCAAATTTTAATGTTAACCTTTTAGCACACATATCAGCCAAAAACGGCTTCTGCAGTGGTCTTGAGAAATGTCCATTTCCAGGCCAAGAAAAGACTATTTTTAGCCCACCTGGCCCTTCGGGCCAAGTGAGCTTAGGCCAAGGCGGGCGTCTGTAGGCTGTCCATCAAATCACCTCTGCTCATTTATGCTTTGAGCGATTACAACCAAGTTTGGCTGGAACAAATCTTGAGTGGACTAATTCATTGCTGGGAGGCTTCAACACTTTTAATGAGAATTCTGATTGGTCAATATTTCCTGTGGCCATCTTGGATTTTCTGAGAAGGCTACTCCTCATTAACCGCTTGGCCGATTTCAAGCAAACTTGTTTGGAAAGACCCTAGAGTGTTATGCTTTAGAACGTGTGTACAGAATTTTGATTGGTCTACTTTTTGGGTGGCTATCTTGAATTTTCCGAAAAATGGCGGCAAATCATTTAAAACGCTACTCCTCATTTACTGCTGGGGCAATTGGAGTGGTATGCTTCAGATCTTGTGTACAGAATTTTGATTGGTCAATTTTTTCGGCAACCATCTAGAATTTTCTGAAAAATGGCGGGAAATCGTTTAAAATAATTAACTGCTTGGGCAATTTCAACTAGACTTGGCTTGAAGGATACTAGGCTGGTAGGTTTAAGAACTTGAATACAGAATTTTGATTGATCAATTTTTCTGGTGGCCACCTTGAATTTTCCGAACATTTTCCAGAAATCATTCAACACGCTACTCCTCCAATATAAATGGCCCGACTTCAAAACGAAACTTGGGTGGACTAATTCTATGCTGGTAGGCTTCAACCCTTTTAAACGAGAATTCTGAATGGTCAATATTTCCGCCGGCCATCTTGGATTTTCTGGAAATATCTGGAAATAAGTTAAAAGCCTACTCATCATTAACCACTTGACCGATTTCAAGCAAACTCTGTTGGGATAACCTTTGAGTGGTATGCTTCAGAATTTGTATACAAAATTCTGATTGGTAAATTTTTTTGGCACCCATAATGAATTTTCCGAAAAAGACAGGAACTCGTTTAAAATGCAATTTCAACCAGACTTGACTTGAAGGATACTAGGCTGGTAGGTTTTAGAACATATATACAGACTTTTGATTGGTATATTTTTCTGGTGGCCATCTTGGATTTTCTGAAAATTTCTGGAAATTACTTTAATAGAGCTGTTTGGTATACCGTATTTACCGTATGGTATCAATATCATGACAATATCAAAATACCGTACAGAGTAAATCTCAAATTACTGAAATTTCGATACTGTTACGTTGGTGCTGCACAAATCTGAAAATATTAAACTTTTATTAAAAAAGGTTACTGCAATTACAGTATACTGAGTACAGCTCACAAAAACATAATCTAATTTTTGTGCATTTGTCATGTCCAAATATTAGTGAGCCATTATTATTGTTGAGTAAGGATAATCCTCCAGTGATTCAGAGAAACTGTAGCAGATTCTGGCAAGCCAGAAATACCACCAGTCGGTTGAAAAAAATCATGATTTTCACAATAAATCCTGATAAGTATTCCATATCGAATGATGAAACAATAAAGGTGGTTATTTTAAAATTAAATCCTTGCACAACTAGGCTCAAATCCGCAAAAATAGATGTTTACGAATGTCCAAAGATATTCAACTACGATATATTTTCGCAACTTTACGGGATTAAGGGTGTGTTACGAAACAGCCAATCAGAGAGCCGCATTAGGTAGTAATTATAATATGATTATGTCCAAGATGGATGCCACAAATTGTGCAAAACAGAAGAGAATTCCATCAACTTTCCATGGGCAAGCCAATTCTTGTTATGTCACTCAGTAAATTTTCCACAATTATTGAATTAGGTTTCTAAGAAGTCTTACAATGAAGCAGGCCATAATATTTTTTAGAAATCTGAGGGCTTTAATAAGGATTAGTATGGATTTAATAACAAGATTCGGAGATTTGCGACATTCTCTGGCAATATGAAGGAAAAAGTGTTTTTTAACTATCACGATTTTCGTAATAAAGTCAAAAAAATCTAACATGTTCAAGCGATAATAGCCATAAAAATTAATATGAGTACATTAGTTCACCAATTGCAATTAATGATTTATTTTTTGTGATATTCAGTTGTTTTCAGATTCAATGTGATTGTAAAGTAATGTAGCCGAATATAACCCATTCTTGCGTTACCAGTGGGCTAGCCAGCCATCGTAACACTACTGTCTTACAGTGACAGGTATTATCAATGTATAGTATAGTATCAACGCAATACCGATACTGTACCGATACTGAGGTAATTGGGCCCAAAAATACTGATACCGGTACCGAACGTAAAATATCAATAGCGAACAGCTCTACGCTTTAACACCTACTTGGCTGGAAGGACCCTAGAGTGGTGAGCTTCAGAGCTTGTATACAGAATTTTGATTGGTCAATTTGTTCGGCAGCCATCATCAATTTTCTGAAAAATGGCTGGAAATTGTTTAAAACGATACTCCTCATTAACGACTTGTTCCAGTGGCCATCTAGTTCTCCAAAATGACATCTCAGGAACTGCTATATGGAGCAGGGTGAAACTCATTAGATTTAATTTCATTGATAAATAAGGGTGATTAAAGTTTGTTCAACAAAACTTAATCCTTGATAAAAATTTCTTGTTTGGATTTTTTTATTGGCTGGATGGAACCTAAGGGTTCAATCTGATTGTGTGGTCATCGGTTATCATTAATTTCCCACTAAATAGCGATTGTACTGAATTCCCAATTTTGTATATTGTCTTGGTGCTGCTGAATTTAAAGTATTATGTCTATTCAAATGCTAATGTTTGAGATGCTAATGGTCCAGGTGAGCGTTAGGCCCTTGGGCCGCTTGTTGAAAATTTACCACTGGAATGACTGGCTCGATAACCGAGCCAGTCATTCCAGTAGTAAATTTTCAAAAATAGTCTTGGTTTGCAAATGGACATTTTCTATGAGAAATTTGAAATTTTCTTGACCGATTTTGAGGGTTAAAGGGTTAATGGTTAATAATGTTAGAGTTGTGGTTTAGAATGGGGGAATCCAGTTTTACCTACTCCCACCCCACCCATCTTTAGCTATGCTCCACCCACACTGCCCATGTTGGGATCGATCGATTCCTGATCTCCCTGACTATCAATTTACAGAAAACTATACGTAAGCTGTTGAATATTTTGAAATTAATTTAACTGGCACCCAGTCAAATTAGGTTCAAAATATTCAACAGCATGTTCATTAAATAGTAAAGACATACAATTCATACAACAACGCTTAGTCCATCATCAATTAAGCGTTCATGACGAACTTAGCTACATCATTCATGACGTAATTGATTATGACATCATCCTACTCCATATAGTTGATTATGACATTATATGATTGATAGATAAACTGGAATCCTCCATTGTCAATGTTTAATATCCAGTTCACTTTAGAGAGGCATGTCAGCTACTCTACTTGGCTCCTTTAATAGCATTGCTTAACATCATTAGAAAAATGCCTGTATTCAACTAACTATCTTCTATAAAATCCTGATTTCTGAATGATAAGGGTTATAAACATCCATTTGTATCACTGGTGGCAGACTCATCCTCTGTCTGAAATGCTAAGCTGAGTTTGCTCATAATAGATTGGGTTTGGCAGAATCTTGTTTCATGTTGTTGAAAGGTGTATACACCTTGACTGCTGTAACTGAGCAGTCTGCTTAAAAGAATCTACTTTCATTCATGATATCTACTACTATTCTATTAGACATAATCCTTTGAATCCTTTGTAAGCTGAATTCCCAGAATCTCAATTACAGGTAAGCAGCTGAATATTTTGAAACTAATTTGACTGGGAACTGACATCTCCCAGTCAAACTAACTTCAAAATATTCAACAGAATAGTTATTAAATTGTAAAACATTTTTCGATTTCGCCTTTTGTTCAAAGCATTAAAACATAATGATTAGACTGAAAACAGTTTGATTGATAAAGGTTGATTGATGAAGGTTGTTGCTGCCTAATGTAGCAACAACTTTTAATCAAGTTGTTCTCAAGCTCTTCAAAAATGTTCCGTTTTTTAATTTGTTCATTTTTAAATTCAGAATGAAGACGGTTATTGACAAGTAGAAAACGCAGAATGTATACTGGCCTAACTGCAGAACTAGCAAAAATAACTCCAGCCTTCTCCAACTGGTATTTCTGAAGCAATCAGATGAGTCTGTTTGAGAAGAGGATGTGGGTCTGGTTTATTGCATAAGCAAAACTGAAACAAGCAACAGCAGCAGCAGCATTCCTGTATACTCACTGTTGTTGCCAGGAGCTATTGATAGCATAAGCTGTTCTACAGAGAAAGATATAGGACAAACCTTGTGGTCACAACTCTCAAGCGTGTCTTTGTCACGACTATTCACTGATCAATACTTTTGATTGACTAGCATTAGTAGAATGGTATTTCGTCGGAACTGGTTCATCATGTGAGACATATTATGTGAATAGTGTGCCGATGATTAGATTTTGAGACCCCGCTGCTCTTCTATATATAGATTTGAAATCGATCGCATGACTTAAGAGACGAGTGCAGCCACTACGTTAGAGGTATGGATGATTGATTTTAGTGTATTGATGAGGAATCCAAGAGGAAGAGTAGGATGATAACCATATATGGTTTATTTTGCTTCATTAATGAGTTCAAAGGAACCAGAGGAGGAGGAGGAGGAGGAGGCGGTGACCACACATAGCTAGTGTTTGAAGAAATTGAGATCTGTACTATATATGTGCCAGTCTGTAGAATAGATTAACCTTTCATTTAATAGTTTCGACTGTTGTGGTTAGTACTAGGAATGTGCACATATAAAATGTAACCGTAGAGTCAGATTTGTGAACACAATGCTTTCAATGGATGGAAGTTGTGCCAATGTAATTGTGGTATGGATTTTCGATTGTGCAGGAAATTTCTCGACACCAGAGGTTTCATCTCCCGTATAATGGTTGCCAGCCATCATTCTGTTGGTTGGGTCACCTAGTAACGGCGTAATAGTTACTTTGTGCAAAATTTATGTGAAATTGTGTGTGATTCAGCATTGTTGATGACAAGGACGCAAGCACAGACACTCACAGACCAACGCTATGCAGTGGTATATTTGGCCTCAGTCTGGCACAGTAAGACCAAAGCTGTGTACAAAACACATTTCCTCGGTGTCGTCAATATCCTCGGCTTGTTCACTGCTGTCCCCGAGCACGTCTCTATATTGGGATTCTATACACAGTGTTTATGATAGCATTCAGGACTTCCTACACAAGGTGCCATGGAAGAGACGATTAATACTATACTTCTACTTTCGTGGAACACGAATTAAAATCGACCTCGGAGATGGTGAGTTGAAAACTAGGTGTATTTTTACATATATCAATGCAAATGCCATTATCGATTGTTTTAGAGCGCGATATGAATTGATTGAGTTACGACTACTTGGCGTATGTATGAATATGTGACATTTAGTTGGTGTATGTTACAGCACAGCAGCATTAGAGCTATGTCTGATTGTATTTATTATTGATTTAAGTTAATGTGTTGTGATGGGTTTGTGGTAAATAGACATGGCCGTTTAAGAACACTATGATCTCGGATGATAGCTCAAGGTCTAAGATATTCACCAATCTATGCCTGCCAATTCCCATTGAACCCCTGATGAATCCTATTGAATTTGATAGCAAAAGGGCAAGGTCAGGATGACCCAATTATGTGACAACCTAGATAAGCCTGCTGATGACCAAGGGTTAACCCTTTAGCATCCATCTCAGCCAAAAATGGCTTCTGCGATGGTCTTGGGAAATGTCCATTTGCTGACCAAGAGAAGACTATTTTTGAAAATTTACAACTGGATGGACTGGCTCGTTAACCGAGCCAGTCATTCCAGTGTTAAATTTTCAAAAATAGTCTTCTCTTGGTCTGCAAATGGACATTTTCTATGAGAAAATTGAAACTTTCTTGAACAAATTCGAGGGTTAAAGGGTTAAAATAAGATAATTGTTCGGTATGCAGGGTATATAAATGTACATTGTTCTGTAGAATCAAAAGTCAATATTAGATGAATGGTTTCTTTAACACATTGCCCTCCAGGATTTTACCAGAGCCTCAAATGCAAATAATCTATGCATTTTTATAAATTGAATATTATAGCTTATTTCATACTATTTATGTACCTTCCCTATTATGGACCTTTTTTCAGGGCCAAATATCAGGGCCTATACAGAGCCATATCCCACCCTCCGGGCGAAAATATTGATGGCGTAATTGTAAATGGCCACAAAAACTAATAAACTTACATTGTATATGTGCATTAAAGGACTTCATAGATGAGGAAAAGAAACCCCTTGACGAACTTCCCGCAATAGTTGCAAGCAAACTAAAAATTGAGAATCTATTTATGAATGAATCCAAATCAGAGTTCACCCACATATACCTATCTACAAAGCATGAAACTAAAGAAAATAACGATGCACTTTGTGGCAGCGAACCATGGCATTGCATGGAGGAAAAGTAAAATCCTGGGATCACTGCTTTGCAGTACTGCTGACATTGCTGCACGCTGCGTCATGGGAAACATAGTTTTCCATTCCTTCTGGAAACTATGGACTCATGGATCTAAGATGCCTGTGATAAAAAGGCTACGTTTATACGATACCTGCGTATCCCTGATGCTGTATAACTGTAACGGCTGGGCAGCTCCAAAGGCATCTCTCGACAAACTCGATGCCTACCACCGCAAACACCTAGCCAGACAGCTTAATTTCCAACGATCCGCTATACAAGATATGTAATACGTCGCCGTTGTCTGTAAAGTCACCCAGCAAAGATGGTCCATGTTTGGCCATGTGCTAAGGATGCCAGAAGAAACACCAGCACAGAGAACCTTGGAATTCTCCCTACTCAGAGGCAGCAAATAGAAAGCCAGGAGAGGACGTCATTGCATAAATCTGTTAAGCATGCTACAAGGTGACCTCAAGAAAGAAGGATTCGGTACACTTAAGTCAAGAATGGATCTGAGGAAGCTAAGGATTTCTGCTGAGGACAAGACACAGTGGGCAAAAGCGAAGAAGGACTGATTGCAGTTGTGTGTTCTTTCTATTACTACAGCTGCAGATTACAGTAATCATATATACATACAAAAACTAATCTGTTAAATTATAAAGAAATGGGTGTTGTAATCCTCTTATTTGCTAGTGTTTTCCAGATTTATTTCTCGTTAATACATTTAACCAAATAACATGACAATATTATTACTTTTCTTATTATTAGAAGCCCATCAAATAAGCTTACTTGATAGTTTATGAAACCTGTTAGCAGACAACAACTAGCAGTGACTAGTAGGTCTACGAACTGAAATAGATTGGTAATTGGCAGTTTGCCTAATTGCGAGTTAAGTCGCTGGCGATGAGTTATTGCTATCCACCTTATTCTGTTCAGGTCAACGTGACATTATGCTCACAGACTGGTAATCATTAATAATGGAACATATGAAATAAATATTTTGATGTCGGAATTTGTTCTAGAAAATTTTCTCATAGAAAATGTCCACTTGCGGACCAAGAGAAGACTATTTTTGAATAGATAAACGAGCCAGTCATTCCAGTAGTAAATTTTCAAAAATAGTTCTCTTGTCCTGCAAATGGACATTTCGCAAGACCATTGGCTGATATGAGTGTTAAAGGGTTTGGAGGACTTAGACTCTTTGTCTTAGATCAGGTGTCATGTTGTGCTGACCCAATTATGACTGGTCAATGCATAAATTTCTAAATCATAACTCAGTTCAAATCACATAACATGATTTTTATAAAGCTTAAACTGAGCTGGTTACCTATATGCCCTGAATGACACTATGGCCTTGTATGCCCATGAACAACTCTTGCCTTAACACCCATAAATTTATCCAAATATGCCAGATACCATTAAAATTGGACTAAAAGGACACAGTTTTTTTCTCATACTACATGTTCTAAGAAGGGGGTTACGTCCTATAATCGAGTACAGTGTTTGAGCACATCTTTTTTTGTCCAAGTTTCGTAAAAAAAATAATAAATAAAATGATATCACGGAAATTCCACTCATTTTCGCACGGTACAAATTCTCGGACTGTTTAATGTATACCTCAAAACATCATCGCGGAAGTGAAATTATTAAATTGGAGCGCCTAAATATTGCGTATCCATTAATAAAGATCATTTATTACATCAAAATTAATCCGGAATTTGACATGAAATGACGTCGTGAAAAGATATAAATCACGTGATTCGCCTCCAAACGTAAAAGATTGTTTTTAATTGGAGCGACTACTCAGATAAAATATTATGGACTCGGAACTCTGAATACTATATATTATCATTGCATGATAGGAGCTAAGTATTGTACTTTAGGTCTGATCTGTACCCGTTTGATAACAAACTCCCGTTAACGTATAAAATCTTGGAACAACACAGCGCCTCCAATCGCAAAGGAGCCAGCGGCTCGCCAACATAAGAAGCGCTTTATCTCATTTTAATTCTGATTCCGTTTTTGGATCATTTAATGTTGGTCAGCATTACAAAATTAATGCGCAATAGGAGAGTAAACGCTGTTCCATTAATATTTTTTTCTGAAGAGAAATATTATTTCTCTGTTCTGATTGGATAAATTCTCCCGTACAAGCCAATGAAAATAGAGAATGGCAGATATTAGAAGAATTTTAGTAAACACAGCTGCTGATCTTACCGCATTCCTAATATCACATGATTTGCATATTTTCTAGATGACATTTTATGTCAAAAGAGCATTGATTTTGATGTAATGAATGATCTTTATTGAAGATACGCGATATTTAGGCTGTCCCATTAATAATTTCAATTCCACAATAATATTTTTACGGTGTACATTAAACATAGTGGTGTGGTGGTAAGCATGCATATGGAAATTACGTTCAATTTTTGTGGTAGGTTCTAATGAGTTTTAACCATTTTAGAGAATGGATTTCACTTTCTCTATGCGTCCTTTCTATGAGTATAAGGATTTTTGGGGAGGATTTTGGCCAAAATTTAGCCTGTGTCCAGTACAAGCTAGCGTCCTTTCCTCGAATAAAAACAGTATTTAAGGTAGCAATAGAGGGATCCATTTCTAGCTATGCCCCGCCCACGCTTTGCGCGTGTTAAGATCGATTTATATACAGTACTTTAGGTTCAACCCTAAATTCTCAGAATTCCAATTTCAAGGTAATTATACAGGTAAGCTGTTGAATATTTTGAGACTAAGTTCGTGACTGAATACTGTTGCTGTCAATGACGGCAACAGTGCCCAGTTAGATATTCAACAGAATGTAAATTTTAAATAGTAATTCCATCAAAGACATACAATTCGTACACTTGACAGAGTATTCTCTGTCAATTATGATTGTGACGTCAGTCTACATGTGATGTAATCAATTATGATGTCGTATATTTGAGTGGCAGATCGGATTCATCCATTCGTGCCCTCCTGTATTGCTGCGGCGCTATACAACAGCAAGGCTCATCCAATGTACAGAGTTATCCCTCTATTTTTTTTTTACAGTTTTACTGTAGACAGGTTTATTGATCGCCATTTTCTGAGAAAGTCCAGTGTTTCATAATGTGTGCTTCCTCAGGGGTCATGATTTGAGACTGCTTCAATACCCTTAAAATTATGAGTACCATTAAGGCAGCATTGAATACCCCCTTTTACTGACATGTTCAAGGCATGGAACGATATATCAGATAAGGCTTGCACGATTATGTGATTAAATCGAAAATCGCGATTGATGTTTTAAATCGTCAATTTATGTGATTAAAAATTTAATAATTGTGACTAATGTCTATTGTATAAAATATTTCAAAACCTACCTTTTAATTAATTACTCTTTAATGCGATCAGTCATAAAAATTGACATTTTGCTAAGTGCAGGGCAAGAGAAGACTATCTTTGAAAATGTATCACTGGAATGACTGGCTCGAGAATAATCACAATTATTTCCTAAATAATCGATCGTGATCACTCAAAGAAGTAATCGCGCAAGCCTATATTAGATGCTGATGAGAGACTCTTGGCTTGCTGATTATCGACGGAACCCTAGTCAATTTTATTTTCATAGAGAAACAGGGGACACAATTACGGAAAGTAACCTGGTAAATATTATGCACACGCAATTCGATTAATGCTTGTTTAGCATGGCTAGAAATTGTAATGGATCACTGCTTTAGTGCAGTAACTGATCCGGCTGGATCACTGTTTCAAACAAGACATCAATGAGCGGGTGAAATCTTTTGGGTTTTGGGTTTTAACCCTTTAATGGCCTCTACAGTGGTCTTGAGAAATGCCCATTTGTAGGTCAAGAAAAGACTATTTTTGAAAATGTAACACTGGAATGACTAGTTTGATAAATGAGCCAGTCATTTCAATGGTAAATTTTCACAAATACCCTTTTTGGCCTGCAAATGGAAATTAACTAAGCAGACATTTTGAGTTCATGATGATTAAATGATTGATTATCATAATAATGTGGTGTAAATGATACATTCAGATTATTTGATTCATTTCATTTTGCAGTAAGTATATTGTACAGATCAGTACAAAATGCCAGGGATCTGTGAAGTTTCTGGTATACTGATCCCGATGGATCACCATTAAAAATGTAAATTTCTAGCCCTGGTTCAGCAGTGACATATTTAATCCTGAATGCGTTAGTTACTCAATATTGCTTCATGGTATGCTGAATATATATTATGAAAATGATTTGACTGACAATCGAGTTGTTATACATGTACTTTTGCAAATTACTTTCATAACATTCAGTAGTGGGGTTGAAATACATATGATATATTTGTAGTAGTTGTTCCTAATTGAGGGATTCAATTCTAGCTATGCCCCGCTCAGCTGTAGCTAAGCTCCGCCCTTGCTGTGTACGTGTTGAGAGCGATTTATATACTTTAAACCCTAGCATCCCAGAATACCATTTTCAAGGTAACTATACAGCCAGAGGTCAAAATGTTTGACGTCATAATGGATGGCAATGATCTCACATTTAATGAGGTCATCCAAACTGAACTGATGTCATCCTTTCTTTCATAATAAGCAACACAAATTTCCATGATTTGAATTCATCCATGGATGACATCGCCTAAAATTGAAGTCATCAATAGCAATTTGAAGTCTTAAAAACGAGTCGAAGAGTGAACATTTTGACCTGTATACAGGTAAGCTGTTGAATATTTTGAAACTAATTTGATTAAATTAGTTTCAAAATATTCTACAGAATGTTTATTAAATCATACATCCATCAAAGACATGAATACAATTTGTGCTACACTTAAAGAGTATTGCTGTCAATTATGTGATGTAATGGATTATGATGTCATATACCTGAGTGACAGATCGGATCCCTCCATTGTCATGATTATAATCATTATTGACTTATTACCGGTTTAATGGTCAACATTTGTCAAGATAATAAAAAATCATGTTGCTTTAGTGAATGCCTAAATTGCAGCTCAAGAGAAGAGTATTTTTGAAAATTTACGACTGGAATGACTGGCTCAGTTTTCCTGAAACCACTGCAAAAGGTGTATTTCTAGCCATCATGTCTATTAACAGGTTAATTAAGATTTCTATATGAAAAGGGTTAATGTGTACGGAACTTGTATTCCTTGCGCTTACACCAGGATTGACATTACTTAATTGTAGACTTAATTTTGACTCATGTGTCTTTAGTATTGTGATATGGCTACAGCTTTCTGATTCCATCCTGCATGCATACATCTTCTTGTCCTGAATATTAATATTCAGCACTTTACTTTTAACCATTCGACAAGATTTTATGTACCGGTAGCACATCGCGTTAAACAGTTCATTTTATACGTTACCTGGTATTTATCAAGTAAACTGTCATAGCTGCTGTTGTCTGCCCAGCTGTTCACGTTGGTATTGTTCTGCTTACAATCCCAGATCTATGAAATGAAACCAGGACAATTGAATTTTATTCCTAGAAAGAGTGCTGTCACTTGATAAGATTTGATGTGATAATAAGTTTATTGACAATTAAGTGTGCTTTGCTGTTTTTTATATGTACATGTACACGTAGTGTAACCCTTTTGGCTTGAAGACGGCCAAAACTTGCCACTGCAATAGTCTTGAGGAATGTCCATTTCACATTTGCAGGCCTAGATAATCGATTCAGTCATTTTAGTGGTAAATTTTCAAAGATAATCTTCTTGACTAAATTTGCCAATTAAAGTTTAACACTTTCTCAAGACTGGTAAAGAAAATGAAAATATCTGCTCACTTAATCCAATTGCATGAGAAAATCTTTTTTTGAAAATTTACCCCCTTATCGAGTTAGTTATTCCAGTAGTAGGAATTCAAAAATAGTTTTCATTTGTCCTGCAAATGTCCTGGAAATAAATATCTCCTCAAGAGCACTGCAGAGATTGGTTTTGGCCGGCTTCATTAACCCTCTAATCCTCAAATTACTTCAATAAAATTTCAATTTTCTCATAGAAAATGTCTGTTTGCAGAGCAAGTGGAGATTATTTTTGAAAATTTACTACTGGGATAACTGGCTCGTTTATCGAGCCAGTCAGTCATTCCAGTTGTAAATTTTCTGAAAGACTTCTCTTGGTATGCAAATGGACATTTCTTAAGACCACAGGCAGAGGCCATTTTTGGCCACCTTGTGTTAAATGCTTAAAGGGTAAAAAATTGCCTCTGCTGTGGTCTTAAGAAATGTGCATTTGCAGACCACATCTCAAACATGATTAATTTATTTATTTAAAAAGATTTGAGTACTTTTCAATACATTTCTATGGTTGATCTATGAAGATGTTCGACTTTAACCATGCTGTATATGTACAGTATTTTCAATATGAATCAGTAAATGAATATAAACTGAGAATAAAGTCAAAGAAAATGTTATAAGAAAATGAATGCATGTTCATTTAAGTACACATCCATCTTCAAGGTCATACCACACAGGTGCAAATGTAAGTTGATATATATTGTAAACATAATGTATGTTTTTGCAATAGAGCCTGTGTGTGCATGCGTGCGTGTGTACATATGTGTGCGTCATGCCTTGGACTTGCGTATCATCTAACAAATACAGCATTTCGTCTGTGTATCATGCCATGAAATATGTAATATTATACATGCATTAATCTGACCTGTATTCAGTCATGTCAGTAGGAAAAATGTTCCATCTGAGCGCTCGTCACGTGAAAAATCGACTTCTCAGTTTGTATAGTATATGATGTAATGAATCTTTCCAGTTTACCCGTCCATCATATGACATCATAATCAACTACATGACGTGTAGGATGATGTCATAATCAATTATGGCATGAATGACTCGATTTAGTCTGTCTTAAACGCTTAATAGTCCGACACATACTAATTGTCAGTCTTTACTCGTTAATAAACATTCTGTCGAATGTTTTGAAACTAATGTGACTGCCATAGGCAGCAACAGCACCCAGTCAAATTAGTTTCAAAATATTCAACAACTAACCTGTATAGTTTTCTGGGAATTTAGATTCAGAGAGTGCAGGGATGGATTGATTCCAACACGGGTGAAGGGTAGGTTGAGCTTAGCTAGAGATTGGTGGGGCATAGCTAAAACTGGATTCCTTCATTAATACAATGTATATACCAGTATGTGAAAAAAACAGCAGATTGTCAATAGTTTGCAGATTTAAACGTTTTCTCTACTGAGCTCAAGACAGGGCTTTAAACTGCACAGACCAGAAATGACAAATTACTATCTCACCTGGCTAAAATGGCCAAGTGAGCTTATGCTCAAGGCCACCCTCCATCGCCTGTTCGCCATCCGTGGTGGATCAATCAAAATGTAGCAGGTTAGGAGGCCATATTGGATTTTATTAAATTTGATGGATTTTGAAGCCGAATTAAATTTTATATAGGTTTGGGTATGCAGATTTCAAATCTCCGCTTCGAAGCTGTTGGGTAAATGCTTTGGCGGCCATCATCAATCTTTTTCCCGCCAAAAAACCTCCATACTAAAGCAATAGGAAATTAAATGTCTTCTCGAAAACTGCTAGGCCGTTTAAATTATATTTTGCAGGAAGCATCCTTGAGGCATAGAGATCCAAGTTTGTTCAAAGGAAGGTGATTGGCTAATTTGCCTGGCAGCTTTTTTTAAAATCTCCAAATCTGTAGGGATTTGATTCAAATTGGTAAATTTTTCCAGTAGTCATCTCATTTTGTTCGGTTGGCCAATAATTCCAGGTGAGCGATACAGGCTACTTTGGCCTCTTGTTTATGTTGTAAGGAATATTAAGTTAAATATTTTGAAACTAATTAAACTGAGAGCTGTTGCTGCTTAATCAACAGTTTACATATATATTTGTCTTAATATGAGATGTTCTCTGGAATTTCAGGGGTTAGCGTTAAACTTAAAACCCCCAAATTTTATGTATTCAATTAAAATAAATATCACCGATTTTTCTATGACTTTAATATAGACAGAAATGGTATTTCCCCAATTTCTCTTGGTGATGTGAGAGATAGCCTGTTCACTGTATTTATGAATATTGGACCAATGAATAATGGATTTGTTTACATAAATTAAGGAATGGAATAATTTCTGACCTGTGATTCTTGCAACATTTTGAACCAAATAATACGTTTGTCAAGTTAATTCTAAATATTTCCCAAGAATGCAGTGATTCCCAGTACCTGAGAATATGACGTCTCCAATTCTTCCTAACACTCCTAGGTTTTTCCTAAGTCAGTTATCATGAGATGAAAGAAAGATTGCCTTGCGAATTTCAGGAACATCTCAGGATTTTTTTCAAGCTGAGAATAATTTTGAGCATCATGTGCAAACTCAGCATTTTAAGCAATGGTGATGTATATAAATCCAATTGGTTATTATGTGTCATGTTGGCAGTAAAAACTCTGGCAAAATTAGATTAACAGATGAACAACAATGCAGTGTAATGACCTCAATGTGGGGTACTTTCATTTTAGACTAACTTTATTAGCCATGTTAGCTCAGCAAGCTTAACTGACCAAGCAACCTTAAATGCCATGGCGAACATCCATTGTCCATCTATCCTCTGTCTGTCGTATTTTGCCTGCCCCCCCCCCCAGCTCGATCTCTGCTCAAGAACTATATGGCTGATTTCACGTAAATTTGGCAGGATGCATCCTTAAAGCATAGAGATCCAAGTTTATTTAAATGAAACTGATTGGCAGATAGGATTGTGTTCTATTTTTAGAAACACATGTAATCATGTTCTTCGCAACAGCTTGAGACTTAAGAAATGTAAGAGCTGAACTAAGTTTTGTTCAAGATAACCTGATCGGTCAGTTTGATTTGTGCCCATCTTGGATGACCCGATTTTCACAAAAATGACTTCTCCGGAATGACTAAAGAGATCAAGTGAAAACCTTCCAAATTTAATTTGACTAAGGGCCATTCAAAGTCATTCAAGGGAAGTAACAAGGTGATACATGAAAAAAGATGGCAGACATTTCTCTATCAACAGAATTTGTTCTCAATTTATGAATTTTGACAGCGAGACTGGAGATGATACAGATTCTGGTTGGTGATAAATATATTAATCTCACACTTTCAAATCAGACATGTCAGACTAAGTTGTTCAGATGAAATTAATTCCATTGATCAATTTGGTCGGTAGCCATCTTGGATTTTGCACTATTTTTAGAAACCTCTACATGTATGTGTATAAATATCTGAAATCGCTTGGCCGATTGATTTGAACCTCAATAAACTCCATCTAGGCCAGGAGGCAGGAGCTGAACAAAGAGAACTTTATTGGTCAAATTTTTAACACTTATAACATAGATGTTTGTGCGTCGCTCATTCATTCAGTGTGTTTTACTGGCCACTTACACCTAGGTGTATTTGAGTCATGTTACTCGCATAGAGGTCCATCGTACAGAAATGCTTATATATGTACCCGCACACATAATTTCAGCCGGAATTTTCAAATACATGTATTTCGCATTCCTTGTTCAAATAGTGATGTTGTTGCAGGCAGATGCCTTGTAGTATATAGGCTCCTTGGACCTCTGGCATTTGATATTTTACAAACAGTCACCCATAAATATGCTTCATCACGTCCTGAGCAGGGCTTCCAGTAGTGGAAGTCCGGTAGTCCTATACTCCCAAAGTTCAAGTTAGGACTCCCCAAAAACATACCAAAGAATTCATGGACTTTCTCTTTTTTGGCCCTAACATCTCTAAAAATAATGTTTTAAACGAAATTACCTGTATTTGAACCATTTTAGACTCCCAGTAGCATTAGCCAGGAAGTCCCGGACTTTAAAAATTAGTGGAAGCCCTGGTCCTCAGAAATAGCGTACCAGAATTTTCAATAAAGTTAATTCTATTAACCTTTTAACTTTCAAATGTGTTCAACAACATTTAAATTTTCTCATGGAAAATATCCATTTGCAAACTGAAAACCAAGAGAAGACTATTTTTGAAAATTTGCCAATGGTACACGTATGACTGACTCGATTATCATTCCAATAGTATTTTTCCCAAAAATTAGTCTGTAAATTAAAAAAACCTTGTGTCTTCTTGGTCTGTAAACAGACATTTCTCAAGACCACTGCCAAAGCCGCTGTTGACCGACTTGAGTGTTAAAGGGTTACCAGTTTAGTGGTCAAGCCAGCCAAAGCGCACTTCTTTAATGTCACTTGGCAATCCTTTAATGATCAAGCCGGCCAAAAACGGTTTCTGCAGTTACGTCTTGATACGTTTTTGAAAATTTACTACTGGAAGAACTGGCCTTAGAGCCAGTCATTCCAGTAGTAAGTTTTCAAATCATCTCTTGATCAACAAATGGCCATCTTCTATTCATCAGAAAATTGAATTTTCTTACGAAATTTGTTTATTAAAGGCTTAAAGGAAAGATATGAGATCCTGAGAGGCAGCTGTCGTTTTTAACCCTTTAATGGGCACATTTTGTTAACAAATATCAGAGAAGAGCATTTTTGAAAATTTACCACAGTCATTCCAGTGATAAATTTTCATAAATAATCTTCTCTTAGCCTGCAAATTGGCATTTGCCAAGACCACTGCAATGGCCGGTTGTGGACGGCTTGACCATTAAAGGGTTAATGCAGCCGGATCCGATGCTGGGACAGGGCCGCAAAGTAGATTACGTAAAAGTGTGGTTCGCCTTGTTTAGACTTTAGACATGTTCCGGGTCATGTTGGCTGTGCTCAGAGGCCAAGTTGTTTTATTGATCTTCATAGTGTAAGTTATTGATCCAGCATGCAACAGCTGGGTATAACGACAGCGGAGTGACAACATAGAAATCCACTCAAGACGATCTATTGGTAAATAGCATTTATGTATTAATGGAAGTGTAATATAGGTGTGAAAAAGGCAATGCTATGATGTGTTGTTTCATTAGTATGTTACATTGCACCGGTATGTTAATTTGTTAAAAATTTATTCTTGTAAGGTGCTTTATTACATAAGTGTGAATTCCGCTGAATCTGTCAATCAGTCGGTTAGATTACATAATAATGTCAAGATCTGATTGCAGCGGAAAGGGTGTACTCGCATGCTTGAAGGAAATATGGAGAATTGGTAATGTAAATACAAATTATGTATATATCTTTATTTACACTCAAGATGGCCAAAATGGCTTCTGCCATTGTAATCTGCAATGGTCTTGAGAAATGTCCATTTGCAGACCAAGAAAAGACTATTTTTGAAAATTTTAGCACTGGAATGACTGGCTCTGTTACTACTCATTAACACCAGTTGGCCGATTTGAAACAAAATTGCCTGGAAGAAGGCTATGGTCACCCGCCTCAGAAGGGCTGGACAGAAGGTTTATTGGTCAAATTTTTGACCCGTTGAATGGATTTCAAGCAAACTTAGATGGAAGGACCTGAGCGTGTTATGCTTCATAACTTAGATTTTACAGAAATTTGACTGTCAATTTTTTTGCTGATACTTTTTGACTGCAATTTTGGATTTCAGAAAAAGTCCATGATATCATTGAAAAGAATCAACATTTACACAACTGGACACGTTTTAAGCAAACATTACTGGAAAGCCTCTATGGTGCATAAAACTTCAGTACTGAATATACAGAAATATGATTGGTCAGTTTTTTTGGCAGGCATCTTTTATTCCCGAAATCATTTAAAAAGATTATTGCTCATTGCCTTGCTGATTTTAATCAAACTTGACTTGAGCAGTCCTTAGGTTTTTATACGTCAGAGTTTCTGTACATAAAATTATTCAGTCTTTCAACTGCCATCTCTTTTTTTTGATTTTCGGAGATGTCAAGGAAATCATTTAAAAGAGTAAGACTTGATTTCAACAAAACCTGGATGGAAGCTTCTACAGTGATATGATTCAGAGATTCTATACAGAAACTTGATTTATCATTTCTTTCAATATGCATCTTGACTTTATGCTTGCGCCCCTGATATCATTTTAGAGACCACTCCTCATTAACCACTTCAATTTTAACCAAGCTATTGCAAGATAAGTCCTATTGTGTAGCCGTCCTATTGTGTAGCCGTCCTATTGTGTAGCCGTCCTATTGTGTAGCCGTCCTATTGTGTAGCCGTCCTATTGTGTATCCGTCTGATGTTGCTCATCATTCATGCCCATGAGACTCTTGTTAGCTCACCTGGCCAGACCTGGCAAGTGAGCCTATATGTCATGGCGACTTTCCGTCATCTGTTTGTTTGTCCGGTGTCGGGCAACTTTTTCTTTAAACGACTTCTCGAGAACCACTGGGCTGATTTCAATTATATTTGGCAAGATGCATCGTTAGGGAATATGGATCCAAGTTTGTTCAAACCGAGCCGATCGGCTAATTTGGCCAGCGGTGATCTTGTATTTTGGCCAATCTTTAGAAATGTCTTTAAAGATCATCTCTGAAACCCCTTGGGGATCGATTCAAAATTCATGAAATATCACCTAGGGCCAGAGCTGAACCCAGTTTGTTCAACGGAACTTGATTGGCCAAATAGTTTAGCATCCATCTTGGATGACCTAGTTTTCATGAAAATGACTTCTACAGAACCGCTGAGTGGATTGGGCCCAAATTTGGTAGATATGATTGGGGACTAAGGGCCATTGAAAGTTTGTTCAAGGGAAGTTGATGCGTAAAAATACATGGCCGCTGTGGGCCAATCCAAATGTAGCGTATTTGGTGGGCATTTTGGATTTTGTTATTTGATGAATTTTGAAGCCAAAATAAATTTATATAGGTTTTTTGGTATTCTGATTTCAAATTTGCCATTTTCGAAACTATCAGATAAACTGTGATAGCCATCTTGGATCCTTTTCCTGGTAAAAAGTTCCCAGTACTAAAGCGATGGAGAATTTTTAATGTCTTCTCGAGAACCACTGAGCCGATTTCAAGTATATTTGTCAGAAAGCATCTTTAGGGCATAGAAATCCAAGTTTGTTCAAACGAAGCCGATCGGCTCTATCTTGGATTTTGGCTAATTTTTAGAAATGTCTTTAAAAATCTTCTCCAAACCAGCTTGTGTGATCGATTCAAAACTCATGAAATATCATCTAGGGCAAGAGCTGATTCAAGTTTGTTCAAGGAAACGTGATTGGCCAAATAGTTTGGCGGCCATCTTGGATGACCTAGTTTTTGCGAAAACGACTTCCACAGAACCACTGAATGGATCGGACCGAAATTTGGCAGATATGATTAGGGAATGAGGGCCCTTAAGATTTGTTAAAGGAAAGTTGATACGTAGAAAAACATGGTCGCCATGGACCAATCAGAATGTGGCGTGTTTGGTGGCCATATTGGATTTTTGTTATTTGATGACTTTTGCACCCGAAATTGGTTTTATATATGTTTTCGAGTATGCTGATTTCAGATTTCCACTTTGGAAACTATTGGATGCAGCCATCTTGGATATTTTCCCTCCAAAAACTCCCCATATACTAAAGCAATGGGGAAATTTAAAATGTCTCCTCGAGAACTGCTAGCCCGATTTTGATTATACTTGGCAGGAAGCATCCTTAGGGCATAGCAATCCAAGTTTGTTCAAAGGAAGCTGGTCGGTCAATTTGGCTGGCGGCTATCTTGGGTTTTGCGCAATTTTTAGAAACAGCTTAAAAAATCTGCGAAACTGCTTGGGAGATCAAATCAAAACTTATGAAACGACATCAGGGGCAACAGCTGAACCAAGTTTGTTCAAGGGAGCTTAATTGTCCAAATGTTTCAGTGGGCATTCTTACGTAACCTAGTTTTCCCGAAAGTGACCTCTACCTCTAAATAGATCAGGATGAAACTTGAAAGATATCATTAATGACTGATGGCCATTAAAGTTTGTCCATGGAAAGTTGATATTTAAAAAAACATGGTCACCGTGGATCAATAAAAATTTTGCCTGTTTTGTGGCCATCTTGGATTTTCTGAAAATTTCTGAAAAAATCATATAAAAGACAACTTATTAACCACTGGGCCAATTTTAATAAAACTTGGCTAAAACTTCACACAGAAATTAGATTGTTTCATTTTTCCAGTGATCATGTTGTTTTGTTCAGATGTGCCTGTGGCCAATAATTCCAGGCGAGCGATACAGGCCCCATCAGCCTCTTGTTTTTAGTTCTTGTGGAAATGTCATGGAGGGTAAATATTAATGTTGCAAAATATTTTGAAACTGGTCAGTCTTCTATTAATTTAGAATATAGAATGTTAAATATGTATTGAGTTTTGCATGTCTGTGTTGAACTGTCCACCTATACTTCATGTACCTCCCTGATTTCCTGTGTTTGATGGTCATCTCGGCACCACTCCAAAGAGTTTTTCCAACCATAGCACTAATCACCAGTGAAGTAAACATAGCAGGAGCATTTCTCTCACAGGACATCTTCAAATATCACTTTGTTGGCAGTTAGGATTTGAATACATGTAGAGAATTAACCCTTACCACTCTGATGCCAAAATTTTAAAATTTCAAATTGGAGTAAAAGATGAACTGGTATTTATTTTTCAACAAATTTGATGGAAGATGGTGCTGTCTATCTTCCACCAAAATTGTTGAAAAGTGTACACCAGTTTCTTTGCTATTGACACTGAAAGAAAGAATATTGACATCAGTGTGCTAAGAGTTAAGTATGCTCCCTTCGGGAAACTCTGAAAGTCAAATATAATTAAATTAATGAATAATTTAAATACAATTTGGTTGAATGCCTGGCAATTGTTACAATAACTTTCAAATTGAAGGGCTGCAAATCATTGTTGATTCTGCCAAGTAAGACCTAGAACCGTAACAATAAGGGCTCAAAGAATCATCCATTGATAGTAATTTCAAGCTGTGCTGAATACTGTTGTTGATTCAGATTTCGACCTTCATCGGATACACATTGATAAACAGAATACTAGTATAGCTTATAAATCCTATTAACCCTTTAAGCCTCATATCAGCCCAAAACGTCTTCTGCAGTGGTTTTGAGGAATGTCCTTTTGCAGAAAAAGAGAACACTATTTTTGAAAATTGACCACTGGGATGACTGGCTCGATAACCGAGCCAGTCATTCCAGTGGTAAATTTTCAAAATTAGTCTTGTCTTGGTCAGCTTTCTTGAACAAATTCGAGGGTTAAAGGGTTAAATATGATACATCTAGGCAGCAATTTGATTACAGTACAGCTCAGACGTAACATGTTTCCAAAACAATATAAAATGTTGATTTTCGACGTAATTTGATTGGAAGCCATTTCTGTTTAAGGCAGCAATCAATTTGGGTCCAAAATATTCAACAGAACATTCCTTACATCGTTTTCAAATTTATACTAACTAACACGTTTCTGTTTTTGTTTTGAAAACATTTTAATTTATATCTGAGTTGTACTGCACATTGTCTGACATTGTTCAATGCACAAAATGTCAGAAATGACTGGTTTCCTCCATAAAGCACGAGTGCAAATTGCATTAATTTAATTGCCCTTGCTTTACAATTAGATCACAATACACTAGACCCTTTACAAAGTAATATTATTCTTGGCTGTTAGAAACATTTCATTATTCATGGTTACCATGGTAATGTGCAGAATATTACTCGGGTATATACATAAGAATTGTTCAAACTAGCAGTTTCTGAGACTCAATCCATTATTTTACTCACAGATAATAGCATTCGGATTTGGCAGTGCACTAACATTTTCACCACTATGGCCAAACCTGATCATGAGACCACCTCCCTGCCTCTGGAGCCTAAAAATAGTGTTTTAAAGATAGATGGTTGAAAAACAAGATAAGATGGTTTGCGGTTACCTATATTGTTGTCAAGGTGGCTGAAACTGGCCTCAGCAGTGCTCTTGAGGAATGTTAATTTACAGGCCAAGGGAAAACTTGAATGTTACATTAAAAAATTGCCTTTAGCCTATGATGGACAATGTACAGGTCTCTAATGTAGTACTTACGAAAACGTGTTTCTGGTAATAGACTGACAACAGACTGGCAAGATGTGACAACAGACTGACAATAAACTAACATTAAATATGAACACTGACAATAGACTGACTATAAATTGTTCAGAAGCTCACAAACAGGGCTTAAATATCATATCAAAACAAAAACATTTTGCCAAACTGGCCATGTTATTTATCTATTAACATGTAATAAGTGTTACAAACAATACGTGGGAGAAAAAAAACGTGAATTTCAAGTACGTATTAAGGAACATTTTAGGGATATTAAGAATAAGAAAGACACACCTGTCGCCATTCACTTTAATCTCACCAATCACTGTTCCTTAAACTATAGGATCATAGAAGTACTCCATCACGACCCTGATAGCATATGAGCAACGACTCCCCGCAAGGATCGTGAGAAATTCTGTATCCACGCGGATTGGTAACCCTTTAAACTACTGAGGTAGTAAAACTTAATTAGCAATTCTAGTTACCAAAGCCTCCCTACTCTTGGTGATGCTTATGACGTAATTAATTACGTCACACCTGCAATGACGCAACACTGCGTATGACGTCCACTACACCAACGTCAAATTCCATTACAAAACAATCTAACAGCCATTTGAGTTTATACAGTGTTTATTAATGGACCGTTTTCACTGCACCAAGTGCACAAACAGCTACAAATTCAGCTCGGGTCTATATAGACACGACAGGATAGTTCACAGACAACAAGGAATTTGGTGGTGTTTGGTTTGTTGTGAAAAGAATAATAGGACAGAACAGTTCCGGTCACACCTAGGTGTCCGCCACAGTCTGTTCCCGACTCAACATCAAATTGTTATTGGTCTATGCAACATCAACAGGCAAGTTACAGCCTGTGACATTGCTCTCGCCAAAGAGAGAAGTCCGCGGAGATCTCCATACAGAGACAATTCACCATCGCCTACGGGACACTCCAACACGATCCCCATCACCAGCGCCAACAGTAGCGCCAACACCATTACAAGCGGCACCAGAATCAGTGGCAAACACACCACCAACACCAACCACCGAACAAAACGGCCAGACGAACCGGGGCACTTCACAGGTTACTCAGATCCGCTTTCCAGCCCGGAACCAGACCGTACCACCAACCTGTGGTACAGAGCGCCCACACCAGATGACTGGTGGGAAAGACCATTCCCAACAAACCCCACCCACAACATAGAGTCCCCGACACACTGGGACACTGACTGGCTGGATGAAGAATTAAGACCAGAATCACTCCTGGCTCTCCTAGAAGATTTATAAAGGTAAGAAACACTACCTCTCTATCTATCGCTCACAAACTGTGTTCTCAATATTACCCCCAAAAAACTTTATTTTTTGGATTTTACCAAAACTATAACTCTCCAAACACATAAAGCTCAAAACATCTTACGGAAATATTCTGAATCAGAATATGTCAGTCCTCTGATGAGTTAAGCCGTAACAATGGCACGAAACGCTAGTTGTCTGGATCAACATTGGACCGTTTTCACCAACACGCCAAACAATGACCGACATACTCCTTTTTACCACAAAAAATGAAAACTGCAAACCCAGCAGAGCTACAAGAAATCACTGTCATCCCCCCCATTCTTCCCTGCGCTAAAAACCACCCGCTAAAGTATACAAACAGAAAGTGTATAAAAACCAACCCACCAATTATGTATACAACCAACCGGGTATATGCAACTTATAAGATACACATATATTCACACTTTTGAGTATAAAAAAACAAGCCAACCGGGTATATAGGAAGCATACCCACACAACAAACGGGTATACAATGACAAAAACAATTAAAAAACTACCCCAACAAACGGGTACAAGTACACACCCAAACGGGTACAAATGGGTATAAGTACACAACCAAACGGGTATAAACGGGTACATTTGGTGTAGCCAAAGAGTATAAAAGGAGGTGCAAACAGCACATTGGCATCCAGACTCAACTGACACCTCAGTTCGCGTCTGGACAACCAGAAGCAAGGCATCAAGCTTTTAGAAAAATTATAAATTGGAATTAAATGACTTGAAACAAAACTCTTGGGCCAGCTGAAGAACTATGCAGGACCTTCCTTTTTATGTCCCGTGCTGGACTACGACTGTAAGCATGATCACTTTGGGAAAGCAGAAGAATTTGATAAAGCTTCAGACTATTCTTTCACAATATCTATACCCCATCTTCTTTGCCCAGTTTCTATCTCAATCCTTTAATTCCTCCGTTGGCCCTTCTGTTGTCAGCAGCCTAATATATCCCATTCCATTTTGTTTTGTCTCAATGTATGTATTACATATGATATACTAGATATTGAATGATATGACATTGCTCTTGCTGAGTGTTTTGCTGTTTTGTATCTTGTCTTGTAGCGCATTACCATTACTATTTATGTTGTTCTTGGCATGTCACGTACAATGGATATACCAAGTAATAACCCCTTGTACTCAAATACCTGTTTTTCTGGTCAGTAATATTAATAAAGTTCAGTTGGCTAATGCCTGAAAGTGTTACGTCACATGATTACACTGTTGCCACATTTTTCCCCAAAAGAAATCTACTTTAACCCTATAATGGCCAAGCTGGCGAAAACAGTGGTCTTTGAACCATGGTATTTGCAAAACTTTAACAATATAAGACAAGAACTAGATTATTTCCGCTACACCCAAACAATTTCTACATCCCGAAGAGGTAACTAATTTTTCCTTGTTAAGAACTAGATTGTTCGGTCGATGATGTGTCATTGCATGTCCCCACATTTACCCCTTTGACCTCTTGACCCTCACCCATGGGGAAAGAGTCAAATGTAAATTTCCTGTTGCACTCTGCGATAATATGGGTAACTCACCTACTAAATTTGGTTGAATCCTGTTTAACGATTTCAGAGGAGTTGCATTGAGATAAATTTCTTGACCTTATGGCCCTTTCCCCACCCCCTGTGGGAGACAGCCCATTGTAAATGTTGTGACACAATCTGCACTTACATGGGTGCTCCACATACCAAATTTGGTTGAATTCTACACAACGGGTTCAGAGGAGATAGCATGATGGATAGATTTTAGAATATTTTTTTACCTCTTTACCCGGCTACCTCCCCTCCCCCCCTTCCCCTACCCACCCCCATGGTGATCGTGTCAAATGAAGATGTTGTCACGCAACCTGCAATCCGCAATCATATGGGTAATACACAAACCAAATTTGGTTGAATGCCACTCAATAGTTTGGGAGGCAATTTTTTGAATATTTGATCTTTTGACCCCCACCCCGTGATCTGAAGGGGGTGGAGCCAAATCTAAGTGCCATCTTGCAAAGCACAATCATATGTGTAACCCATAATTCCACCCAATGGTTTGTGAAGAGATAGCGTGATGGACGGACAGACGGATGGATGGACAGAGGTGATTATGATATCCCTGACACTTTTTCATAATGGGATAACAATCAGAGATAATAAACCTTTCCGTTTTTATATGCCCGCACAAAGCGGGGTATTATGTGATGGCGCTCGCCATCCGTGCATCCGTCCGTCTGTCTGATTCTTGTCCAGAGATTGTCAAATTGCTTCTTATTACCATCTTGACTGGTTTTAACCAAATTTGCCTGAAAGGATCCTATCGCCATAGGCTCTAGGACTTCTATTCAGAATTTTGATTGATACATTTTTTAGGTTTTAGATCTTAGATTTTATGAAAAATTTACAGGAAATTGTCAAATTGCTACGCCTCCTTAGTCACTTGACATATTTCAACCAAATTTGGCTAGATTGACCCTATCATAGTAGACTCTAGAACTTCTATTCAGAATTTTGGTTGGTAATTTTTTTGGCTGGGCATCTTGGATTTTCCGAAAATTATCCATCATATCTATTTAAATGCAAATGGTTCAAATGCTAATGGTCTAGGTGAGCGCCACAGGCCCTTGAGCCTCTTGTTTTTTACCTGATCATGGCCCGATCCATTTTTAGCTCACCTGGCCTGAAAGGCCAAGTGAGCTTATGTCGTGGCGTCCGTCGTCCGTCCGTCAACTTTTCCTTTAAACGACTTCGTCTCAAGAACCGCTGTGCCAATTTCAATTATATGTGGCAGGAAGCATCCTTAGGGCATAGGGATCCAAGTTTGTTCAAATGAAGCCGATCAGCCAATTAGGCCGGTGGCCATCTTAGATTTTGGCCGATTTTTAGAAACGTCTTTAAAAATCTCCGAAACCGCTTGAGGGATTTAAGGAAACCGCATGAAATATGATCTAGGGCAAGAGCTCAACCAAATTTGTTCAAGGGAAATTAATTGGTTAAATAGTTTGGTGGCCATCTTGGGTGACCTAGTTTTAGGGAAAATAACTTCTCCAGAACCGCTTAAGGGATCGGGCCGAAATTTGGCAGATATGATTAGGAACTAAGGGCCAGTAAAGTTTGTTCAAGAGAAGTTGATTTGTCAAAAAACATGGCCGCCGTGGGCCAATCAAAATATAGCATGTTTGGCAGCCATATTGGATTTTTTTATTTGATGGATTTTGAGGCCGAAATTGGTTTTATATAGGTTTTTGGGTATTCTGATATCAAATTTGCAATTTTCGAAACTGTCGGATAAACGGTTTGGTGGCTATCTTGGATCATTTTCACACCAAAAGCTCCCATACTAAATCAATGGGAAATTAAAAATATCTTCTCGAGAACTTCTGGGGCGATTTTAATTATATTTGACAGGAAGCATCCTTAGGGCATAGAGATTCAAGTTTGTTCAAACGAAACCAATTGGCCAATTTGGCCGGCGACCATCTTGGATTTTGGCCGATTTTTAGAAATGTCTTTAAAAATCTTGTTCTCCGAAATGGCTTGGGGAATCGATTCAAAACTTATGAAACCTCATCTAGGCAAAGAGGTAAGCCAATTTTGTTCAAGACGACTTGGTTAACCGAATGGTTCGGTAGCCATCTTGGATGACCTAGTTTTCCCGAAAACAACTTCTCCAGAACCGCTGAATGGATCAGGCCAAAATTTGGGAGATATGATTAGGGACTAAGGGCCATTAAAGTTGCTCCGTCAAAAAACATGGCCGCCATGGGCCAATCAAAATGTGGTGTGTTTGGCGGACATAATGGACTTTTTTATTTGATGGATTTTGAGGCCAAAATTGGTTCTATATATGTTTTTGGGTATTCTGAGTTCAAATTTACAATTTTCGAAACTGTCGGATAAACGGTTTGCCGGCCATCTTGGATAATTTTCTCGTCAAAAACTCCCATGCTAAAGCAATGGGAAATTTTTAATGTTTTCTTGAGAACTGCCAGGCCAATTTCAATTATATTTGGCGGGAAGCATCCTTAGGGCATAAGGATCGAAGTTTGTTCAAATGAACCCGATCGGCCAATTTGCCCAGTGGCCATTTTGGATTTCGGCCAATTTCAGGAAATGTCTAAAAATCTTCTCCGAAACCACTTGGGGAATCTTCATCTAGGCGAAGAGGTAAGCCAAGTTTGTTCAAGAGGACTTGATTGACCAAATGGTTCGGCAACCATCTTGGATGACCTGGTTTTGATGAAAATGACTCCTCCAGCACTGCAGAAGGGATCAGGCCGAAATTTGGGCCATTAAAATTTGTTCAAGGGAAGTTGATCCATCAAAAAAACATGGGCGCCGTGGGAAATCAAAATGTAGTGTGTTTGGCGGCCATATTGCACTTGCAAAAATGTCCACAAACTCATTTAAAAGACTGCTAAAACACCCACCAACAATTTTGACAAAAATTGATGGTGCTCCAGCTGAGCGACACAGGCCCCTTGGGCCTCTTGTTTAATCCTGAATACGTTCTAGTTTTGGAAATTCTCGTTCTTGGTAAGATCCTTTGTTTGTTAAAATTTGAGCAAAATCGGATCAGTAGTTCTTGAGCTCTAACTCTGAGTACACAGACAGACAGACTAAAAGACATGACACAGATCCGAATACAATGCATAACCCCCTTATGTTGCAAGGGTAAATTTAATATGACCATATAGTCATTTTGAGCAGAATTTGGATATATTCAAATTGAAAGTGTATCTAGAATTGATTATAGATTCATTGGAATCAATGTCACGTAGTGAATATTTGATTAATCATTTAAGCTTGAAGAGCTGAATTGAAAAAACCCCAATAACTCTCTACTCAAATTTCTGTACTAAGCCTTATAACTGATAGTTCTATAAATTTCTGAGCGTTTTGAAATTAGCTACAGAACCGTAAATATTTTTTAGCAATTAGAGTATTCTTTCATTCCTAATCAGAAATTGTATTATCTATAACTAATGACTCGAAAAATAATAATCTAATTTTTTGTCATTCTGATTTTGACTAGATCTGAATTCTTCACACCTTTCTTAGAGCCATTGAATGACAACCAATTGAGCACATTTTATCCTATCGATCCTTTGATGAACAAGCCAGCAACAAATCGCTTCTGAATTTTCTAAAAATGGTCCTTTCTTAACATGCAAATGGACCTTATCCAATAGAAGATCTATATTCTTAGCAGTTTTTACCTAGGTAGTGGGTTATAAGTCTTATAATCTTAAAATAAATTACAATGTAAATGAAAAGTACTTTGAATTAACATTGCTAGAGTTCACACCAACATGTATTGTATGTATGATACATTACCTTGATGCATTTCTCTACATGACATTAGAAACAGATGTAATGATCAGGGTGTTAATAATATAACTTTGATGCTTAAAGATACATGTTTCTTGCCAGGGTGTAAACAAATTCTTCTTTAGGGCTATATGCCAGTCAAGGACAATTTGTATCATCTTATTTATACACAATAAGAAAACAGTTCAGCTGACATTGCTTCTATTGATACTGAAATCATATTATCACTATTTCAAGGTATCCATGCGGGAAAGCTGCTAAATATTCTGAAATTAGTTCAAGTGAAAGCTGTAGCTGTCTAGGTAGGCAGCAACAGCTTTCAGCCAAACAAATTTCAAGATACCGAACAGGATATTTTATCCATTGTCAAGAATTTGTTATGGTCTGTAGAAGTGTTGAGGCCTTGAGGTAAGGTTTATGAACTATGTATGACCTTTAAGTTTCGCTCCAGGGAATTAGAATTAATATTCATTACATGTAATTGTGCACCTACTCATTATAAACAAGTTCTTAATTACAATGATGCCATTATCCTGTCACACTGCCAGGTTATAGCCTTTGGCAGTTTTCACTGTAGTGTCTTGTTGCCTGCCATTGGTTGCTTCAAGCGGGGAGGATATTTCTGCAGATGTTTTTATATTTTTAGCTCCACTTTAAGAAGTATAGCGCGCTATTGTGATACCCTGCATGTCCTCTGGCAGTGGTGGTGGCGGTGATGAGGGCAGTGGTGGTGGTAGCGGAGGTGGCGTCATCGTCCAATTTGCGTTTAGCTTAACTTTTCTATTTATATCTCAGGTTTGGTTGATCATACTGGACCCAAACATGGACACACACCTCCTTATAATGAACCTGAAATCACACAAGTATGCTGAGGTCAAAAGGTCAAAGGTCAAGGTCACTGTGACCTTGGTAAAAACCGTATTCTTTTCAACATTAACATTTTCCATATAGCTCGACTTTTATGTTTATATCTCGGGTTTGGTTAGTTATACTGCACCCAAACTTGGAATTAAGCCTCCTTATAATGACACGGCATCACACAATGTTTTGATCAAAAGGTCAAAGGTCAAGGTCACTGATGTGCATGGCGACCGTCTGTTATCCGTCATCCATCTGTCAACTCATTAACTGCTTGGCGGATTTCAACCTAAGTTGGCGGGATGGACCCTATGGGGGTAGCCTTCAGAGTATGTATACAGGATTTTGATTGGTAAATTTTTGGGGTTAAAATCTTACATTTTATGAAAAATTTACCGGAAATTGTCAAAACACTACTCATTAACCGCTTGGCGGATTTCAACCTAATTTGACTATAAGGACCCTAATACTTTCAGTTTCAGAACATGTATACAGAATTTTGATTGGTAAATTTATTTCTGTGAAAATCTATGATTTTATGAAAAATTTACTGGAAATTGTCAAAACACTACTCCTCATTTAAACCGCTGGGCAGTTGTTATTACACCACAAAAACACCCATTACCGTTCAATCACTATTTGCTAAATCAATTATCTGCATTTAGCTATCAGAATAAGATTTTTATGCCTGCATACACACCTGCCCATGCCTATTCCTATTAATATGGACCCTCAACCGGGCTACTGGTTAAGTCCATCTCCAGCCTAATGACAGATATAGACTGGCACCAGTCTATACTCACACCCCATAGTGACGCTTGTCACTAAGCGCGCTTGCACATGCGCACTGGAGCCCAAATAGGAAACAGATTCACTTTTCAATTATTCTGCTTGCAGAACAACTGCTTAAAATATTCGTCTAAGTTTTTTGTGCTTGCGCTGTGTCAGTTACATCTTTTGCCTTCTATATTATAAAGATTATGCCTAATATGAAGTCAATCCTCCCTAAGTTATGTGTAGGAAGTATATTCGTGGTTATATGGTATTTTATAACTATGTTCATATTGTTATTTCGCTTCGTGGTATGTTAATTACTATGTCTATATCATTCATCATCATATAATAAACTCCAGCAGTCACCCAGAGCCCTTATCAATTTACTACTAGTGCATTATAAGGATTATCATTTATCCCTATGCAAGTTTGCTTTCTTGTCGGTAGGGATTTTGTTTTCTGATTTGAACTTTCCCGCCTTTTTAAGAAATGATTTTGATCTTTCTAGTCTTCTTTTTACGATTTTTAAGCGATAGGCTTCATTGTTACATTCTCGTTTTTAGGAGTCCGCTAAATCGTCAAACAAGACAAAATGTACATCATCAAAATGTGATCGCCATCACTCTGTTGAATTTGCTGGGCATGTCGGTGCGAAATGTACCAATTGTACCTTCACAATTATGTGTGGGATTTGTAAAGGGTGGCCGGTCTCGGTGTCAAAGGCCTTCTTTAAAGAATTACCGTTTAAACAACCGCTGCCCTCTGGTCGTCCTTCCCCTACCTCCGTTGCTAGCAAGGCGAAAGCTGTGTCTTTTGCACAATCTAATGTATCTTTACCGGTAGCAATGGAGGGGGGAGCCTCTTCGGCGAATTCTGATGCCGTGCTAGCTCTTTTTGCGAGATTTGAATCGTTCGCATCTGTCTTGACTAAATCCCTTGACGAAAGGATATCGTCTGCTATAAAGGAGGCTAAGAAACAGGATGTTTCTTCAAGTTCCGATGATAGCCCGAAGGCTAGCGGGCGTTCCCGCAAATGGGGGAAACCGGTCCCTCTAACGTCCATGCAGGTTAAGAAATCTCCGAAGCAGAAGTCTAGGGCGACTAAGCTCTCGAAGGTGGGCTCAAACCCACATAAGACTTGAGGGTGACGGGCATAACCCACAAGCAGTGGTGGCGGAGGCTGAGGCTGACATCCATAAGGCTGGACCTTATGCAAATGCCAATTTTCGATTGTACCGGTCGTCAAGGTTCTTTGTAGACCGCCCATTGCCAAGAATTCGATTTCTAGTCTTGCTAGTTCTTCCGGTTCCGTTGTGGTGGACTCGGGTCCTCTGGACTCGGGTTTACTTCCTTTTTCTGCCGTTCCATCAGTTTCCGTTTTAACGTCTGGTCTAGCAAGACATCCGGGTCTTCATGATCCGGTTCTTTCTTCTCTGGCATCCGTTTCCGGTAGGACTTCCGGTTTAGTAGGTAATCCAGGTCGTCAAGATCCGGTTTCCACTTCCGTTCAGTCCGTTTCTGGTCTGACTTCTGTTTTTGTAGGACATCCGGGTCTTCAAGATCCGGTGCCTAGTTCCATTTCCGGTTTCAACAGCGCTTCCGGCCATTCCGGATATCCGGAGTCTGAGGACTCCTATTTTTCGACTTCCGGTAGAAGCGCTTCCGTTTCCGGTTTGGATTCTGGTCGGTACACTTCCGTTTCCGGTCCTAGAGGTGTACCTCCGGGTCGGTCAGATCTGGATGGACTTCCGGCTTCCGCTTCCGCTTCCGGTTGGGAGGTAGCTTCCGGTTTAGCGAGAGATCAAAATTGCTTAGTTTCTTCGAGGATTTTGGATGATGGGAGTTTTGTTGACCCTGTTTCGGAAATTTCTCAACTTGTTTCTCAGGATTCTGTAGCTTCCAACTATGAATCTTTTCTTCCTTCTCAGGTAGTTGATGTTGATTTATCTTCTCAGTCCTCTCCTTCCTTCCATGATGCCATTGTGAATCCATCTTTTTCTAGGTCTTCTTCTTTCTCCTCATCTTCTCACTCTAATTCTATTTCTTCTCTTTCGGCCAAGGATTTTTCTTCCAGTCATGTGTCTAATGCTTCTGCTCTCTTTAAATCCTCCCTTCCTCCTCCGGGTTTCTCCCGTCTTCCTTTTGCTCTTTCCTCTCATGATCAGTTGGATCATCCTTCCTCTTATTCTTCTTCTCATTCATTCTCTTCTCTTCCTTCTTCCTCTTCTGCTTCTTCCCCGTCCTTTGATCATCTTGATCCGATTGTTTCTGTGGTTCTTTCCCCATAACTAGAATTTCAAATTGTTTATTCAGGCGTAGATTTTTCCTTGTTTACCGTGGTGAGGGATTCTTCTTTAGATCGTTCATTTGTTTCTGCTCGTTTTTCTATTCTCTCGAGTTTTTCTGCTAGTTCTCTGGTCCTTCCTTGTTTATCCTCTAGTCAGGATCAGGGTAGGGATTCTCTTTAGTGTCAGGTGACTCCTCTATTCTCATCTCTCCTTCTTCTCCTCCTCTTCTTCCTTCTCTTCCTTCTGCTCCCAAGTCGGTCAGGGCCAGGGATCTGAAGAGGTTTTGCCCGGTTAGAGCCTCTTCGGAAGCCTGGTCCATGGCTCACAGGTGGATCGCATCTACTCTCTCTCTTCCTCTTAAGGAGGAATTTGCTATGGATCCTCCTTTCGGATCCGCGCTCTCTACATCTGATCCTTCCTATTCTTCTTCTCCTCAGGTGCTGCCTATTGATAATTTAGTTGTTGATATGCTAGATTTCTTTGTTAATGATTCAACTAATACTGACTTTTCTCTTATTGCTAAGTATGATTCTCCTGTTCAAATTCCTAAGGAGGACTATTTGAAGGTTGCTTCCACTCAGTCTCTTTCTGGTTCCGCTTGGGAGGTTCTTTCATCTCAGTTAAAGGATGCTTCCAAGGTTGAATTTTCTAATGACCTTTCCAAATGGGAGTCTGTTTGCAGATCTCAGCTCAAATCCTCTAATTTTCTTGCTCTTTTATCTGGGGCCGTTCTTAAGGCTGAAGAACGGGGTGATCATGTTCCTTTGTCAGTTTTTCGTTCTTTGGCTGACTTGTCTCGTGGCTCACTCAATTCTGTCTAAAAGTCTTTGCGTTTTATTACTTCCACGTGTAGATCTGGGAAACTCTCTAATGTTAGGATTTCTAGCGCTTTGAAGCAGTCTTGTGGTTGCATCCCCGTTTGGTACAGATCTTTTTGGACAGTCAACTCTAATTTAATTCGTGCAGAATCTGAGCGCCTGAAGGCCTCTAGGGAGCTTCAGGCTCAGATTTCGTTTTCTAATCCGTCCTTGAAAAGAGACGTGTCTTCTGTGAGGAGTCCTAATTCTTCTCCTAGAAGAAAGAGCCTCAAACCTGACCAATTTGGGGCTTATCCTTCTAGGGTCATCCATAATTCTAATCTTTCATCGTCCAATCGTCAGGATCGATCCACGGAGGAGGATCGCTTCGATTCTATTTCCTCACATCGTTCGAGGTCTCTAGGGAAGCAGTCTCCTTCTTTTTGGGTGAGAGGGTGTCAGACCCCTTCTCGCTGTGCTGGTTCCAGGTCCAGGGGTCGTTCTTCCTTTAGAGGGTTTCAGCGAAAGAGAGTTTGAAGGTATGGACTATTCCCGGGTAGGTCCAACCTTCTCTCTTCCCTTCCCCATCCCTTCCTGTCTTCTCCCTTTGAAGCAATCGGTCCAGTGCCAGTTACCCAATGTGACAGTAGGAGGGCACCTTTCTCTGTTTTGGGAGAAATGGCAAGCCCTCGTTCAGGACTCCTGGCTAGTGTCTCAGATACGTTGGGGTTATGCTCCGTCATCCTCCTCTTCTCTCCCTTTTCCCAGTTTGGACTCTGGTTCCCTCCAATCCGGAAAAACTGGTAGCTTTGGAAGAGGAGTTGGAATCCATGATTGTAAAGAGGGCAATAGAAGAAGTTCCCCATTGGAGAGTAGACCCGGGCTACTACTCGATCATCTTTTTAGTTTCCAAGAAAACAGGAGGTTGGCGTCCCATCATAAATTTGAAGAAGTTAAATCTTATGCTTCTCACCCCCAAGTTCAAGATGGAGACAATTTCCCAGATCATTTCCAGTCTTGATCAGGGAATGTGGACGTCTTCCATCGATCTAAAGGACGCCTACTTCCATGTTCTTATTCACCTTGCCTTCAGAAAGTTCCTGAGGTTTGCCTACAAGGATCGAGTTTGGCAGTTCCGCGCCATGCCCTTCGGCGTGACCATGGCTCCCTTCCTTTTTACCTGTCTAGTTTCAGCCGTGGCAGGAATTTTACACCGTCGTTCTATCCATCTTCACGTTTATATAGACGACTGGTTGGTAAAAGCAAGGTCATCCTTGTTCTTCCAGAAGTTTGCAGTCTGGCATGCAGCCTAGGGTGGATTTTAAATCTAGAGAAATCAAGCCTAGTTCCATCTCAAATCTTTACGCATCTAGGCGTTTCTTTCGACCTGGCCCGGGGTCTAGTCTTTCGCTCAGATCCAAGGATAGAGGCTTTATCAGTGGCAATGGAAATCCTTTCTTCTCCCGTGGTAAGAGCAAGATTCTTTTTAAGAGTGATAGGTCTGATGGTCAGCGTAGAGAAAGTGATTCCTTGGGCGGCGCTGATGAGAAGACCCTTCCAAATGTACTTAATGTCCCTTTGGAAGCAGTCAATCCACTCTATTTACCATCAGATTTCCATCAGAGAACATTTGATTCCTCATCTAGATTTTTGGAGGGATCGTTCTCTGCTTCTGATGGGTGTTCCACTGCTAAAGTCCTCTCCTCAGGCGATTATCTTCACAGACGCTTCCCAGGAGGGTTGGGGAGCAGTCTGGGATTCCCTGTCATTTTCCGGCCTTAAGTCCCTGGAGGAGTCGACAGCCCATATCAACATTCTGGAGTTGTGGGCTGTCAAGACGGCTCTCCTTTCATGGTCAGATCTGGTAATAGGTCTCAGTCTCGATTCGGTCGGACAATTCGACAGTGGTGTCTTGTATCAAAAGGCAGGGAGGTACACGGTCGTCTCTGCTTTGTTTAGAGGTGTGGAATCTTCTCTTGTGGTGCCGCAAGAGGCAGATTTTTCTAGTGTCCTCCCATGTCCCAGCCAGTCTGAATTTTCTGGCAGACCAACTGTCACGTCCCAGCAAGTTCGCCCACACAGAGTGGCAGTTAAAGAAGTTGGTTGTCAGAGCGATTTTCCATCTTATGGATCGTCCTCTAGTAGATCTGTTCGCGACCTCTGAATGCCCAGATCTCCTCTTACATGTCTCCTTTTCCGGACAGTCAAGCTCTGGCGGTGGATGCCCTGTCTCAGTCCTGGACAGGAATGTTTGCCTATGCCTTCCCTCCAAGAATTTTGATTCCGTTAGTCTTGAAGAAGGTCAAGGACCAAGATTGCGATATTCTTCTGATAGCTCCCTTTCGGCCCAAGAGGATTTGGTTTGTAGACCTTCTATATCTTCTGGTAGACTTTCCTCATCTTCTTCCAGTATCCCAGGACCTTCTATCTCAAGTGAGAGGTCTTTGTGTGCACCCAAATCCAGAAATCTTCAATCTGTGCGTTTGGAGAATCTCGTGTCTGAGGTCCTCGAGAATAAGGTTTCTTCAAGATCTCAGGAAATTATTGACTCTGCCAGAAGGGAATCGACCTGTCGAGTTTACAAGGGTCGACTTAAAATTTTTGGTTAATGGTGTTCAGACCAAGGTTTCATGCCCGATTCTGTTTCTTTACCACAAGTTTTAGATTTTTTATCTTATCTGTTTGATTCATTACATTTGTCAGCTAATACGGTCAGGGGGTATAGATTTTCTCTGGCGTCTTCCCTTCCTTGTCTTTTGAATGCTGATGTCAAGGATACTAAGACTCTTAATAGTTTTATTAGAGGTCTAGGTAATATTCGTCCTCCGATTGCTAAGCCTTTACCTTCCTGGAATTTGGCTTTGGTTCTTCAAGTTTTGGCAGCTCGCCATTTTGAACCTATTTCTTCTATCAGTATTAAGCTTTTAACTCTCAAAAGCTGTTTTTCTTGTTGCTGCTGCCTCTACTAGAAGACGTTCAGAGATTCATGCTCTTTCTGCTGAAAAGGATAGATTTATAGTTTCAGGAGACGGTTTGGTTTTATATCCCAGAAGGGACTTTATCTAAAACTCAGTCTAACCATTTTCCTGCTAGTCTGATCATTTTAAAATCTTTATCGTCTTTTTCGCCATCCGATAAATTTTGGTGTCCTGTTAGGGCATTTAGAACCTACAAACAGCGAACCGATTTTAAGAGTCGATCCATCCCCCCATTTAAGGGTTTCCTACGCGGAAGAGTTATCTAAGCCGGTCTCAAAATCTATGATTGCCAGATGGATTTGTGAGACAATTAAGCTTTGTTATGAGATAGCTTCACCGGATCAAATTAATCTCTCCCATATTAAAGCCCATGACGTTAGAGGCATGGCTACTTCTTTCGCTCTTTTTGCGGGTTCGTCTTTAGATGAGGTCATGCAGGTAGCAAGATGGAAATCTGAATCCACTTGTACATCTTTTTATCTCAAAGACCAGAGTGCAGCAGCCTCCTTCTTTCGTAACATTACTATTTTGACTAAAAAAGCCGAAGACCATTTACCAAGCACTTCCCACCATTTTCGTTAAGACTGTGCGTCTGTAAGAAATGGTGAGAGTCTTTTGGTTTTTATTTATTTCTTTACGTTCAAGTTATCCTTATTTGTTAATCACAGTGTGATTGAGTTATATGCACTATTATGTTATGTTATTAACATTTGGGTAAGATTGGTTTGATTTTCATCCTTGTTTGTTGATTCTCAAATCTCCTCCCACCTAATGTTTAAATGGGGCAATGACCAAGTCTACGGTTTTAGCAAGTAGTGATTGAACTGTAATGGATGTTTTTGTGGTGTAATAACAACCCCCACAGACCCCCCTTGTGGGTTGGTCTGTTGTTTTATTAACCACTTTAAAAACATACTTACCGTTCAATCACTACGACCTGGCCTCAGCCACCCCGCGTGGTAAGATTTGAGAATTGGCCTTTAATATTTAGCACTTAAATTTAGAAAAGTGAATCTGTTTCCTATTTGGGCTCCAGTGCGCATGCGCAAGCGCGCTTAGTGACAAGCGTCACTATGGGGTGAGTATAGACTGGTGCCAGTCTATATCTGTCAGTAGGCTGGAGATAGACTTAACCAGTAGCCTGGTTGAGGGTCCATATTTATAGGAATAGGCATGGGGAGGTGTGTATGCAAGCATAAAAATCTTATTCTGATAGCTAAATGCAGATAATTGATTTAGCAAGTAGTGATTGAACGGTAAGTATGTTTTTATAGTGGTTAATAAAACAACAGACCAACCCACAAGGGGGGTCTGTGGGGGATTTCAACTTTGGCTGGAAGGACCTTATGTGGATATGCTTCAGAATGTATATACTGAATTTTGACTGATTTCAGACCAAGGTTTCGTCAAGTTTTTTGGTGAAAAATTCACCGGAAATTGTCAAAACGGTACTCCTCATTAACCACTCTTCAGATTTGAACTTACTTTGGCTGGAAGGGGATATGCTTCAAAACCTATATACAGAATTTTGATTCGTCAAATTTTTTGGTGAACACCTTAGATTTTATGAAGAATTTACTAGAAATTGTCTAAGCGCTACTCATCATTAACCACTTGAAAGATTTCAACCCTGTAGTTGGCTAGACATACTCTATCATGGTATAGTAGGCTCCAGAATATCTATTCAGAATTTTACTGGGTGAATTTTTTTGGTGAAAATCATAAATATCAACAATTTACAGGAAATTGTCAAAATGCATCTTCTCCATAACGGCTTTGTGGATTTTATCCAAATTTGGCTGGGCAGATTCTCTCGTGGTGGGCTGTAGAACTTCTATACAGAATTTTGGTTGGTCAATTTTTTGGTGGCCATTTAAATTTTTTGAAAACCTTCCAGAACCATTTAAAATTCTACCCCTCAATTAGTGGGCCAATTTTAACAAAACCAGGTTGGAATGATCCTCTGGCAGTAGGTTTCATCATAGACAACAAGAATTTTGATTGGTTAATTTCTTTGGTCGCCATCTTGGATTTTTTTCCACAAAAATTATGCAAAAAAAGTTAAACTTGTCTTCCATCCAATGATTTAGATTTATCAGGTATGCTGTATCCTAAAGGGATGGGCATATGTTGGTGTTGATTTTCTAATCAGCAAGTTATGACCAGAGCCAGACCATGGTCAAGACCATAATTATCAACTGTTTGTATTTGAACAGTGGATTTTTAAAATATGTGTATATTTCAACCTGCCAGTGGAAAGCAAGTCATTCCTTCCCTATGGACACATATCTAGTTGGTTACAAGATTGAGATCTGGTCCAGAATATGGCTGCTGATAAGCGAGTTTGTTATCTTAATCTTGAAGATGTAGCCACTTTAACCTGCTATATCTGATATCTATCATAATCAATCACTTTCAGCGTTAACCCTTGTATTGTACTAGATCTGAGTTATGTGGTCACATCTTATGATGTCAATTGTCTAGTAACATTATTTCTATATTATTAGCTCACCTAGCCTGAAAGGCCAAGTGAGCTTATGCCGTGGTGACCATCCGTCGTGTGTCCGTCCATCCATCTGTCAATTTTTTCTTTTCTTTAAACAACTTTTTTTCAAGAACCACTGGGCCAATTTCAATTATATTTGGCAGGAAGCATCCTTAGGGCATGGGGATCTAAGTTTGTGCAAACGAAGACGATCGGCCAATTTGGCCGGTGGCCATCTTGGATGTTGGCCGATTTTGAGAAATGTATTTAAAAATCTCCGAAACCACTTGTGGGATCGATTCAAGACTGATGAAATATCATCTAGAGCAAGAGCTGAACCAAGTTTGTTCAAGGGAAATTAATCGGTCAAATAGTTTGGCGGCCATCTTGGATGACCTAGTTTTCCTGAAAACAACTTCTCCTGAATTGCCAAATGGATAAGGCCGAAATTTGGCAGATGAGGGAGTAAGGGATATTAAAGTTTGTTCAAGAGAAGTTAATCCGTCGAAAAACATGGCCTCCCTGGACCAATCAAAATGTAGTGCCTTTGGTGGCCATTTTTGATCTTTTTATTTGATGGATTTTGAAGCCGAAATTAGTTTTATGTGTTTTTGGGCATTTTGATCTCAAATCTGCTCTGTTCGAAACTGTCGGACAAATAGTTTGGTGGCCATCTTGGATCATTTTCCTGCCAAAAGCTCCCATACTAAAGCAATGGAAAATTTAAAATGTATTATTCTCACGCCATCTTGGATTCTTGTCGATTTTTAGAAATGTCTTTAAAAAATCTTCTCCAAAACCGCTTGGGTGATCAATTCAAAATGCATGAAATATCATCTAGGGCAAGAGCTGCACAAAGTTTGGTCAAGGGAACTTGATTGGCCAAATGTTTTGGCGGCCATCTTCGATAACCTATTTTTTGCCAAAACAACTCTAGAACCACTGAGCGGATTGGGCCGAAATTTGGGAGATAAGATTAGGCACTGAGTGCCAATAAAGTTTTTTCAAGGGAAGGATCTACATCAGAAACATGGGTGCAGTGGACCAATCAAAATGTAGCGTGTTTGGCGGCCGTATTGGACTTGCAAAAATGCCCACAAACCCATTTAAAAGACTACTACTAAACACCCCCAACAATTTTGACAAAAATGCATAGTGCTCCAGGTGAGCGACGCAGACCCCTTGGGCCTCTTGTTTCCATAGTTCCAGTTTTCAGATGTTTACCATATGTTATATATACAACTCTGGCCAGTGATACTTATATACAGAATGCTCATCATGGTTAACCCTTTAATGGTCATGATTTGTTATAAAAATTGATATTTTTGCTTAGTGCATGTCCATTTGTACACTAAAAGAAGACTATTTTTGAAAATCTACCACTAAAATGACTGGCTCGATATACATTCCAGTGTTAAATTTTCTAAAAATAGCAATCTCTTGACCTGCATATGGAGATTCCTTAAGACCACTGCAGAGGCCCATTTTGGCCGGGTTGACCATCTAAGGGTTAATTAACAACACGAATGCTTCGTTAACAGAAATAGCTCGCTGGTGTTGTCTTGATTAAGATAAACAATGCTTGTTCGTTCATTATCATGATAGATCTTTGACAGTCACACCTTCTGTCAGATCTCCTGACTAATACATCACTCAATCTATTCTAACCTTTAACCCTTTAACCCTCAAATTTATTCAAGAAAATTTCAATGTTCTCATAGAAATGTCCCTTTTGCAGACCAAGAGAAGTCTATTTTTGAACATTTACCACTGGAATGACTGCCTCGGTTATCGAGCCCGTCATTCCAGTGGTAAATTTTTTAAAATAATCTTCTCTTGGTCTGCAGATGGACATTTCTCAGGACCACTGCAGAAACCATATTGAGATGATATGCGTGTTAATGAGTTGACGCTTCCTGAAATATTGATAGTTTCTGTTGTTTAGGTTCAATTGAGTGATTCATTTTATAGATCTATATAATTGTTGCTACAACAGCAACATTTTTCACCGTCCCCAGCTGAAAACAGATGAGTATTTTTTAGAAGATAGTCCTACCACTCCCAGAGTTGGGAGACATAGCATTCTAGAGTTATGATTTCTTAGAATTTTACAGATTCCTTGCACATACCTCAGTACAGTTCATAGGTTAAGAACATCAATCTGAGTCACTGTAGATCTCACATTTTTAGTCACACAAGTAATTCCACTACGGAAAACTATTTTAGAAAATTGTCCACAGGTATAAATGGCTCGGTTATTGCGCCAGTCATTCCAGTGATACATTTTCAAGAAAATTATATTCTCGGCCTGTAAATAAACATTCCTCAAAACTAGGGGCTGATTTTGGCAGGCTTGACCATTAAAGGTTTAAAGGATTCAAAATTCAGTGTCTCAATTTCAAGGTAGCTGTAGAATATTTTGAAACTAATTTGACTGGAACTTGTTGCTGCCATAATATCAAAATATCCAACAGAATATCCCTTATGTGAAAAGGGTCTGGTCTGTGAGTGTTTAAGGGTTAAAGCGAAGTTGATAGCATGCTGTATGTATTCAAACGGATGAATCCGGTTTATTGATCAATCATATGACATCATAATCAACTATGTCACATGTAGGTTGATGTCATAAACAATTACATCATGAATGACACAATTTACTCCATCATAAACACATAATAGTCCGTCAAGTTGAAGAAATTGACTGTCTGTACTATTTAATAAGCATTTTGTTGGCAGCAACAGAACCCAGTCAAATTAGTTTCAAAATATTCAACAGTTTGTCCCTGTATAGTTTTCTGGAAATTGAGATTCAGAGAGTGCAGAGATCGCTTTATCCCAACACGGGCAAAGCGTGGCTAGAGCTTAGATAGAGATTGGCAGGGCATAGCTAAAACTGGATTCCTCCATTGAATCATCTTCAGAATCTTGACATATTTCTCTCTCACCATACGTTCACCTCTTCCTTCAGCTTCAGGCCCTTTAACCCTCAAATTTGTTTTTAAAAATTTTCTATTTTCTCCTATAAAATGTCCATTTGCAGACCAAGAGAAGACTATTTTTGAAAATTTACCACTGGAATGACGAGCCAGTCATTCCAGTGGTAAATTTTCAGAAATAGTCTTCTCTTGGTCTGAAAATGGACATTTCTCAAGACCACTTCAGAAGACTTTTGGCTGATACATGTATGAGTATTAAAAGCATATGTATTTCGACCAAAATAACATTTACTATATATAATACAGTTAAAATTATGTATTTGAATATTTTGTAAATGATTTAGACCCGTTGTTACCGCTTCTGGCAACATAAATTATTTTCAAAATATTCAGTCATGTTCTTATTTAATTCTTAAAATTAGGTTTCTAGGAATCTATGTTAAAAGGATCATGTCGAATCCATCATCGTCTTGTTTTCTCGTTAGTTTGACCTTGTGTACCGTAGCGATTTTTCACTCAGAGGAGTTTTTGGCAGATTTGCTCTTTAGTCATGTTAGTTAATCTATTTAGTTGATCTCAGGTGAGGAAAAGTGTTATTTTTATGCAAATGGCATACATGAGTATCGGCACATAGGCAACCCAGTTTTAGTACATTCTGGGTGAGCATTACAACAATGTTAATAATGCCACATGTTTTGTGTAATTTTATCATAATAATATCTAAGTACACAACTATAGAAGATTATTAAAGATTAACAGTATAATATGAACATTCATGTCAATGATTACTTGGACAAACCTCATCATACAACACTCTTGATTACGTAATGTGTATATGAATGTTTTAAAGCTAATGGTGGGATCTGATCTGTCACTCAGGTAGCTGACGCCATAGTGAAATATCTCCCATATTAACCTTTACCACTGGTGTCAAAATATTTTCAAATTAAATTAAAAGATGTTCATTTTACAACAAATTTGGTGGGAGATGGTGCTATCGTAGACAGCAACATCTTCCAGCAAAATTGTTGAAAAATGTACACAAGTTTCTTTGACACTGACACAGTGAAAGATAGCATATTGACTTCAGTGTGCTGTTAGGGTTAACTGATGACAAAATCAGAATGACGTACATGTAGCGCTGTCGCGAAAATCTAAAAATCTATCACAAAAGTATATGAATTGTAATTCTTTGATGAATTTACAGTTTAATAAACATTTTATTGACTATTTTGAAACTAATTTTACTGGGACCTGTTCCTGCCAACAGACAAAAGTCAAATTAGTTTCAACATATTTAACAACTTAGCTCAATATTGATATTCTAGGAATTCAGCATTCAAAGTGTATAAATCAATTCCAACGGCTTAGCTAAAAATGGGCGGTGCACACATGCACTGCGTAGCTAGACCTGGATACCTCCAGTGCCCTGAATCATTTTCATGGACGTGTACATAACATTAAAATAGTCATTATGATCATGTTTTTAAAAAACCATCACTAGCATTTCTGCATTCATACATGCATCCTCACACTTCAGACTCCTGCAGCTGGATGACTCATTGCCTTGGGCGGGATGGATACATACATCTGTTAAGCATATTAAGAGATATATTATATTAACCCTTTAATGGCCAAGTTTAGTTAAGAAAATAAAAATATAGGCCTACGAATGTCCATTTGCGGGCCACGATAAGACTATTGTAAGTCCTTTAATAACCATGATATATCATGGTCGACCATGGTTACTGGAGAATTTCAATGTTATTCCTATTGTGTGTGTGTGTGTGTGTGTTGTAATCTTTAAGGCGTTTATTTGCTGGTTCCAAATACTCATGTCTAGACTCAGGCGTTATTCCTATTTTGACAGTGATATCATGGTCAGAGAAGTCATGTAATGTCTAAAAAAAAAAGATATTACTGAAGAACAATTATTGAACATAAGGTCTTAAAATGTTCCTTAAAGCTGCTCTTTAATGTTTTCAGGAACAACTGTGGAACAGTTCTTAAACTTTAAGCTGCTTAAAATGCCCTTTTTAAAACTCTGAACATTTTCAGGAACAATTATTTGAACATTTTCGACCATGTTTTGACCAAGGTCGTGTAATTTAATAAGGGAGACAACGCTTTCACTGAAAAGATATGTCTTTTTGCATGTAAAGTCTTCAATTATTCTATTGCACATAAATTATGTAATCATCATTAATTATTACATTTGAATAGTAAATGCCATATACATAGAAACATACCGGTAATAATACACCCTGAATTCTTGTATATACTTTATTTTAAACAATGCAATGTTCATAGTCTTATATATCTAGAAAGTTTGATCAATATTTTATATCTTCATGATTATTGCTGTAGCTGACATGACAATGCTTACAATGTTATAATCGCTTCTCAGCATTTTGGCTAAGAGCAAAGTAGTACACTGTTGTAGGCTGTACAGTCTGGCACATGTACACTTTGTTACAAAAGTGGAGCTAGATTGCTGACCATGATCATATCAACCATGCAGGTTAAGTGGCACCACTCTAAGACCATGGTCAAATACTCAAATGTCACTTCAAACCATGGTCTGACCATGCTCTGTTTGACCATGTTCTGAACATGTTCTGTCGCTGACCGTCAAACATGGTTTTATCATGGTCAGGAGAAATTTGTTGATCATGGTGGACTGGTGCCATTTAACCTGCATGGTCAATGATGGTCTTCCATGGTCATTGACCATGGTCAAGCCATGTGGTTTGACAATGGTTATCAAAACAGAGTTGAGCCAGTCATTCCAGTTGTGGATTTTGTAAGCTAGTTTTCTCTTGGCCTGCGAATGGACAATTCTCCACGGTTTTGGCCGGCTTTGGCACGAATGGGTTAACAAGATTTATCATATAAACATGGCCTCCAGCCCGTTTAATATTTCTCGATATGAATACATATGCTATATTCAACGAAAGAATTTGTTTGTTTGGATAACATTTAAGAAATAGTTTCATTGGTTAGATAACTTGTAATAATCCCACATGCCCAATAACTCTGCAAATGTTTCTTAGAGAAAATGATGGCGAATAGGTAAACATGGCGGGATATTTTGTTTTTGATTTAAATTTTACAACATATATATATTATCTAATTATGAAATACGTTTGTGTAAATTTGTATGATAGACGCAGAAATTTTAAGAGGTGGATTAAAAATAATTTCGGGTGCATCTTGAAAATTGGCTTCCGGATGATAACTCCGTTACCATTTATCAGATCGCTTTGAAACTTCATGGAGTGGTTAGACTAGGTCTGGGGAAGAAACCTATCAAAATTGACAATGATCCGAAATCCAAGATGGCCACCAGCCACCGGTGGCCATCTTGAAAATTGGTTTCCGGATGATAACTCTGTTATCGTTTATCGCATTGAAACTTCATAGAGTGGTTGGACTAGGTCTGCGGAAGAATCCTATCGAAATCGACAATGATCCAAAATCCAAGATGGCCGCCAGCCACCGGTGGGCATCTTGAAAATTGGTTTCCAGATGATAACTCCGTTATTGTTTATCGGATCGCTTTTAAACTTCATCGGGTGGTTCGACTACCTCTGATGAAGAAACCTATCTAGATTGACAATGATCCAAAATCCAAGATGGCTGCCAGCCACCGGTGGCCATCTTGAAAATTGGTTTCCGAATGATAACTCTGTTTATCGGATCGCTTTGAAACTTCATAGAGTGGTTTGACTAGGTCTGAGGAAGAAACTTATCGAAATCGACACTGATCCAAAATCCAAGATGGCCACCAGCCACGGGCTGCCATCTTGAAAGTTGGTTTCTGGATGATATCTCCATTACCATTTATCGGATCACTTCCTAGTGATTATTTACGATAATCCGAAATCCGATATGGCCACCAGTCAGTGGCAGCCATCTTGAAAATTGGTTTCCGGACGATACCTCCTTGACCGTTTAGTGGATCGCTTTGACACTTAATAAGGATTACTGGTCTGAGGAAGAAATACATATTTTTTGATAGCTGTCATTTATTAGTTTGTCATCATGGCGGGGTATTATGCGCCATTTGCGGAGCTCTTGTTATCATTTATTTCAATTTTTCTAGAAATTTCAAGTCCCAGTTTTCGTGGCTTGTCACGTTACCCTGGTTTATACTTTTGGGAATTTGAACCTATGATTTAGCTAGTAGCTAGAAAACTACTGATCCGATTTAACATAATCAAAAATCACAATTTTATTTACAAAATCGATCACGATGTTTCAAAGCAAAAATCGTGCAAGCCTAGTCGCAATATGATACTGAATATTTTCAAATTTGTGTGACCGAATGTAGACCCTGTTTCAGGAAGCAACAGCTTTCAATCAAGTTGTTTTAAAACTAGACAGTATTTCACCTGTAGGACGTAGTGGTTAATCAGCTTAACTCGAATATAACTGAGTTTATATGACTGGCTGTCGCTGGTATTATTTATTCGCACGGCATATAACAGAGTGCATAGTTCCTTCCAGCTGCGTCACTATTTGGTTCCCGCCAGAGTGACATAAATGGTATTTAGCTGCCTTTATATGCCTGCGCAAAGCGGTGTCGTATTATGTGATGACGCTCGCCATCCGTCCATCCGTCTTATTCTTGTCCGGAGAAGATCTCGAAGAGTTTTGAACTTACACTCACAAATTTTTTTCAGCAAATATATTACCTATAGACGAAGTGTCATGATTTCGATTCGGCAAAATCCTCCCATATTCGTTAGAGTTATCTCCCTTGAAAGCTTAAAATTTGTCAAAATTGTTTTTGTCCGGGGCAGATCTCGAAGAGTTTTGAACCTACACTCACAATTTTTTCCCCAGAAGATGTGTTATGTATAGGCGAAGTGTCATGATTTTGGTTTGGCAAGATCTGCCCATATTCGCCAGAGTTATATCCCTTGAAAGATTAAAATTTGTCAAAATTTTCTTGTCTGGGACAGATCGCGAAGAGTTTTAAAATTACACTCACAATTTTTTTTCCAGAAGATGTGTTATGTATAGGCGAAGTGTCATGATTTCGGTTTGGCAAGATCTGCCCATATTCGCCAAAGTTAGCTCCCTTGAAAAATTTAAATTTGTCAATATTTTCTTGTCCGGGACAGATATCGAAGAGTTTTGAACCTACACTCACAGTTTTTTTCCCAGAAGATGTGTTATGTATAGGCGAAGTGTCATGATTTCGGTTCGGCAAGATCTGCCCATATTCGCCAGAGTTGTCTCCCTTGAAAGATTAAAATTTGTCCAAATTTTCTTGTCTGGGACAGATCGCGAAGAGTTTTAAAATTACACTCACAATTTTTTTTCCAGAAGATGTGTTATGTATAGGCGAAGTGTCATGATTTCGGTTTGGCAAGATCTGCCCATATTCGCCAAAGTTATCTCCCTTGAAAAATTAAAATTTGTCAATATTTTCTTGTCCGGGACAGATATCGAAGAGTTTTGAACCTACACTCACAATTTTTTCCCCAGAAGATGTGTTATGTATAGGCGAAGTGTCATGATTTTGGTTCGGCAAGATCTGCCCATATTCGCCAGAGTTGTCTCCCTTGAAAGATTAAAATTTGTCAAACTTGTCTTGTTCAGGCCAAATCTCGAAGAGCTTTGAACCCACACTAACAATTTTTTTTCCAAAAGATGTGGTACATATAGCCGAAGTGTCATGATTTTGTTTTGGCATGCTCCGGCCATATTCGTGGGAGTCTTGATCCAAATCTCGAAGAGTTTTGAACCCACACTCACAAATTTTTTTTCAAAAGATGTACGTATAGCCGAAGTGTCATGATTTTGTTTTGGCATTATCCGCCCATATTCGCGGGAGTCATGATTTCATTTCGGCAAAATCCTCGTATATTCGCAGGAGTTATCTCCCTTGAATGATTAAAATTTGTCCAAATTTTCTTTTCCTGGCCAGATCTCGAAGACTTTTGAACCTACACTCGCAATTTTTTTTCCGGCAGATGTGTTAGGTATAGACGAAGTCTCATGATTTCCTTTCGACAAAATCCTCGCATATTCGTGAGAGTTATCTCCCTTGAAGGATTAAAATTCATCAAAATTTTCTTGTCCGGGCCAGATCTTGAAGACCTGAACCTATACATTTAAAAAGATTTTTCCGGCAGATGTGTTAGGCATAGACGAAGTGTCATGATTTCCTTTCTGCAAAATCCCCCCATAATTGCCAGAGTTATCTCCCTTGAAATACAAAATTTGTCAAAGTTTTCATGTTTTCATTGTTTTCATTGGATCTAATATGGATAGATGAAGGGCAAAAAATCTTGAAAGATTAAAATTTGTCAACATTTTCTTGTCCGGTCCAGATCTCGAACAGTTTTGAACCTACAATCACAATTGTTTATTCATCAGATGTTTTAGGGATAGACGAAGTGTCATAATTTCGTTTCGGCAAAATCCACCCATATTTGCCACAGTCCTCCTTGAAAGATTAAAATTCATCAAAATTGTCTCGTAATTGTAATGATCAATGCAAATGTTAAGACTTTCAAGATTTTTAGTGATGTCGTTGCAGTGAATTCCAAATGTGTACCTAATAGAAATTCTTCGCCCCCCCCCCCCTTTCTTAGAGAATTATCAAAGACAAACTTCACATAATTTAGCATTCCTCAAACAAGTATGCCTGCGGGCTTATGTTGAGTTTCACTAACACTCTTGTTTACTGGGGGCTATAGGTTGATTATTTTATAAAGCTGCCATTCAAGAGCATATGTTAGTTCCCTGATCCTTTCCTTTAAATTCTAAGATTATGATAAATAGAATCTAAAGGTCATGCAATGTGATAATTAGGGCCTATAGTAAATCACTGCGTCTGTCAATCATCTGTCTGTCTGTCCATCCACAATATCTCATAAACAGCATATCATACAGAATCGCTTCAAATATTTTAATGAAACGTGGTGTATGCTTCAGTTATGATACGCCTTTTGAAGAATTCACCTTTATAGGTTCAATATTTTGGGTGAAAATGGGCTTTTTAATGCAAAAACTCAGCTTTCGGTAAATTTCTGCATAATGTTTTACTTGGTTGATAATAGTGATATGAAATGGGAGCTCGTTTCAGATCGTTTATGTATGACATCTAGGTAATTCCAACTGATCAGTGATGCAGATGTAGTAAAATGACAAACAATATAAGATTGTGACTACACTAATGTAGCAATGCTCTCTATAGAATTATTTGCAGATAACGGTCAGAAGCTTTTGGTGCCGGCCATGCTGATTAACACTTTAATGGTCAAGATGGCCAAACTGACCTTTGCAGTAGTCTTGACGAATGGCTATTTGCAGGTCATTAGAAGACAATTTTTTTAATTTTGCCACTGGAATGACTGGCTCGGTAAAATATTCTAGGCCTTCAAAATGGACATTGGAAATTCAATAATGAAAAATTTGAATTTCTTTTATAAATCTTGATCATTAATTAACTGTATGCCAGCTGAATTTCTGCAGACTTCATTTTCCATGGGGTTTAATTCTGGATGTGCTGAATACTTTGAAAACAATTTGGCTGACAGTTGTTGGTGGCTAAGCCACCAACAACTTTTAGTCACATTGTTTTCTAAATATTCAGCAGGTCCACAGTTATTGTCCATTGAAATTATTAGCTCACCTGGCCTGAAAGGCCAAGTGATTTTATGCCGTGGCGACCGTCCGTCCGTCTGTTGTCCTTCAACTTTTGCTTTAAAACGCTACTCCTCCTTAACCAATAGCCGAATCTTAACTAAATTTTGGTCAACGGATGCTATTGTGCTCGGATCCGGAACATCCATTTGGAATTTAGATTTATAAATTTTTTGGGTCACAATCTTAGATTTTATTAAAAATTTACCGGAAATTGTTAAATTGCTTCTCCTTACCCTTTTGACCGATTTCAATCAAATTTGGCTGAAAGAATCCTATGGTCATAGCTTATAGAACACGCATTCAGAATTTTGATTCGTAATTATTTTGGATGAAAAACTTAGATTTTATTAAAAGCGTAGCGGAAATTGTCAAATTGCTTCTCCTTACCATTTTCAGCAATTTGAACCAAATTGGGCTGAACGAATCCTATGGTCATAGGCTCTAGAACTTCCATTCAGAATTTTGTTGCGTAAATATTTTGAGTGAAAATCTTAGATTTTATTAAAAATTTACCGGAAATTGTCAAATTGCTTCTTCTCCTTACCCGTTTGACTGATTTCAATCAAATTTGGCTGAAAGGATCCTATTCCTATAGTCATACGTCATAGAACTTGCATTCAGAATTTTGATTCGTAAATATTTTTGGGTGAAAAACTTAGTAAAGATTTACTGGAAATTGTCAAATTGCTTCTCCTTTCCATTTTGACCGATTTCAACCAAATTGGGCTGAAAGAATCCTATGGTCATAGGCTCTAGAACTTCCATTCAGAATTTTGTTAAGTAAATATTTTGAGTGAAAATCCTAGATTTATTAAAAATTTACCGGAAATTGTCAAATTGCTTCTCCTTACCCGTTTGACCGATTTCAATAAAATTTGGCTGAAAGGATCCTATGGTCATAGGTTATAGAACTTGCATTCAGAATTTTTATTCGTAAATATTTTGGGTGAAAAACTTAGATTTTATTAAAAGCTTAGCGGAAATTGTCAAATTGCTTCTCCTTACCATTTTGAGCAATTTGAACCAAATTGGGCTGAACGAATCCTATGGTCATAGGCTCTAGAACTTCCATTCAGAATTTTGTTGCGTAAATATTTTGGGTGAAAATCCTAGATTTTATTAAAAAATTTACCGGAAATTGTCAAATCTCTACTTCTTACCATTTTGACAGATTTCAACCAAATTGGACTGAGAGGATTCTATTGTGAATTCTCTAGTACTTCTATTCAGAATTTTGATTCATGGATTTTTTGTGTGAAAAGCTTAGATTTTATGAAAAATTTACCAGAAATTATCAAAACACTGCTCCTTAGTTGCTTGACATATTTCAAACAAATTTGGCTAGAGTGACCCTATCAAAGTAGACTAGAATTTCTGTTCAGAATTTTGATTGGTAAATTGTTTGGGTGGCCATCTTGGATTTTCCGAAAATTATCCATCATATCTATTTAAATGCCAATGGTTTAAATGCTAATGGTCCAGGTGAGCGCCACAGGCCCTTGGGCCTCTTGTTGTCTGGTGGCTTATAGCAGCCAGACAGTTATAGAGTTAATATCATTGTTGGAGCTTTGTGACCGCAGCATCATGTTGATATTGTCCATGTAATGTCAGCGTGATTAGAATAAACACTACTGACGTGACTCTGACAGGGTATTTATTTCTGCTTGCCAAATAATTCTGGTGGGATATAACATTTTCTCTGCCAAATAACCGTTCAACGTGATCTCTCCAGAGATCTTAGCACTAACAATTTTAACTCTGTTATAGCGACTTCTGTTTAATACATCAAATTTATTCAAGAAAATTTCAATTTTCTGATAGAAAATATTAATTTGTTTGGCTCGGGCATCGAGCCAGTCATTCCAATTGTAAATTTTCAAAAATAGTCTTCTCTTGGTTTGCAAATAGAGATTTCTCAAGAACACTGGTGAGGCCGTTGTTGGCTGATATGCGTGTTAAAGGGTTAAAAGTATTCTGTGAAATATCTTGTAACCTTCATTTGACCTAGAGATGGGTTAGCAACTTCCAGTCAAATTGGTATTAAACCATTCCACAGCTGAGCTTTATTACCTAAATTAATTACCCTTGCTCCATAAGGGGAAGAGGGTATTGTGATCGTGTCTGTCTGTCTGTCTCTGGCTGCGTGTCTGTGTGTGGGTGTGCGTGTGTGCGTTCATGTGTGTATGTAGATGTTGCTAGAAAATTACTGATCCGATTTGGCTCCAATGTTACAACAACGAAGGAACTTTCCATGCATGAGGATTTCTAGATGTTGCCCATGATCCGGATAAAAGAACCAGGCTCATGATTAGATCAAATTCGGGATCTGTGGATATCTTGGAAACGGCTGGTCCGATTTGGCCTGAAAACATCTGGAACATCCGAAAGCGTTGTGACAGAAATGGAAGGGCGCGGGTCTGCAATATCTCATTGTTCGTGTTGTTGCTTCACGTGCTTGAAATCGGGAGACTGGGACTTAGTAGCCCTTTAACACTCATATCAGCCAAAAACGACTTTTGCAGCAGTCTTGTGAAATGTCCATTTGCAGACCAAGAGAAAACTATCTTTGAAATTTTGCCACTGGAATGACTGGCTCGATAGCTGAGCCAATCATTCCAGTGGTAAATTTTCAAAAATAGTCTTCTCTTGGTCTACAAATGGACCTTTTCTATGAGAAAATTGAAATTTCCTTGGAAAATTTAAGGGTTAAATGGAGAAATGTTTTAACCCTTCGAGACTAGGAATGACAAATTCTCTATGATGTAGAGAATATTCTGTTGAATATTTTGAAAGTATTCCTCTCACAACACTTACATTATCTTGCCACATACACCGTTAGGACTGAATATGTACTCAATAATCTCATGGAAATACGTCCAAACATTCCACTTAAAAATTGGTTTTAAATTTCTCTGAAATGTATTGAAAAAACGAAGAATTTGCATATCAAATGGTTAATTTGATCTGATTGTTATTCTTGACATGGCTTCTTGATGGATGCGTCTTTGCTTCCTGTACTCACTATATGGTGTTGTATCCGGAATTAACGTCATCCCATTAGTTCCTGGCTTATATTTAGCGTGCCATTGTGGGTAATATTAAGCTATATCTGTATTTGCAGAATCAAGCTCATTTCCATTTGTGTGTATACAGTATTCTCTGTGACCATCTGTTATAAGTTAATCCTAGTCATGTCTCACCGGATGTGCATATAATATAAAACAAAAGCACACACATTTTTGTCTCTTTGTTTCAAATTTTCCAAATTCTTTGGGATTTTGTGTCTTCTTATCAATACCAAACCTACATGGAATCCTAGTGAATGGTAAAACTCATTATACCTGTCCGTCCGTCCATACATACATACATCCGTCCATTTATCTGTCCATATGGCCCAAAATTCTTGTCGCCGGAACGCCTACAGTTTGAGAGAAGATTGTTGTGAAACTTGACAGGATGATTGTACACCACCCAAAGATGTGCGTAATGTAAAAATATGTTCAGGACTATTCCATCCCATCCATCCATAGGGTAGTTCGTGGCTATCCCAAAATTCTTGTCGCCGGAACTCCTACAGTTTGAGAGAAGATTGTTTGAAACTTGACAGGATGATTGTCCATCCCATCTGTCCATAAATCTGCCCACCCCCGAAAAGCTTGTCGATGCAACTGAGAGAATTGTTTGAAACGCGACTGAATGATTTAAGTACACCACTCAAATATGTGCCTACTGGTTCTGTTAAAAGATTTTCATCGACTTGTCTGTCCATACATACATACTTACTTACGTTGGTCTCTGAAAATCTTACATTTTGAGACAGAGTTGTTTGAAACTTAACAGGATCATTGTACATCAGCAAAAGATGTGCCTAATGTTAAAAAATTTTGCTTCGTTCCATCATGCATGTACTTACCTCCATCCGGCTGGTTCACCCCAGAAAGCTTGTCGTTCACTCATCTTGGGATGTTGGGGCATGGGGATATGTCAGCCCTCATCTGACTTTCTCGGGTTAAAAAAAGGTCTTCTCTTGGCCTGCAAAAGGACCTTTCTCAGAGACCACAACACTTCAAAAGTGAAGAAGAACTGATTGCAGCTGTAGGATGTGTCTACAACTACAGCCACAGAATACAGTAATCATACTTCCATACAACAGAAGCTGCTTCGGCCGACTTTAGTGTTAAATGGTTATCCCTTCAATGATCAAAATTTGTTAAAAGCAATTTGAAGCTTAAACTATGTGAATGTCTATGTGTTCAACGACTATTTTGGAAATTTTTGATTTGATCTAGCCATTCCAATACTAAATTTTCAAAAATATTCTTTGTTGGCCTGCAAAAGGAGATTTTTCAAGACCAGTACAGAAGTTAGTTATTTTTTCCCAGATTGACCATTGAAGAGTTAAACTACCATGCATCAAACAATGTTGGATTAATTGGTTGGCAAAGCTCAGTTACACTTCAAACATGAGAATAAATATTAATTGTTGAATAGTGCAGTTCCCAGTCATTCCAGTCAAGTTATTGCTATTAAAGCATTATTAACCTGCACTCTTCTACGCTTTCCCTAACACTTTAACACTTCAGTTGGCCAAAATGGCATGCCTTGAGAAATGACTATTTGCAGACCAAGAGAGGCTTTTTAAAAAATTAAAATTAAACATTTTTTTAAACAAATTTGAGGAGTACAAACGTAATTAAAATGAAGATAGTGAGATTTCAGAGATGAAATCATTAATTATTTCGAACCTCAGAACTGAGTAATTGCTGTGATAAATTTTCAAAAATAATTTTCTCGAGAATCTTGACTATTAAAAAGTTAAAACAGTCTTGTTATTGAGTTATGTGGATGTATATGCACGTGACAGGCAAGATAGAGCTCTCGAGTAAGACACACTGCTTCTGCATTCATGCCTCTGCTTGAGCTGTAAGCACTTTATTAATCCATGTATTGGAAACCGTATAGCCATACGCTAGACAGATCTTTCTGATTGGTTTCTCACTGGTAATGTTCAAAGGAGTTATTGATCTCCTTTGTGTCTCATCCGTCTCAAAGGAATATATCGATTATGTAATTAATATCAATAGCAATTAGGCTAAGTATGGTACGTGAGCTCAAATTAACAGCACACATGTATTGAAGATACATGAATCGTTCTGCTATTGATTGTCACATCTACAGTACTGGTTCATCGTAGAATCATAGTGTGTCAGTTCCAAGGAAGTAGTAGAGGAATTCTCTGCGAAATGATTAAGATTTGATCATGCTTGATCACAGTGAAACCATGATTTGACCAAGGTCGGCTGACTATAGGTAATATATGAAATACAGCCAAGCCATGGCCAACAATGGTAAAGAATTATCATTTGTGGTAGGCAACATAAGACCATGGTATGACCATGATTAACCATCAGGTCAAACATTCTGGGTTTTGATCATAGTCATGCCATCCTTCCAAGGCCGCCTTGGCCTCGGCTTGACTATTCTCAATCTGCAGTTGACTGTTTTGAGCAGTCAATCATGGTTTTATTTTGAACGCTGGTGACCTTTTATTAAGGTTGATGAAAGTAAATTAAAAGATGAACCGGTGTTCATTTTTCAACAAATTTGGTGGGAGATGTTGCTGTCTATGACAGCAACATCATCTACCAAAATTGTTGAAAAATGTACACCATTTTTCTATGCTATTGACAGAGTAAAAGATAGAGTAGTGACATCACAGTGGTAAGGGCTAAGTAGATCTCTGTAAGCGATAGATTTTCTTAGTCATTGCTGGAAAGTATCTTTATATTTTTTTTAATAATTAAACTTTGTCAACATTTAACAAGTACATTACGCTATAGTCAAGACTCGAAGACAGCCTTAATGTCAAAAATATGAGAAACTTGACAGAGAGACAGACCGACTGACGGACTGTAACATACATTATATACTAGTTGTGAGTCACAACTAAACAACCATGTTTATTATCCCACCAATGCACCTACTTATTAATTGGACTTTAGTTGATACTCCAGAATAATTATATCAAATTCTTGATGATGTGTTCATATTATGTATGTTCCTGGGAATATACATGTAGCATTTGCTTTTACTGCGTGTGTGCATGGGTACGAGTGTCCAGGCTACTATCTCCATATCTGCTGAACACATCTTCACCAAATAGGGGTGGAGGGTTGTGCTTAATGGTACGAAGATACCCATTGATTTTGATTTCAACCTCAAAGGTCATGGTCATGGTAGCCCAGTACATGTACCGGTATGACCCAAGTTAAGGTATTTTGCTGGCGGTTCCGGACGATAATTCAGGTTTTGCAGACGGGATGTTCAAACTCTGTTGAGTGATTGCTACATGTATTAGGCGTCTAAAGATCCCTATTGATTTTGATGTCAGAGGTCAAAGGTAATGGTTATGTTTCAGATTGGTAACTGTCACGTTCTACTGAAGTGATTAACATCAATCCTAGGTAGGAGTTTGCACGTGTTGATCTGCAGAACAATGGATTTTGGCGTTAATTCACCTTTCTAATTTATCCATCCATCATATGACGTCATAATCGACTACTTGATGTGTAGAATGATGCCATAATCATTACGTTATGAATGACTCAATTTAGTCCGTTTTTAGCGCTTAACAGTCTGACATGCTGCACAAATTGTATGTCTTTGCCATTTACTAAACATTCTATTGGATATTTTGAAACTAATTTAACTGGGTACTGTTGCTACCATGGGCAGAAATTGATAGTCAGGGAGTTCAGGGATCTATAGATCCCAATATGAGTGAGACGTGTGAGGAGCTTAGCTAGAGATGGGTGGGGAATAGCTAAAACTGGAAAGGCCCATTGGCAACAGGTCATGACTCATCATCAGGTGACTGACCCAAATAAAGAAATTTTGTTGCATTTCCAGACTATACCTCAAGTTCTACCTATGTTATCGTCATCAAATTTGGAAGTTGCATGTGTCAGGTAAAAAAAACTAGGTTTTTGTGTCCAAACTAATGCCAAGTTGATTCAATGCCCAATGAGTTCAGAAGGTCACGGTCTTGATGACGCACAATGAAAATGGCATTGCCGTGAATATGTGGGCCAGGTGGTGGACATAGATTTCACAAGTACCTTATTCATGTTATTAATTAGAATGTAATGGTTTAGCCGTAACCCTTACCACTATGCTAATATTCAATATATCAATATTCTATCTTTTACCATGTCAATGGCAAAGAATGTGGTGTACACTTTTCAACAATTTTGGTGGATGATGTTGCTGTCTTCGACAGCACCATCTTCCACCAAATTTGTTAAAAAATGTGCACCAGTTCATCTTTTAATTTAATTTTAAAATTTAATAATCTGACACCAGTGTGGTAAGGTTTAAATAGACTCACGCTGGCCAAAAAACGGCTTATGCCGTGGTCTTGGAAAATGTCCATTTCAGTGTTCTACCGTGGAGTAAAAAATGGAAGGGTGCTATAAGAGACACATTTAGGCCACTTTTTGCTGGAAAATTAGTGGTTTTACTGTCAAATTCAAATAATTTCTATTTCGGGCCAGGGTGATCCAAAATTAGGTCATGGTGGAGCCCATAGAAATCTAACATGTATATATTATCCCTTCTAATAAATTCACGGTAGAACACTGCATTTGCAGACCAAGAGAAGACTATTTTTGAAGATTTACCAGTGATAAATTTTGGGCTGCAAATAGACATTTTCTATGAAAAATTGTCATTGTTTATCTATGTTTAATTCTCTGTTTAGAAATGTCTTGATAATCAGGTATGGATAACCATGTAAGATATATATATGTGCGCGCGTGTGAAATGTTACCATTACAGCTGTATACTGGCACACATATTTAGATATTCTCAATAAGGGGAGCAACTCTTCACTGTATATACGTTGAACCATTTAAGAGTTAAGGAACTTATATGCAAATTCAGCATCTTCTGAGTGACTGTAGAATGAACTTTCTTTTACGCTGTGGTTTTCTTCATTTGCTTAAACCCAAGGCTATGTTTATTTAGGATGGCTCGTGTATATAAATATTGTTACACATGCAAGTTGATGACAGTTCTTTGTCAGATCTCTGGGCGACATTTTACATGTACAACAGAAACTTAAACATGCATTAGCTACCCCTGTGCTATAAGAGGGTATTGTATTTGGGTCTCCAGTTTCCAGGTCACGAGAATACTATTTTAGAAAATTACCCACTGACATTACAATGGCAAATTCTAAAAAAAAAGTGTCTTCTGGCCGGCTGCATACTTAACTTTTAGCAAAAATTTAGATTTCTTTTAACATATTTAACCAATTAAGGATTAACTTTTGCCCTCACAGATCAAAAATAACAAATTCTTTATAATGTAGTGTTCTGTTGAATATTTTGAAACTAATTTAACTGGAAGCTGCTGGTGCCTATGGCATCAAAAGGTTCTAGTCATGTTAATTTCAAAATATTCAACAGCTGTCCTGCATAACTGTCTTGAAATCGAGGCAATGGCATTTCAAGCGTTAATTTAAGTACAGCTCAGACATAAGTTAACATGTTTCCAGAGCAAACTAAAATGCACTGGAGAATATTTTGAACGTATAAGTGGATTGGAAGCCGGCCAAAATATTCAAAAGAACATTGTGTTAAAATTTTACCTTATTTGTGAGGTGTACTGTATTTCTTTAACCTTTTAAAGTGTAAGTAAAACGCTAAGCCAACTTACTGCGTTAGTGTATGGAAATAATATATAGTATATGCCAACATAATGATATGATTATATAATATTTTTATAGACTATTACTATTTATATAAAATTTCATATCAAAAGTCCTCATTTTCGTACCTTCCAAAAACAAAATTCGAACACCCGGAGACAAGGCTTATGACGTAATATCAGGCACCTGCATACGATGGAAAATTGACTGGCTAACATTCTAACAGCTCGCTTGCGTGTTGGTGATCATTTTATGCGCCAAAATGTTGGATATTATGTCTCAAATTGGTGAGAACCCAGCATATACAGTATTATATTACCTTTTAAATACAAATACAAATATCTCATGTTGTGTAGTTTAGCTTATAAATACAGCAAATCAGTTTCAATGGAAATGAAATCTATTTCCGTGATTCTGATAGTTGATGCACGTCTATTTCATGAACGTCAGTTGTAATGGCTATAAAACAAGTTTTCAATCTTCCTATCCACTGATACACTTTTATATAATAACCCCTCTTATGTAAACAGTGCCTCAAAATGATACTTAAAGGGATATTCCATTGGGGGATTTTATGCATCTGACGTAAAGTACTAATTTTCCGCATTAATTTGAGACCAAGAGCACAATTTTATGCCAACAAATAAAAAAGATATCCTCAATTTAAATTGCTAAAGTAACCAGTAGATAAAGGCGCCATTTTGGACAAGTAGCTGACGTCACCGACACACCTACTCTGTTTGCCCGATCGAGGATAGCCTCTGTTTGCCCGATCGAGGATAGCCATAACCAGGGGAGGTAAATCTTGCATCTCGTGGATAATTAGCGTACTGGCTAAACAACTGACACTTTGCCACAGTATTTGGAGAAATTAAAGTGCAATTAGTGTCCCGATGATCGTGCCAGTCATTGTAGTGCTAAATTGTCAAAAATTGTTTTCTTATGGGCAATTTCTATTTTTAAAAAACATTGAAGGGTTATGCCAGGAGCGTGTTTGCAACCAACCAGCTACAACAAATTCTTGAACAATATGTTAGTTGAATAAATGTTGAATGTAATTTCTCTGAAAGCTGTTGCTATTGCAACTTCTGCTTCCAGTCAAATTCCAGTTTCAAAATATTCAACAGGCAGTAAATATGGGTCAGCATTTAAAAATTTGGGATCAATTAGTTAACTCTTTCAAGGACAGAAAAGCAGAAAGCTTAAAATTTACCCTGCATAGGCCTATTGTGTGAAACTAATTAGTTTGGAAGCTACTGCAGCATAATTCCAGGAAAATTTAATTCAGAATATTCAACGCTCAGCATAGTTATTTTAAAATTGGGAGTAAACGTTGTAAATGATTAATAACGCTGGATTTCAATAGTGTGAAAGCACTAAACTACTAATTATGTCTAGCGTACACTTGCCATTATTTACTAGCTGTCACCTACTATCGTCTACGAAGTAAGCCGCTAGGTGGATACCTATAATATACCGGCCGGGCAATCAGCGACATTGTTTCATTTTGGGTTGCAAATCCCGTTTTACAAGCAAGCAAATACGATGTTAATTGTCGGGTTTGATTCTGTTATATTAAAATTAAGTACCGCGCCTTTTGTTTTGAAATGCATAACACATTATTTTTAAATTATACAGATGATATGTTCTAAACTTGTGTCATCCAAATTTATATGTGGAAGATATCCATCCAGTGCCGATGTTATGAAGCCATCTTTCAGTTAGCCCCTTTTCATGCGGATGCTTCTGTGGATCCGGTATCTGAAAATGTGAATTTCCGTACCCTTTCCATGATCGTTTCCATTACTGCAAGACCATGCTTGACATGCGGACATGATGCGATTTAACCATTTCACGCCAGCACTGGCCTCTGCAATCGTCAAGTTGAGGACGCAGGTCAAAAGAAGGCTATTTTGAGAATTTACAACTAAAACGACTGTCTCAGTAACTGAACCAGCCATTCCAGTGGTAAATTTTCAAAAATAGTCTTCGCTTGCCCTGCAAATGGCCATTCAGTAAGGAAATATTCTGATTTTCCTGACAGAATTTTGTCATTAAAGGGTTAATTAATATTCGGCCTTCATAACCCGAAGTAAACAGGTAAATCTAAAAGCGCTGGCGATATTTTGCTGGTGTGTCGTTGACGTCATAATCTCGTGGTTTCTCGCTCTCGTTGCGAGAAAATGGATGCGCCCAGGAGTCACGTTTTCGAGCGTTTTGGGCATATTCATTTTATTATTTCTCGGCAATGGAACAGTGTATTTTATATTTTTTTGCGGCAACTATTTCGGATTATAGTATATTTTTAGTTGACTTGTTCCCGATTTTCACTGGAATTTCCCTTTAACCCTTTCACCGACAAATGCCTGAAAAAGTATGGGGCCTATCTTTTAAAGTATTTAACATATGTTAAATATTTTGCAATTAATTTGACTGGAAGCCAAATATATGTTGCTGCAACAGGTTCTAGTCAAATTATTTGCAAAATATTTAACACTTCCTCTATGGTTGCTTTGGGAATGAGATATGAGAAAATTAATTAACCCATTAATGGTCAAGATTTTCCAAGAAAATTTGAATTTTTGCTCAGTGATTCAGAAGGTTCCGAATTCTGCAATGAGCTTGCAAAGATGTACATTTGTAGGTCAAGAGAAGACCATTTTTGAAAGTTTACCACTGCAATGACAGGCTCACCTGCAAATGGACATTCACCAAGCAAAGCTTTCAATTTTCCTGACCAATCAATCTTGTTTTTCAGCCAATTTGACGAGAGGCCATCTTGGATTTTAGCCGATTTTTAGAAACCTCTTTAAAAATCTCCGAAACCACTTGGGGGATTAATTCAAAACTCATAAAATAGCATCTAGTATTAAAATTTAAATTGCATGGCAGTCATACAAGTCAACTGTTTTTAACAAAGTTTTGACAAAAAGTAGGTGCTGTATTGAGAAATATCCTTTTGCAGCCCATAAGAAGATTAGTTTTGAAAATTTATCGAGCCAGACATGCCATTGGACCATTAAAAAAAAATAGGCTTCTCTTGGCCTGCAAATGGACATTGAATAAGCAGATATGTCAATATTCTTGACCAAATGAAGTTATTAAAGAGTTAATAGGCAAAATTGGTCTAAAGAACATCTAAAATCTTGTTTGGTATTATTTTTTAAAGTTTGCCACCGGAATCACTGACTTGATGTTATCATGCCACTCATTCCATTGTTAAATCTTCAAAAATGGTCTCTTAGTAAACCAGTATTGACAAGTTAGATCTAGAGCCTAGAGGCCTGCTTTTTCTAACTTGCCCACCAAAGGGTTAAAGTATCTGTGTGAGAGAGAGAGAGAGAGAGAGAGAGAGAGAGAGAGAGAGAGAGAGAGAGAGCGAGAGAGCGAGAGAGAGAGCTGTTGTCTTTTTATTCAATTTTACAGTGTGTCTGGCATTCTTCAAGGAACTATACACCTGTGCAAAAGTTAAGCACCAGCAAAAACAATAGAACGTAGAAACATGATGGTACAACTAGGCTGCCATACTTTTTGTCCCCGCGTTAGCTGACATAATTCCAAGTACGAAATGCACATGCATGCATGACTTCACGCCGCTTGATGTCCGTGCGTGGCGGGAAACAGCACACGTGTTCAGTTATGTAAAAGTCCAGTTTGAGGTGTAGAACATTACATACAGATTTAGGCGACAAGATTAGGAATTTTGTGTTCATGACCGTGGTTTATTTGTACAGAGAGAATTAGCTCTTGATTGTGAACCGCTATGGCAAGACGAAGGTTAAGTGATCGTGTGAAATGGCAAATCATAGGCATGCATACCACTGGTATGTCATGCAGAGAGATTGGCAGACAGCTGAACATTAACCATACTGTAATCAGTCGTTTGATTGCAAAACATGGGCAAACTAACGAGGTGAAGGACAGGCCTAGATCTGGAAGACCGAAGAAGACTACTGCCCGTGATGATCGAGCCTTAGTACGCCTTGTTAGGAGATCTCCATTCACCAACAGCAGAGTGCTCAGCCAGCAATGGGAAACGCGCAATAGAGTGTCAATGTCTACCGTCAAAAGGAGACTATGCTGCTGGCATGAAAGCTAGGAGACCTGTCAGACGTCCTCTCCTCACTGCACACCACAAAGAGGAGCGTCTGAGGTGGTGCAACGAAAGAAAACACTGGAACATGAGATCCTGGAGACGGGTACACTGGTCCGATGAAAGTCGGTTCCTGCTTCATGCCACAGATGGTCGAACTCGTGTATGGAGGTCCAGACGCACGGCGTACGACCAACGTAACATCATGGAAGAAGTTCCATTTGGTGGAGGTTCCGTTATGATATGGGGTGCATCTCATTTGATTGTAAGCTGGATCTGTTGACTGTACCTGGAACACTAAATGGACAAAGATATCAAGATTCCATACTGGATAGAGTTGTGGTCCCTCATTTTGTAAATCATGCACCTGGAACCCACCCTATATTCATGGATGACAACGCCCGACCACATCGTGCTAGAGCTGTGCATGAATACCTCCGCCAGAATGCCATCGAAACCCTACCATGGCCAGCAAGGAGCCCTGACATGAACCCTATTGAGCATATCTGGGACATTCTGGGAAACATGGTGAGAAGGAGGGATCCTCCTGTGCAGAACCTACAGGAATTAACAGACGCACTCCATCTTGAATGGCAACGAATACCACAATGGCGTATCAGTCGGTTGGTGACCAGCATGAGACGTCGTGTCCAGGCCATCATCCAGGCACAAGGTGGATATACCCGGTATTAATAATGACAGTCTCAAACTCGTGCACAGATGTTAAACTTCGTTTTCAGACACCATTAATGACAATCTAGCCACGAAAGATTTTACTACGAATGTAGTTGATGGTCTATGATTGTATTATAATAATCTTTGGGTTCGCGAAAATTGCTTGTCTGTTAGAACAAGTCGCCTCTTATGACAGCGCGTCAACCTTGAAAACGTTATTTCGCTAAGCTGTTTCAGGCAAGCTCAGCCGATCTCCTGAAATTACGTCACGCGCCAAGGCCGTTCTTATTTCGTTTTTCAGCGAGTCGGCGCAGGATCACAGAATTAAAAATAAATCCGAATAATATCTACTAATAACACATTCTATTTCATTCTTTAATGCCCAATGTTGTATATGAAAGCCACTTTCAATGCCATTGTACTTCTTCTTTAAGCCTTAAATTTGTTCAAGAAAATTTAAATTTTCTCAGAAAATGTCAATTTGCAGACCAAGAGAAGACCAGTTTTGAAAATTTACCACTGGAACGACTGGCTAGGTTATCGAGTCAGTCATTCCAGTGGTAAATTTTCAAAAAATAGTAAAGGGAGGGGAGGGATGGAGGGAGGGGGGGGGGGGGGTGAGAGAGAGAAAACCCTGAAAAAGGAAAATTGCATAGTATATTTTGCTGAATATTTTGAAATTAATCTGACTGGAAGCCATTGTAATACATATTAATTTCAAACTAGGATACGCAGTCGATCAGGGGGCCATTACTCATGAAAGGAATTGATTCAACTCCAATTCCTTTGCTTTTCATCAATTCCAATTCCTAAATACAAAAGGAATTAATTCCAATTCCAATTACTTTGAAAAGGAATTCATTCCAATTACCAATTCGTTTTCATAAACGTGGGGTCTGAAGAATGTATAATGGAATGAGTCAGGGTAGCGGGTAAGAAATTAATAAAATAAGTTATAAAGCTTTAGTAAATTTACCTGTACTTGTAGTATTATAATATGAGTTATCTCCCTGTGATGAATGTAAACAGTAAAGTGTTAATGACATATTTGACATTATATAAAAATATTACTTAATGAAATGATATTAATATATTCATGATGGGATATGGTCAATGTAAATTACGTATGAAATTATATAGGAAATTTTGTCATTATTTTGAAAACAATTTGACTGATTAGCAGCAATAATTTTCAGTCAAATTGTTTCAGAATATAAACATAGTATATAGACATTACTAAACAATATTCAATGAAATAGTAGGTTTTTTTGGATTGCCCTTCATGAACATATCTCATGACTATAAATCTTTCCTCCAGTACTGAAGAGGCGCTCCATTGGGGCTGATGAAGCAGCTATTCCAAGATAATGTCTAGCTAGTAGTTTCAATGGGAAATTAAACAAATTTTATTTTGGTCTGTAAATGGACACCTGCTAAGCAAAAATTTAGATTTTTTCTTTAAATGTGGATGAGTAGAGAGTTAACCATTTAAATCTTAAAGTCTATAAACGACACTTTCTTTATAATGAAAGACATATTTGGTGAATATTTTGAAATAGTTTGATGGGGACATATTGCTGCCAATACCAGCAACAGCAACCCGACAAAATACCTCCAAAATATTCAACAGCTTGCCTACATACGTATATATATATACCAGTAAATTGAAATTGAGTCATGGGAATTTCGGGTAATATAGTGTTTAAAAGTGTTGGGAGATTTCTTTCAGTGCTTGCATGACTAGTAATACATATCAGATACACTAAACACTATGACAACACAACTTACATGTAATTTAAGACCAGAGCTCAGAGGTGAGAATTTTCACATGTAGTTAGTAAATGCAGGGCATAGAGCTATACCAGAGAGTTATCAGACTTTATCATTTAGTGATTTCAGTAATTAACCGACATCTCAATTTCAGTGACTACAACTAATATTTTTAATATTTTGAAAATAATCATTGGTGCCTAAGGTAATTTTCAATAGAATTAATTTCATAATTATTATACATCTTTCACATTTCTCTGCTTCAAAGCAAGTTTCTGACAATTCAGAATGAAATAGGTTCAATAGATTGACATCTGAGGATTCTGAGCCATAGACAATTCAGGATATCAGAGCAAGCAGTCAACTATAATGAAATGAGTGAAACTAGCATTTACAACTTTAAACTAAGAAATGTCTTCAGTAGAAAATAGTTTAAAGGAAGGTAATTTTTTCCATTTTGAAAGTAAATCTTTTATGTTTGCTTAACCATTCTGTGAAGAGAATATTATTATGGAGAGTATTATACATGAAAGCTGAACACTGACTATAATAAAACTAATATTTTGAAACTAATTTGACTTGATCATGTTGTTGCAATAGGCAGCAACAGCTCCCAGTCAAATCAGTTTAAAAATATTCAACAGAACATGCTGTGGATTATAAAGATCAAAAAGAATAAAATAAGTAAAGTAGATGAATACTATAATCACAGTTAAATCTATGAGTATATAAAAAATTAACTAAAGTAACTGGTAAAAGAATTGTCAATTACCAATTACTTGAGCAAAGTAATTGATTCCAATTCCAATTCCTCAAAACGTACCCAATTACCAATTCCTTATCAATTGCTGATGAAAGGAATTAAATTACCACCAATTCCAATACACCTTTCCCACATTGACATCATTACGCCGGGATTCCCCATAATCAATGCTCAGAGCAAACCTGCTGGCTGGTACCGCCGCCAACAAGCAACTGATCCGCGTTGAGTTACTTTTGCACTAAAATACACCGTAATCTAAACTGTTCCTATGATAAACTAAAATCATTATATTATTTAAATCATATATCATTGGAAAGCGCATTCGATTACCGAAACATTAATGCATTATTTTATATATTTTTGTAACGTTTTCACTGGGTTATTTGCGTATTTGAAATACATCATTGGACTTAGATTCATTAAATCAAGTTGACAATAGGGGATATTTTAAAATTGCAATCAACTGTATTAAATTTTATAAACCTATAAAAACTAATACAGAAATGTATAGAAAATTGGCTTAGCTTTCCAATGATGTGTGACTTCAAAAATATTATGAACATGGTTTTTCATATGCACTGCCTAAAGTGCACTGTATTTGATTCCCATAGTAAAGTAATGCTGTTTGCGCGTCGGCTATCGCAGTTACCAGCCGGAAGTGGTATGCGCGATGCATTCTGGGAAGGTATTTTCCCAAAATATGCTAATGTGGGAAAGGTCTATTCCCAATTCCAATTACCCCAACCCTGCAGTCGATGGCATGCAATCGCAAATCCCCATGCTTTCATTAACTTTGACATTATGCCCCACCCCTCCTTACCCCACCCCCACCCTGAGGGAAGAGCCTAATGTAAACATTGTCTCGCAATTCGCAATCAGATGGGTAACTAACCTGGAAAATTTGGTTGAATTACTTCAACTTTGACTCTCCCCCACCCCCAATCCCCCTCCATCCTACCCCCCACCACCTGGGGGTGGGGGTGGGGGGGTGGGGGCAGAGCTTAATGAAAATGTTGTCGTGCAGTCCGCAATCATATGGGTAACCCACATAACAAATTTTAGTAAATTCCAATCAGTTTCGGAGAATATAGCTAGACAGACGGACAGATGGATGGAGCCGATTGTAATATCCCCTCATTTGTTTCAAATCGATAAATATATTCAACAGATTTCCTGTTTGTTTGCCCTGAGGCTTAGATACATGGAATTTATCGGTGAAAGGGTTAATTATCAATGTTATTGATAATGTATGAGTTAGTGTCATCTAATCTGGACATGAAAGGAGTACACTGGCTAATAGACCTTTCCACTTTATCCATCTATCATATGACGTCATAATTAACTACGTGACATGTAGCATGACATCATAATCAATGACATCATTATGATGTCATGAATGACATAGACACGTAGATAGTGCGTCACGAATGCATATTTGAAGATGGACTATGCGTTGTTGTACGAATTGTATGTCTACTATTTAATAAATAGTCTGTTGAATATTTTGAAACCAATTTGACTGGGCACTGTTGCTGCCCAACAGCACCCAGTCAAATTAGTTATAAAATATTCAACGGCATATATGGAAAGTTGTCGAGAAATTGATAGTTAGGTCATTCTGGGATCGATCTGTCCCGACATGTTGAAGTGCGGGTGGATCTTAGCTAGAGGTGGGCGGGGCATAGCTAAAACTGGAAAGGTCCATTGTCAGAGCTTGGCTAGGAGGGCTGTATAAACGAACGTTCGTTCGTTCGGAAAAATCGCAAACTAGGGAAGACAAACCATGTTTCGGTTCGCTTGCATGGGATTCGTGTGGTTTGTGAACCATACATAACTTAATAGACAAGCAATCTTTAAATGTCCTCCATGTGTGATTTACTCATATGAGAACAAATGAAACTTAGTTGGATATTAGTCTTAAATAGTCTAGCATTTATAGTCAGAACTTGTCATGTGTGTTTTTCTGATATTTAGCCAGTAAAGTCGGCTGTTTTTAAATGTTACTTTATTGTGGAGTAATGTATTGCATCTTAGCGTATTAATAAGTTGAACCACATAGTGGTTTGGACATGCGCATCGTTAACCGGTTTGGTTTGTGAAAATCCTCATTAGGCATGCACGATTACGTGATTAAATCAAAAATCGCGACTGTTTTTTTAAATCGTGAATGTGTATGATTAAAAATTAAATAATCGAATAATCGTCAATAATTCTACGGTATAAAATATTTCAAAATTTACCTTTTAATTACTCTTTAATGCGATTGGTCACGGAAATTTACATTTTACTCAGCGAATGCATGTTCATTTGCAGGCCAAGAGAAGACTATTTTTGAAAATGTATCGCCCGAATGACTGGCTCGAGAATCGAGCCAGGCATTCTAGTGAGACATTTTCAAAAATAGTCTTCTTGGCCTGCAAATGCACCTTTCTCAACACCATCATGCTTCTCTCGTCATTGATATGATTTTTTGCTGTTATAACTGGGTAATTTGTACTCAAGCTGATTAATCGAGTAATCGCGATTATTATTAAATAATCGATCGTGATTACTGAAAGGAATAATCGTGCAAGCCTAATCCTCATGAACCTCAGCCCTACCTAGTGTCTACATTTTTCACGCTACTGAAATATTTGAAAATAGTTTAACTGAAAGCTGTTGATACATTAACCTCTAACCAGTTCAAAGCTAAATATTTTCAAAAAAACTAACACACATTTTTTCTTGGAATTTTTCTTATCATTTCTTGTCTATTTGATTAAAAGTGTTTATGACAAATGTATGTAAATAAATACATGTCACGGTCCATTGATGCATAAATGAATACACTTCAATTTGAAATCACCGACTCTTCTACCTGGGTTCATGAAACAGAATGAAGCCAGCAGAATACTGAAAAAAATAAGTTGATGGCAATCAATATATATGTATAAATAGTTTTGATAACTGTAGTTAAATTTATCTATTTCATCTTGTAAGTGCCGTCTGACATTTAAAATGAAATTTGTTTCTTTGCCAACAGATCAAATACGACAAGTTTGTTGAAATTTAAGTCACATTATTTTCAAAATATTTAACAGCTTATGTATATATAGTTGTTTTGAAATTGAAATACTTGGACTTGAATTTCATAAGCGGTTGAAACAACTTCTGTAGTGATCTTGAGGAGTGAGTGCAGGCCTTGAGAGCTTGGCCATTAATCAGTTAATACAGCTTACAATATGAATAGAAAACAATTGATAGCTGGTTGAGGTCAAAGATACCAGACATGAACAGACCTTCTCAAGAGATCACCTTGCTATTGGATCCATTACATGGTGCTTCTTTAAGTCAGGTGGCATTTCGAACACCTACAATGTATCATAAGGAACCACAATCTTTGGAATGATTAAGCATATCCTGTAGCGAGTTACTTGCATTAAAGGACCACATCTTTATAGTGACTAGTTGATTATGCTCTATGGGGTGGTCGCATAAGACAGGTTTTACCATGTATTCAGCGCTTGTCATTTCACCTGAGTTGTCGCGTATATTGAAAAAGCTGAATACGCACATGTATATATAGTCTACAAGCTGGAGAGCATTCCTCTCTCAAAAATGTCACAAACCAAACTGGCTCGATTAAGACACAGGGCTAGTAAGTCAACATGTTAGTGAATTGTTGAGAAACTTGTCAATCTTGTCACTACTGTTTGAATCAAATGTTAGATTTGACATGTGAGCTGTGCATGTTTACATACACCTGTGTGACTGCGTGTGCATGTGTGTTTATGTATCCATGTTTGTCCTTACAATTTGCTCTCATGGGAATGCTCTGGCTGCCTTGTAGAATTGACATGAAGTCTGTCGCAACTGTCTGACAGCATCATGTCTTTGACCTGGCGCTGTCATTTCTCTTTGATTGTTAAGACATTTAACAATCAATCCGCCCAAAAACGGCTTCTGCACGGGTCTTGAGAAATGTCCCTAAGCAGACCAAGAGAAACTTTTTTGAAAATTTACCACTTGAATGACTGGCTCGATAAATCATGCTATTATCAATAGTTTAGGGATTATTATCTAAATTTAAAAAATATGAATTCTGAAATATTATAATCTTAGTATAAAATCGTGTTTTTTATGCTGCATGTTTCAGTGAAATCTGCTGGATTGTTAGCGCTATTGGGCATTGGAGTCAGCTTGGGCACGTTGCTACTTTTCAAGTTGTACCAGAAAATCTTCCCATCCTCGTCCGAGTCGGCGCTCAAAAAGGAGGTGGAGAATGAGCAGTATTATATATTCCTGGTAAGAATTGTTTACCGTAGATAGTTTATACACAACAAATGTGACATGCTATTTGGTAGACGTTTACAGGCACGCAGGCATACAGGCATTAGGTATATTTCTTAAAGTAAACACATACACAAATAAATATACACACACGATAATATAATTGATAATTAAGCACACGCAAAGTTACCAGTTTCTGTTACACTTTTTCACTGCATCCCTCGTGCGTCCTCGGGGACGCAGAGGGTTAATTTTTATGCGTCCCTCTGCCATTTTTATGCGTATATACTCGCAAAAGGACGCATAAGGGCAACTCTGGTGGCCGGTCTCGGTGTCTAAGGCATTTTTTTAAAGATTTACCGTTTAAACAACCGCTGCCCTCTGGTCGTCCTTCCTCTGCTTCTGTTGCTAGTAAGGCAAAAGCTGTGTCTTTTGCACAATCTACTGTTTCTGTACCAGTAGCAATGGAGGAGCCTCTTCGGCGAATTCCGATGCCGTGCTAGCTCTTTTTGCAAGATTTGAATCGTTTGCATCTGTTTTGACGAAATCCCTTGACGAAAGAATATCTTCTGCAATTAAGGAGGCTAAGAAACAGGATGTTTCTTCTAGTTCGGATGATAGCCCGAAGGCTAGCGGGCGTTCCCGCAAATGGGGGAAACAGGTCCCTCTAACCTCCATGCAGGTTAAAAAGTCTCCAAAGCAGAAGTCTAGAGAGACTAAGCTCTTGAAGGTGGGCTCGTGTAGTGCACCGGGTCAGACCCACCTAATACTTGAGGGTGACGGGCATAACCCACAAGCAGTGGTGGCGGAGGCTGAGGCTGACGTTCATAAGGCTAGACCTTATGCAAATGCCAATTTTTCGATTGTTCCAGTCGTCAAGGTTCTTTCTAGATCGCCAATTGCTAAGAATAGTCTTGCTAGTTCCGGTTCCGTTGTGGTGGACTCGGGTCCTCTGGACTCGGGTTTACTTCCTTTTTCCGCCGCTCCGTCAGTTTCCGTTTTAACTTCCGGTCTAGAAAGACATCTGGGTCTTCATGATCAGGTTCTTTCTTCTATGGCATCCGTTTCCGGTAGGACTTCCGGTTTAGTAGGTAATCCAGGTCGTGAAGATCCGGTTACAACTTCCGTTCCGTCCGGTTCCGGTCTGACTTCCGTTTTTGTAGGACATCCGGGTCTGCAAGATCCGGTGCCTAGTTCCGTTTCCGGTTTCAATAGCGCTTCCGGCCATCCCGGATATCCGGAGTCTGAAGACTCCTTCTATTTTTCGACTTTCGTTAGAAGCGCTTCCGTTTCCGGTTTGGATTCTGGTCGGTACACTTCCGTTTCCGGTCCTAGAGGTGTACTTCCGGGTCGGTCAGATCTGGATAGACTTCCGGCTTCCGCTTCCGGTTTGGAGCTAGCTTCCGGTTTAGCGAGAGATCAAAATTGCTTAGGTTCTTCTAGGATTTTGGATGATAGGAGTTTTGTTGGTTCTGTTTCGGAAATTTCTCAACGGGCTTCTCAGGATTCTGTAGCTTCCAACTATGAATCTTTTCTTCCTTCTCAGGTAGTTGATGTTGATTTAGCTTCTCACTCTTCTCCTTTCTTTCGTGATGCCGTTGTGAATCCATCTTTTTCTAGGTCTTCTTCTTTCTCTTCATCTTCTCACTCTAATTCTATTTCTCCTTCTCTTTCGGCCAAGGATTTTTCGTCTAGTCATGTGTCTCACGCCTCTGCTCTCTTTAAACCCTCTCTTCCTCCTCCTCGGGGTTTCTCCCGTCTTCCTTCTTCTCTTTCTTCTCATGGTCAGTTGGATCATCCCTCCTCTTTTTCTTCTTCCTCTCATTCATTCTCTTCTCTTCCTTCTTCCTTTTCTGCTTCTTCTCCATCCTTTGATCATCTTGATCCGATCGTTTCCGTGGTTCTTTCCCCTGAACTAGAATTTCAAATTGTAGATTCAGGCTTAGATTTTTCTTTAGATCGTTCATTTGTTTCTGCTCGTTTTTCTATTCTCTCGAGGTTTTCGGCTAGTTCTCTGGTCCTCCCTTATTTATCTTCTAGTCAGGATCAGAGTAGGGATTCTTTTTCTTCCCAGGTTCCTTCTTTTCCGGAATCGGTTAGTAGACCCTCTTCTCCAATTTCTTCTAGGGCAGGTGAATCTTTAGTGTCAGGTGACTCATCTATTCTCATCTCTTCTTCTCCTCCTCTTCTTCCTTCTCTTCCTTCTGCTCCCAAGTCGGTCAGGGCCAGGGATGTGAAGAGGTTTTGCCCGGTTAGAGCCTCTTCGGAAGACTGGTCCATGGCTCACAGGTGGATCGCATCTACTCTCTCTCTCTCTTCCTCTTAAGGAGGAATTTGCTATGGATCCTCCTTCTTTCGGATCCGCTCTCTCTACATCTGATCCTTCCTCTTCTTCTCCTCAGGTGCTGCCTATTGATAATCTAGTTGTTGATATGCTCGATTTCTTTGTCAAAGATTCTACTAATACTGACTTTCTCTTGTTGCTAAGTACGATTCTCCTGTTCAAATTCCTAAGGAGGACTATTTGAAGGTTGCTTCGACTCAGTCTCTTTCTGGTTCCGCTTGGGAGGTTCTTTCATTTCAGTTAAAGGATGCTTCCAAGGTTGAATATTCTAATAACCTTTTCAAATGGGAGTCTGTTTGCAGATCTCAGTTCAAGTCCTCTAATTTTCTTGCTCGTTTATCTGAGGCCATTCTTAAGGCTGAAGAACGGGGTGATCAAGTTCCGTTGTCAGTTTTTCGCTCTTTGGCTGATTTGTCTCGTGGCTCACTCAATTCTGTTTGTAAGTCTTTGGGTTTTATTACTTCCAAGCGTAGATCTATGAAGCTCTATGAGGTTAGGATTTCTAGCGCTTTGAAGCAGAGTTTTGTGGTTGCATCCCCGTTTGGTACAGATCTTTTTGGACAGTCAGCTCCTAATTTAATTCATGCGGAATCTGAGCGCCTGAAGTCCTCTAGGGAGCTTCAGGCTCAGATTTCATTTTCTAATCCGTCCTTGAAAAGAGATGTGTCTTCTGTGAGAAGTCCTAATTCTTCTCCTAGAAGAAAGAGCCTCAAACCTGATCAATTTGGGGCTTATCCTTCTTGGGTCATCCATAAATTCTAATTTGTCTTCGTCCAATCGTCAGGATCGATCCACGGAGGAGGATCGCTTCGATTCTATTTCCTCACATCGTTCGAGGTCTCTAGGGAGGCAGTCTCCTTCTTTTTGGGCGAGAGGGGGGTCAGACCCCTTCTCGCCGTGCTGGTTCCAGGTCCAGAGGTCGTTCTTCCTTTAGAGGGTTTCAGCGAAGGGGAGTTTGAAGGTATTGACTCTTCCCGGTTAGGTCCAACCTCTCTCTTCCCTTCACCATCCCTTCCCCTCTTCTCCCTTTGGAGCAATCGGTTCAGTGCCGGTTACCCAATGTGACAGGAGGGCACCTTTCTCTGTTTTGGGAGAAATGGCAAGCCCTCGTTCAGGACTCCTGGCTAGTGTCTCAGATACGTTGGGGTTATGCTCCGACATCCTCCTCTTCTCTCCCTTTTCCCAGTTTGGACTCCGGTTCCCTCCAATCCGGAAAAACTGGTAGCTTTGGAAGAGGAGTTGGAATCCATGATTGTAAAGAGGGCAATAGAAGTTCCCAACTGGAGAGTAGACCTGGGCTACCACTCGATCATCTTTTTAGTTTCCAAGAAAACAGGAGGTTGGCGTCCCATCATAAATTTGAAGAAGTTAAATCTTATGATTCTCACCCCCAAGTTCAGGATGGAGACGGTTTCCCAGATCATTTCCAGTCTGGATCAGGGAATGTGGACGTCTTCCATCGATCTAAAGGACGCCTACTTCCATGTTCTTATTCACCCTGCCTTCAGAAAGTTACTGAGGTTTGCCTACAAGGATCGAGTTTGGCAGTTTCGCACCATGCCCTTCGGCCTGACCACGGCTCCTTTCCTTTTTACCTGTCTAGTTTCAGCCGTGGCAGGAATTTTACACCGTCATTCTATCCATCTTCACGTTTATATAGATGACTGGCTGGTAAAAGTAAGATCATCCTCAATTCTCTCAGGAATTCTTCCAGAAGTTTGCAGTTTGTCATGCAACCTAGGGTGGATTTTAAATCTAAGGACATCAAGCCTAGTTCCATCTCAAATCTTTACTCATCTAGGCATTTCTTTCGACCTGGCCCGGGGTCTAGTCTTTCCTTCAGATCCAAGGATGGAGGCTTTATCAGTGGCAATGGAAATCCTTTCTTCTCCCGTGGTAAGAGCAAGATTCTTTTTAAGAGTGATAGGTCTGATGGTCAGCGTAGAGAAAGTGATTCCTTGGGCGGCGCTGATGAGAAGACCCTTCCAAATGTATTTAATGTCCCTTTGGAAGCAGTCAATCCATTCAATTTACCATCAGATTCCCATCAGAGAACATTTGATCCCTCATCTAGATTTTTGGAGGGATCGTTCTCTGCTCCTGATGGGTGTTCCACTGGTAAAGTTCCCCCCCCCCCCCATAGGCGATTAGCTTCACAGACGCTTCCCAGGAGGGTTGGGGAGCAGTCTGGGATTCCCTGTCGGTTTCCGGCCTTTGGTCCCTGGAGGAGTCGACAGCCCATATCAACAGTCTGGAGTTGTGGGCTGTCAAGAAGGCTCTCCTTTCATGGTCAGATCTGGTGATAGGTCTCAAAGTCTCGATTCGGTCAGACAATTCGACAGTGGTCTCTTATATCAACAGGCAGAGAGGTACAAGGTCATCTCTCCTTTGTTAGAAGTGTGGAATGTTCTCTTGTGGTGCCGCAAGAGGCAGATTTTTCTAGTGTCCTCACATGTCCCAGGCGGTCTGAATTTTCTTGCGGATCAACTGTCACGTCCCAGCAAGTTCGCCCACACAGAGTGGCAGTTAAAGAAGTCAGTTGTCAGAGCGATTTTCAATCTTATGGATTGTCCTCTGGTAGATCTGTTCGCGACATCTCTGAATGCCCAGATCTCCTCTTACATGTCTCCTTTTCCAGACAGTCAAGCGTTGGTGGTGGATGCCCTGTCTCAGTCCTGGACAGGAATGTTCGCTTATGCCTTCCCTCCAACAATTTTGATTCTGTTAGTCTTGAAGAAGGTCAAGGACCAAGATTGCGAGATTCTTCTGATAGCTCCCTTTTGGCCCAAGAGGATTTGGTTTGTAGACCTTCTAGATCTTCTGGTAGACTTTCCTCATCTTCTTCCAGTGTCCCAGGACCTTCTATCTCAAGTGAGAGGCCTTTGTGTGCATCCAAATCCAGAAATCTTCAATCTGTGCGTATGGAGAATCTCGGGTCTGAGGTCCTCGAGAATAAGGTTTCTTCTAGATCTCAGGAAATTATTGACTCTGCCAGAAGGGAATCGACCCGTCGAGTTTACAAGGGTCGACTTAAAATTTTTGGTGAATGGTGTTCAGACCAAGGTTTCGTGCCCGATTCTGTTTCTATACCACAAGTTTTAGATTTTTTATCTTATTTGTCTGATTCATTACATTTGTCAGCTAATACGGTCAGGGGGTATAGATTTTCTCTGATGTCTTCCCTTCCATGTCTTTTGAATGCTGATGTCAAGGATACTAAGACTCTTAATAGTTTTATTAGAGGTCTAGGTAATATTCGTCCTCCGATTGCTAAGCCTTTACCTTCCTGGAATTTGGCTTTGGTTCTTCATGGTTTGGCAGGTCGCCATTTTGAACCTATTTCTTCTATCAGTATTAAGCTTTTAACTCTCAAAGCTGTTTTTCTTGTTGCTGCTGCCTCTGTTAGAAGACATTCAGAGATTCATGCTCTTTCTGCTGAAAAGGATAGATTTATAATTTCAGGAGACGGTTTGGTTTTATATCCCCGAAGGGACTTTTTATCTAAAACTCAGTCTAACCGTTTTCCTACTAGTCCGATCATTTTAAAATCTTTATCGTCTTTTTCGCCATCCGATAAATTTTGGTGTCCTGTCAGGGCATTAAGAACCTACAAACAGCGAACCGATTTTGAAAGTCGATCCATCCCATTTATGGGTTTGCTACGTGGAAGAGTTATCTAAGCCGGTCTCTAAATCTACGATTGCCAGATGGATTTGTGAGACAAGCTTTGTTACGAGATAGCCTCACCGGATCAAATTAATCTCTCCCATATTAAAGCCCATGACGTTCGATGCAGGGCTACTTCTTTCGCTCTTTTTGCCGGTTCATCTTTGGATGAGGTCGTGCAGGTGGCAGGATGGAAATCTGAATCCACTTTTACATCTTTTTATCTCAAAGACCAGAGTGCAGCAGCCGCCTTTCGTAACATTACTATTTTAACGAAAAAAGCCGAAGACCATTTACCAAGCACTTCCCACCATTTTCGTTAGGACTCTGTGTCTGTATGAAATGGTGAGGATCTTCTTTTGGTTTTTATTTATTTCTTTACGTTCAAGTTATCCTTATTTGCTAATCACGGTGTGATTGAGTTATATGCACTATTATGTTATGTTATTAACATTTGGATAAGATTGGTTTGATTTTTATCCTTGTTTGTTAATTCTCAAATCTCCTCCCACCTAATGTTTAAATGGGGCACTGACCAAGTCTACAGGTTTAGCAAGTAGTGATTGAACGGTAATGGATGTTTTTGTGGTGTAATAACAACCCCCCAGAGACCCCCCTTGTGGGTTGGTCTGTTGTTTTATTAACCACTATAAAAACATACTTACCGTTCAATCACTACGACCCTGTCTCAGCCACCCCGCGTGGTAAGATTTGAGAATTGAACTTTAATATTTAGCACTGAAATTTAGAAAAGTGAATCTGTTTCCTATTCGGGCTCCAGTGCGCATGCTCAAGCGCGCTTAGTGACAAGCATCACTATGGGGTGAGTATAGACTGGTGCCAGTCTATACCTGTCAGTAGGCTGGAGAGGGACTCAACCAGTAGCCTGGTTGAGGGTCCATATTAATAGAAATAGGCATGGGGAGGTGTGTATGCAGGCATAAAAATCTTATTCTGATAGCTAAATGCAGATAATTGATTTAGCAAGTAGTGGTTGAATGGTAAGTATGTTTTTATAGTGGTTAATAAAACAACAGACCAACCCACAAAGGGGGGTCTGTGGGTTTTTTCCCATGTTTGCAAAAATGGTATAGCAAAAATATATATAGCCAGTGTCTACCTAGTACCTATGGTGAAACAAAATGCTTCTGCAGTGAAAGGGAACTACACTTTCTAATAAATTTTGCATTCATGTATTTGTAACAGTCGATTTAGTGAATGTGGGGCCCTCTGTGACAAACATTGTTTTCAAGTTCCAGTCCCAAATGCAAGAAAACAATACATGTGACCCTCCCTAGGAGAGATCACCTCATTCACCTGTCTATAGAATCCATTTTTGTCTGGTCCCCTGAGTGGTCTCTATAGACATGTTTAACTGTATTCATTTAAGAAATCAAGTGACTTAAGTCCTGCAGCCACAATATGACTGTATAACTGTACATGATTATAATTATGGCAAATGTTGTAATAGTGTAGGAAAAAAAATCTTTGTAGTATGGACTGTATACTACACTGTATTGTATGTGTCAATAAATCATCTTTATTAATTACATATCAAAGTCCAATCATCTTGCCTCCACAGTATTTGAAAAAAAAAATCAATTTCAATCAAATAAATCTGATTTAAATAAAGAAAATCTGATTTAAATAAAAAAAAAATCTGATTTTTTATATTTTCAGAAATATCATGATTTTTATCAACCCTGAAGCTGAATGGAACTGAACAATAGAAGCTGTCCATTCAGCAGGAAAGGTGTTAAATTAATACATAAAATTCAATGATAACTTAGCAATTTAGTCCATGAAATTTCAGAAAGAAATTACTATGCAGATGCTGTTGAATATTTTGAAACTAATCGAACTGGAACCATACACGTTAAGCAGCAGCAGCTCCCAGTCAATTTCAGTTCACAGTAGTCAACAGAATATTCCTTACATCATTAAGAATTTTTGGCTTCTTGTCTTTGACAGGAAAAGTGTTAACTCGCTCTAATACCTTGAAAAAGCTCTGGTAGATAACATTTTTTATCATGTTCTGAGAAAATAGATTTGTTGTTGTTGACAGGAAGTGAGACTTGATGAATTAACTTTTAGCTATGCCCTATCCATTTCTAGCTAAACTCCGCCCACGCTTTCTTTGCCTGTTTTGGGATCGATCGAACCCTGAATACCCAGATCCCAATATCAAGATAACTAACTAGACAGGTAAGCTGCTGAATATTTTGAAACCAATTTGACTGGGTGCTGTTTCAATCGAATGCTTACTAAATAGTAAACCCGTCAAAGACATACAATTGGTACATTTTATGGAGTAATTTCCAGCTTTGTGACGTCAGCCTACATGTGACGTAATTAATTATGACGTCATACTTGATCGACGGATCAGATTCATCCATTACGTAGAAATGTTTATTGAAATTTCCCGTTTCGACATGTGCAGGCCCAGGCATCTAGCTGTGGATAAGACAATGACAAATCGATCATGATGTCAAGTGTCTATTTTGAAAATAATGTTGCTGACAGCTGTTGCTGTTGCATTATAAATTTTGACATAAAAAATTGCCATGGCTGCTTGGGGCACACAGGCAAGCTTCTACCAATGTTTGAAGAAATCGTTCCTGGCATGCCAGGAGAACAACAACAACAACAACAACAACAACAACAAGCACTCCATGCTCGCATTAACCATTGCGTTTAGATATGCGGGTAAAAAGGTAAATTCTCACATTCTCACCAAAATTAATATTTGACAATAAAATTGTTAAAATTGTATTACTTTAAGTCTTTTAGAGGCTTAAATTGTCTACAACAATGTAATGAAGCAAAATAAATCTTAGCGTATGCTTTCATTCCGTTTTCAATTAATAAAAAGATTTTAGTTGCAAAATTGAATTGTAGATACATATACCCAAATTCAAATTCACAACAAAAAAACTTATATTAATTTAAACAGAATCAAATTATAAGATTTATTTATTTCATTGCGCTGAGGTACATGTAAGCCTCTAAAAGTAATAGTAAATCATTTTAACAATTTTATATTCATGAATTTTGGCGTGAATGCGGGCCTTTAAAACGATAATACTTTGTACATTTTTATACACGATTGCACATAATATTGTGTGTCTTATTGGACATGCTTGTATTAGGATGTTAAAAATATGTAATATTATCACAGGTTTTCAATATAAAATAATTAAAATGTAATGACTTCCTTAATTTACATGTAACCCAAACACAACAGGAAATGTTTTGCTTATGATGTGACCTGGTTAGCTCACCAAGTGAGCTTATGTCGTGGCGACCGTCCGTCGTGTGTCCATCGTCTGTCCATCCATCTGTCTGTCAACTTTTCCTTTAAATGACTTCTCAAGATCTGCTGGGCCGATTTTAATTATATTTGAGAGAAAGCATCCTTAGGGCATAGGGATCTAAGTTTGTTCAAAGAAAGCCGATCGGCCAATTTGGCTAGCAGCCATCTTGGATTTTGGCCGATTTTTAGAAACATCTTTAAATCTTCTCCGAAACCACTTGAGGGATTGAAGCAAACCTCATGAAATATGATCTAGAGCAAGAGCTCAACCAAGTTTGTTCAAGGGAATTTGATTGGTCCAGTGGTTCAGCGGTCATCTTGGTTGACCTAGTTTTAGCGAATATGACTTCTCCAGAACCGCTGAAGAGATCAGGCCAAAATTTGGCAGATATGATTAGGGACTAAGGGCCATTAAAGTTTGTTCAAGAGAAGTTGATGAAAAAACAGCCGCCATGGGCCAATCAAAATAGTGTGTTTGGTGGCCATATTGGATTTTTTTATTTTGATGGATTTTGAGGCCGAAATTGGTTTTATATAGGTTTTTGGGTATTCTGATCTCAAATTTGCAATTTTCGAAACTGTCGGATAAACAGTTTGGCGGCCATCTTGGACCATTTTCCCGCCAAAAGCTCCCATATTAAAAGCAATGGGATATTTAAAATGTCGTCTTCTCGAGACCTTCTTGACCGATTTCAATTATATTTGACAGGAAGCATCCTTAGCACATAGAGATTCAAGTTTGTTCAAACGAACCCGATCGGACAATTTGGCCGATGGCCATCTTGGATTTCGGCCAATTTTTATAAATGTCTAAAAATCTTCTCCAAAGCCGTTTGAGGGATCAATTCAGAACTCACAAAATATGATTTAGGGCAAGAGCTGAACCAAGTTTGTTCAAGGGAACTTGATTGACCAAATTGTTCAACGGCCATCTTGGATAACCTAGTTTTTGCAAAAACTACTTCTACCCCAGAACCGCTGAAGCGATCAGGCCGAAATTTGTGATATATGATTAGGGACTAAGGGCCGTTAAAGTTTGTTCAAGCAAAGTTGATCCATCAAAAAGCATGGCTGGGGTGGGCCAATCAATATATAGTGTGTTTGGTGGCCATATTGGATTTTTTATTTGATGGATTTTGAGGCCGAAATTGGTTTTATTTAGGTTTTTGCCTATTGTGATTTCAAATTTGCCATTTTTGAGACCGTTGGATAAACGGTTTAGCGGCCATCATGGATCATTTACCCGCCAAAATCTCCCATACTAAGAAATAGGAAATTTAAAATGCATTCTTCTCGCACCAGCTTGGATTTTGGTAGAATTTTAGAAATGTCTGAAAATCATCTTCTCCAAAACCGCTTGGGGGATCAATTCAAAACACATGAAATATCATCTAGGGCAATAGCTGCACCAAGTGTGTTCAACGGAACTTGATTGGCCAAATTGTTTGGCGGCCATCTTGGATAACCTATTTTTTGCCAAAACAACTCCAGAACCACTGAGTGGATTGGGCCGAAATTTTGGAGATAATAATGATTAGCCACTGAGTGCTGTTAAAGTTTTTTCAAGGGAAGGAGCTAAGTTAGAAACATGGTCGCAGTGGACCAATCAAAATGTAGCATGTTTGGCGGCCATATTTTTGTCCACAAACTCATTTAAAAGACTACTAAACCACCCACCAACAAGTTTGACAAAAATGCATAGTGCTCCAGGTGAGCGACACACATTAATATTTAACCCTCTATTCTCTAACGCTCAAACCGCCCAAAAACAGCTTCTGCAGTGGTCTTGATAACCGAGCAAGCCATTCCATTGATAGATTTTCAAAAATAATCTAACCTTGGTCTGTAAATGGATATTTTCTAGGTAAAGTTTTAATATTTAATATTATTATTAGCTCACCTGGGCTGGTGCCACGGCGGTTGTCCGTCATCCATCCATCAGTCCGTCCATCCGTCAAATCGCTTCTTAATGTTTTTACTGATTTCAACCAAATGTGACTGGAAGGATCATATGGTAGTAGGTGCCAGAACATTTATTCAGAATTTTGATTGGTCAATATTTTTGGTGGAAATTGTTAAAATGTTTCTCCTTCTTAGCTGTTTGACGGATTTCAACTAACTTTAGCTAGAAAGGCCCTATATCGTGGTAGGCTCCATAACTTCTATACAGAATTTTGTTGGGTACATTTTTTGGCCGAAAGTCTTAGAGATTATGAAAAATTTACCGGAAATTTTCAACACGCGTCTTCTTAACCACTCAGTGTATCTTATCTAAATTTGGCTGAGAGCCTTCTATTGTTTTATGCTCTAGAAATTTTATTGAGAATTTTGATTGGTCAATTGTTTGGGTTAAAATCCTAAATGCTACTCCTTCCTTATATTACAGCCTGATTACAATAAAACTTGGGTGGAATGATTTTATCGCTGTAGGCTTCAATATATCAAATGAGAACTTTGGGTGGTTAATATTTTTAACGTTTGATTTTCCAAAAATTATGCAGAAATCCTTTAAAAATTATCCTCCTAAACCACTTGACAGATTGTAACCAAATTTGGTTGGAATGATCCTATGGTGGTAACCTCTAGAAACTGTATTCAGAATTTTGATTGGCCAATTTTATAGGTAACCGGGGATTTTCTGAAAAATTTCCAGAACCATTTGAAATGCTACATGTACTTGTCTTTAATCGTCGGACTGCTGCAAGCCACCAGACAATAATTTCAATGGGCAATAACTCTGGACCTGTTGAATATTTTGAAAACAATCGAAACTGAATGTTCTTTGTGGCTTAGCTACCAACAGCTTTCAGTCAAATTGTTTTTAAAATATTCAACATATCCAGAATTAAATACCATGGAAAATGTAGTCTGCAGAAATTCTGTCGGCAAACAGTTAATCAGTGGCCACATTTCAATGAAACTTGAGTGGAATGATCCTATGGCAGCTAAGGCTTCAATATATCAAACAAAATGCTAATGATCCAGGTGAGTGTAACAGGCCCTTGGGTCTGTTGTTCAGTGCAAATGCTACCAGACAGATTTCTATATTTATCTTATATCTTGGCTAACCACTTTCCTGCGGAATTTTCATTTCTATTCGATGATATGTGTTGTCAGTCATATCTATTGTAAAGATCCTGTAATAACAGACCGTTTCTTAACCATTTAAATTTAAATTTTCTCATAAAATGTGCATTTGCAGACCAAGAGTGTATTTTTGAAAATTTATGACTGGAATGGCTGGCTTGGTTATCGAGCCAGTCATTACTGTGGTAAAATTTAAAAAATATTTTATTGGTCTGCAAATGAACATTCCTCAAGACCACGGCAGAAGACCTTTTTGAGGCTTAAAGGGCTAATACAGGTTTGATGTTCAATTTTAACCCTTCAATGTTGAAGTCAGTCAAACCCATCCTCTGCAGTTATCTTCAGGAATGTTTATTTACAGGTCAACAGAGTTAGAAGACTATTTGTGATATTTTATCACTGGAATGTATGTATCGATAACTGAGTCAGTCACTCCAGTTGTAAATTTTTTACAAAAAATCCAAAAGTAGTAAATAGATATTCAATAAGAAAGAATCTAAATTTTACCGATCAATCGTGAACATTGAAGAGTTAGCCCCATAAAAATCTTACATTTAAGATTTCTATGGTTAGCCCCTCCCTCCTCCCCCCCCCCCCCCCCCAGGACATTGAAGTATCAGTTTTCATGCTTAATTTTTTTCATACAGTACAGTTCGGAAATACTGTAGTACATTCCAAAAACAAAATAAAATGTACTGTTGAACATTTCTAACATAATTTGATTGGAAGACAGCTTGCTGCCTTCCAGTCAAATTACTTCCAAAATATTCACTAGAACATTTCTTACTGCGTGTTCAAAATTGTACTAACTACCATATATCTGTTTTTGTTTCGGAATCACGTTAACTTATTTATGTGATTTACTGTATACTAAATGTAACTTTGATTTTGTGGATAATGTTAGCGTAGATGTACAATACAGCTCAGAAATAATTTTGATTGTTTCCCAACCAAAATAAAACATACTGTTGAATATCTTGAACATAATTGGATTGGCTTCTAATTACAGTTCTCTTCAAAATATGCTCAATAAATGACTAACATGTTTCTGTTTGCGAAGCAGAAAGCGAGACATATGTGTCACTTTTCCGTCAGCGATGGCGTCAACAATTTTAAGTTTTTGCATTTAAGCAAAACCTCTCAGCTTATATTTCAGGATCAATTAACCCTATTCCAACTAAAGATACAGAACTGGTTTTTCAATGTTCAATGACCTGTGACAAAAAGGGGACGTGATTCATATGTCATTTAATTCCGGGGAATTCTTGTTGCTTTGGAAATATGTTAACTTATTTATGGGCTCGACTATAAAACTGCTTCTAACAACATTGTTTCCAAAATATTCACCAGACATTCTTTTACTGACTTTGTAACAATGAACATTTTGACATCACTATGCTAAGTGTTAATTAATGTCTGATTTTCAGACTTGAGTGAAGTATAAGTGTTAACAATGATAGCCTTAAGTGTACATTATGACAAAGGAGATTATGAAGGGTTATGTAGGGAATTGGACAAGAATTGGGAGACGCAATTTGAAGGACTGTCACTGGATCAATGCTGGGTGAAGTTAAAAGAGAGTATAAGTCAAGCAATGCCAATATATATACCGCACAAAAAAATAATTCCCTCAAACAAACAAAGACCACCATGGCTAAATAGACAATTACTTAGGTTAATAATAAAAAATGAAAAGTACTGGAAAACATATTTGGGCACACAAGATACACATCATTATAACAAATATGCGCGTGTGAGAAATCAAGTAAAAGCACAATGTAAAATGTCAGTCAGGCTCTTTGAAAGAAACATCGCGACTAACATTAAAAAGAACCCTAAATCATTTTGACGCTATGTCAATAATAAACTAAAAACAAAAGAAAGTGTAGGAGACCTTGAAGACATAAATGGTAACCTTACTGTACCCAAGAAAAAGCAGAATTATTAAATCAACCTTTTTCTAGTATATTTACCCAAGAAAATATGAATATTATTCCCATTATGAAATTTAAAACCGAAACCAATGCATTGAGCAACATTAAAGTGAATCTGGATACTGTGAAAGAAAAACTAGGCAACTTAAAGCAAAACAAATCCCCAGGACCTGATGGTTTACATCCTCGGCTACTCAAAGAATTAAAGGATGTCATAGCAAGGCCCTTGACACTTATATACCAAAAATCAAATGACACAGGTTCGGTGCCGACAGATGGAAATATGCCCATGTCATACCCATACATAAGAAAGGGTAAAAAAGACAACCAAATAACTATAGACAGGTTAGCCTTACTTCCATTTCCTGTAAGGTACTGGAGAGCATTGTGAGGGACAAGGTAGTAGCCCACATGATAAATAACAGGGTTTTTTTTAATGAATATCAACATGGTTTCATGGCTGGGCGATCTACAGTTACACAATTATTAGAAGTGTTAGAGGCCTGGACGACTGCTCTAGACAGGGGTGAAGATATAGATGTCCTGTATCTTGATTTCATGAAGGCATTTGACACAGTGCCTCATGAACGCCTTCTAAGTAAATTAAGCCATTATAAAATTTCTGGTAATCTACTAAACTGGCTAAGATCCTTTTTAACAAATCGCCAATGGAGGGTTGTAGTAAATGGAGCCTTTTCGTCATGGACACCTGTTTTGAGTGGAGTTCCACAGGGCAGTGTACTCGGTCCAGTACTTTTCAATATTTTTATCAATGACATGCCATCTGTGATTGAATCTGACATTTTTTTATTTGCGGATGATACTAAAGCTTATAGAACCATAACACATGCGAACTACAACAAGACCGTAACTCACTGCAGCAGTGGTCAGAAACATGGCAGGTCCGATTTAATCCTCATAAATGTTCTGTAATGCACATAGGCCATAATCACTTTAATACTTCCTATCAAATGATAGATGATGAGAAAACCCTAAAATTACATGAAGAAAATATAATCAATGACCTAGGCGTGTCAATAGATACAAAACTAACATTTGAGAGCCATATAGAGAAGATAACTTCCAAGGCTAATAAAATGACAGGCATAATATGGCGTACATTCCAATATATAGATGAAGACCTGTTCATGAAACTTTATCCAACATTAATCCACTCTCACCTGGAGTATGCTGCCCCTGTATGGTCAGCAAACACATGGAAACAAGCAGAAAAACTTGTTTTAACTAGATAAACTATTTATTCAACATCCTGTACGCTATAATTATAGAGCTCTTGATAAACCATGTAATCCAAAAATGACTTAGATAATGTAGCTCATCACCTAATTTATTGAATTAGCTGATAATAGGATACAATGTCCTAAAAAGTTGTACATGTTATGATTATTATGATTATGTGTAGTCTATGCTCAGATCAGCTGAAATGGTGTCATAATTGGTTCAAGTGTCAGCCGCTCAGTAATTTGTCAACAGGATTAATTTGATTTCACCCTAAATATATCATAAACAACGTTTAATAAGTTACATATAATCAGTCCAATTAATAAAAAAATTAAAGTGGTTGCTACTGCCTTAGCAACTATTTTCAGTCAAATTATTTTCAAAATATTCTGCAGGCTTCATATTTATCTCTGGAGTTGCTATGAGTAATTTTAATATGGTTAAGCAAACTTTCTTAACAATGGCTCAGTACTATTATACTTTTCTCACAATACAATTCAATGATAAATAAGATTTGATAGTTGACCAATATTCACTGGTCATTTGTGTATTCCATGTACAAAGGTCATATTGAAATAGCCTTACCTGTTTACAATGTGGTAGGTAAGCTGGGATAATATGTGTACATAGTACAGACATTATTACATTCTTAGAGTGAAGTACAAATTCATTACAAGTGTATGTACTGATTGCATATTTACTGCTAAAGGGCTGAAGAAAAAGATTTTGTGATTTGTCAACATATGTTCAATGTATAACCTTAGTGAATGTATTTTATTATCTAATAACGGATTCAAAGGTTACTGCCTAATATTTTTTAGCTCACCTGGCCAGAATGGCCAAGTGAGCTTATGTCGTGGTGACCGCCCGTCGTACATCCATCTGTCAACATTTCCTTTAAACGACTTCTCAAGAACCACTGGACCGATTTCAATTATATTTGGCTTCACGCATTCTTAGGGCATAGAGATTCAAGTTTGTTCAAATGAAGCTGATCGGCCAATTTGGCCGGTGGCCATCTTGGATTTTGTTCGATTTTTAGAAACGTCTAAAAATCGCCGAAACCGCTTGGAAACTCCTGAAATATCATCTAGGTCAAGAGATAAACCAAGTTTGTTCTTAGATGACATTGTTTTCGCCAAAATGACTTGTTCTCCAGAACCACTGAACGGATTGGGCCGAAATTTGACAGATATGATTAGGGACTATGGTTGTTCAAGGGAAGTTGATACGTAAAAAAACCATGGCCACCATGTACCAATCAAAATCTAGTATGTTTGGCGGCCATAATGGATATTTTTATTTGATGGATTTTGAAGCCGAAGTTGGCATTATCGTTGGGGTTTTTTCTCGGTATTCTGATCTCAAATTTGTCATTTTCAAAGCCGTCGGATAAATGGTTTGGTGGCCATCTTGGATCCTTTTCTCACCCAAAACTGCTGTAATAAAGTAATGTGAAATTTAAAATGTCTTCTCGAGAACTTCTAGGCCGATTTCAAGTATATTTGGAAGGAAGCATCCATACCCATGATAGGGCATAAGGATCCAAGTTTGTTTATAGGAAGCCGGCCGCCATCTAGAATTTTGGCTGATTTTTAGAAACCTCTAAAAATCTAATTGGAAACCGCATGGGGGATCGATTCAAAACTCATGAAACATTATCTGGAGCAACAGCTGAACTAAGTTTGTTTATTTAACTCCTCTTGTGTCAACTTATCCCTGTAATGGCCTTCAGACATGGCTATTTGGAAGACTAGAGAAGAGTATTTCTGAGCCTATGCCGTAGCGACCATCAGTCGTCCGTCCGTCGTCCGTCAACCTTTGTTTTAAAATGTTACTCCTCCTTAACCAATAGCCGACTCTTAACCAAATTTTGGTCAAAGGATACTATTGTGCCCGGATCCGGAATCTCCATTTGGAATTTTGATTCATAAATTAGATTTTATTAAAAAATTTACAAGAAATTGTTAAATTGCTTCTTCTCCTTAGATTTTTAACCGATTTCAACTAAATTGGGCTGAAAGAATCCTATGGTGATAGGCTCTAGAACCTCCATTCAGAACTTTCTTGTGTAAATATTTTGAGTGAAAATCCTAGATTTTATTAAAAATTTACCGGAAATTGTCAAATTGCTTCTTCTCCTTACCCGTTTGACCAATTTCAATCAAATTTGGCTGAAAGGATCCTATGGTCATGGAACTTGCATTCTGAATTTTGATTCATAAATATTTTTGGTGAAAAACTTAGATTTTATTAAAAATTTGCCGGAAATTGTCAAATTGCTTCTCCTTACCATTTTGACCGATTTCAACCAAATTGGGCTGAAAAAAATCCAATGATCATAGGCTCTAGAACTTCCATTCAGAATTTTGTTGCATAAATATTTTGAGTGAAAATCCTAGATTTTATTGAAAATTTAACGGAAATTGTCAAAAAGCTTCTTACCATTCTGAGCGATTTAAAAAAAGGATACTATGGCCATAGGCTCTAGAATATCCATTCAGCATTTTGATTCATCAATTTTTTGCATGAAAATCTGAGAGTTTTAGGAAAAAATGTACCAGAAATTGACAAATTGCTATCCCTCCTTAGCTTCTTGACATATTTCAACCAAATTTCACTAATAGATTCTATGGTGGTAGGCTCTAGAAATTCTATTCAGGATTTTGATCGATCAATTTTTTTGGTGAAAATCTTAGACCAGAAATTGTCAAATCTCCTTAGTTACTTGACATACTTCAAACAAATTTGGCTAGAGTGACCCTTAATCAATGTAGACTAGAATTTCTATTCAGAATTTTGATTAGTAAATTTTTTTGGGTCGCCATCTTGGATTTTCCGAAAATTATCCATAATATCTATTTAAATGCAACTGGTTCAAATGCCAGGTGAGCGCCACAGGCCCTTGGGCCTCTTGTTTAATATTTACCACTATAATAACCGGCTCGATAACCGCGCCAGTCATTCTAGTGGTAAATTCTCAAAAATACTCTTCTCTCAGTCTGCAGATAGACACTAGCTAATTAAACACTAATTTTCTTTACCATTACTCTTTAATGGTCGAGTCAAGCCGGCGAAAATAATGTGGTGGTAAATTTACAAAAAATAGTTTTCTAAAATTAAAATATCTTGAAAAATATTGACTATCAAAATGTTTAATTAATATATCAAGTAAGAGTTTGAGCGCTTTTGAGGCGCTGTTGACACAAGAGGGGTTAAGGGGACTTGAATGGCCAAATGCTTCGGTGGCCATCTTGGATGACGTAGTTTTCGCGAAAATAACCTCTCCGGAACCGCTGAACGGATCGGGCCGAAATTTGGGAGATATGATCAGGACCTAAACGCCATTAAAGTTTGTACATGGAAAGTTGATACATAAAAAAACTTTTCCAGTGGTCATCTCATTTTGTTCAATTGTAGAGTGGCCAATAATTTCAGGTGAGCGATACAGGCCCCTTGGGCCTCCTGTTAGTGGTTGCTCAGCTGGCTCGAAGGGCCAAGTTAGCTTATGTCATGGAGGCCATCCATCGTCCGCCATCTGTCCATCCATAAAATAGCATCTCCTTTACGCTTTGATCGATTTCAATCAAATGTGGCTGGACAGATCTTATGGTGGTAGGCGCCATAACTTCTATTCAGAATTTTCATTGGTCAATTTTTGGGGTGAAAATCTTAGATTTTAAGAAATATTCCCTGGAAATTGTCAAACCATCTCCTTAACTACTCAGTGGACTTTAGCCAAATTTAGCTAGAAGAATCCTACAGTGGTAGGCTCTAGAATTTCTTTGCAAAATTTGGATTGGTCAATAGTTTTGGCTTGTCTTGAATTTTCTGAAATTTTTTCGGAACCATTTAAAGCGTTACTCCTTAATCCAGGGCCTGATTTCAACAGAACCTTGTTGGTGGAAAGATCAAGTCGTGGTATGCTTCAGCATATCAAACATGAATTTTGATTGGTCAATTTCTTGGCTGCTATCTTGGATTTTCCAATAATTATCCGGAAATCGTTTAAAATGTACCTCCTAAATCGCTTGTGCGATTTTAAGCTAATTTGGATGGAGAACCTTTTAAAGAGCTACTCCTCATTAATCTCTGGGCCGATTTAAACGAAACTTGGGTGGAACGATCCTATGGTGGCATGCTTCAATATATCAAATAAGAATTTTGATTGGTAAATTTGTTTGGTGGCCATCTTGGATTCTCCGAAAATTATCCATCATGTCTATTTAAAGGCAAATGGTTCAAATGCTAATGGTTCAGGTGAGCGTCACAGGCCCTTGGGCCTTTAGTTACCTGCAGACTAACACAGCTACCACAACTTAAGCGATTTTTTTTCATTGTGTTTTTTTTTCAATTTGAGTTATTATTGTCCAGCCTTTTAACCCTTTAACCTTGCAATTCCATTGTCTTAAATTCAAGTCGGCTATGCAGTATAAAACAACGCCTTCCAATCAAATTAGTTACAAAATATTCCATGCATCATAAAGACTGTCATTTCTTGTGCTCTGTGTTGTGTAAGGGGTTAAAGATATATTTATTAATATTAATCACTAGGCCTTTCTCACTGGCCACTGTTTGTACAGGTGTATGAATTCTCCACACAAACCGTCAGCTGATTCACGATCAATATTGTAAAAGCAAATAACGTATATTCCATTCTTATTTATCTCCCTTCCCTCACGCTATGCGAAGGTAGTGTGGGTTATGCGGTTGTCTATGTATTCAATGTTAAATATTATTGTCCCACCACAGAGTCGAAATTAACCATCGACACTCAATCTACCGAAAGTAATGAAGGAATCCAGTTTTAGCTATGCCCAGCCCATCTCTAGCTACATGTAAGCTCCACTCACAGCTCCTCTGCTCAGGTCATCTCTAGCTACATGTAAGCTCCACCCACAGCTTGCTCATGTTGGGATCGATCGATCCCTGAAGTCCTTGACTATCAATTTGCAGAAAACTACAGGTACGCTGTTGAATATTTTGAAACTAATTTGACTGGGTGCTGTTTTTGTCTCTGGCAGGAACACCTCCCAGTCAAATTAGTTTCAGAATATTCAGCAGCATGTTTAATAACCAGTAACGATATACAATTCCTACAACGGTATTTGGTTATGACATCATCCTACATGTCACATAAGTTGATTATGACGTCATATGTTTGATGGATTAACTGGAAAATTCCATTGTTTCCAAATGTGTCTTAAAACTTACAAACTGCCCCATGCAGTGGTCTTTAAAAGTGCGTTGACTGGGAATCGAACCAACAACGGGCGAAAGCGCCAGGTATCATAGTCCACAAACATTTCCACTATACCAACGGCGCAAGATGGAGGCGGTTGTGAACTTCTTGTATGATGCATGGCGTTTTCACAGGTTGTGGTTTCAATTCCCTGCCAATGTCAAATTAAGTTACGTAATGCCACCACATGCTACTCGACAAATACATTTAAAAGTGCAGTAAATGGAAGACTATTTTTAGGAAATTTATCATTGGAGTGACTGGTTACTTAACCAATTTCATCGTTCCAGCAGTACATTTTCTAAAATTGATTTTTCTTGGTCTCTAAATAAATGAGGACTTAAATAGGTTTCTTGACATTTTGACCATGTGTTAACCCATTAACCCTTGTAAGTTCATGTCTCAAACTCTGAATTTCAAAATCGAAGGAAAGCTGTTGAATCTTTTCAAACTCGTTTGAGTGGAACCTGTTGCTGCCATTGCACCAACAGCTCTCAGTCAAATTAGTTTCAAAATATTCAAAAGAATTTGTCGTTTATAGTCTGTATTGGTTGCCTGTCTGACGGCTGCAAGCCACCAGACAATAATTTCAATGGGCAATAACTCAAGACCTGCTGAATATTTTGAAAATAATTTGACTGAAAGTTGTTAGTGGCTTAGCCACCAACGACTTTCAGTCAAATTGTTTTCTAAGTGTTCAGTATATCCAGAGTTAAACCGCATGGAAAATGTAGTGTGTTGAAATTTAGCAGGCAGACAAACTTAAGACGTTAAAGACTTCTTTATATCAATGAAAAACTCGCAAAAGTACATGCATCCACACACACACACCCCCCCCCCCCCAACACCCCCTCTCCATTCCTGGATATTTATTAATTTTGTCCAATTATCTCCCTTTTCATGTATAGCTGTTTAATAAAAGGAGCAACGTTAGTTCAATTTAAGATTTAATATATGGTCAGTAGTTTTTTTAGCGATTGCATAAAAATTATGGAATTCATGGAATCGGTAAATTGAAGCAGAAACATGATATTACAATAGAAATCACATTTTCCCAGCCAAACATTTCTAAACTGAAATAGAAACATGATAGCCAAACAGAAATCAATTAATAGCTCTAGACATTTAATAGGCGCATTTTCATCTAGAATGGTAGATATTCTTGCTTAAAATTGTACACCTTTACCCACCCATGTATCTTTCCTATACACCACTAATAGTTACAAATTAACCAGCACAAATCTGATAGTTTTAACTTTTTAGCACTAGCCCACTTAACTCTATAGCGCCCAAGCCGGCCAAAGACAGCTCCTACATTGATCTTGTAGACCAAGAGAAGACTGTTTTTGAACTATTACTAACATGGCCTGGCTCCAGTCATTTCAGTGTTAAGTTTTCAATAATAACTTCTGCAAATGGACATTTTCTATGAGAAAATAAAATTTTGTTGAAGAAATTTGACAGTAAAATGGCGGATTCCAAAATTCAACTTCATTTTATGCAATAACTGATATTCATTTTCGAAACAATGTTGCTATAAATTTTTGCTGTCCATGATAACAAAGATTTCTGCAACATTGTTTCCAGAATGTACACCAACATTTGTTATTCAGCAAATTAAACAATTAACATTTTGACACAGGACTGATACAGGTTAATGGTCAAGACCATTCTTTGCTGTGGTCGTGGACAGTGCCAATTTGGCCATGAGACAACAGGATCTTTTGAAATTGTACCACTGGAATGATTGACTTGTTAACCAAGCCAGTCATTCAAGTGGTAAATTATCAAAAATAATTAGCTTGGGTTACAAAACAACATTCAGTAACCATATCTGTTGATCGTCTTAATTTTGTGAAATATACACCTGTGCAAAAGTTAAGCACCAGCAAAAACAATAGAATGTAGAAACATGATGGTACAACTAGGCTGCCATACTTTTTGTCCCCGCGTTAGCTGACATAATTCCAAGTACGAAATGCACATGCATGCATGACTTCACGCCGCTTGATGTCCGTGCGTGGCGGGAAACAGCACACGTGTTCAGTTATGTAAAAGTCCAGTTTGAGGTGTAGAACATTACATACAGATTTAGGCGACAAGATTAGGAATTTTGTGTTCATGACCGTGGTTTATTTGTACAGAGAGAATTAGCTCTTGATTGTGAACCGCTATGGCAAGACGAAGGTTAAGTGATCGTGTGAAATGGCAAATCATAGGCATGCATACCACTGGTATGTCATGCAGAGAGATTGGCAGACAGCTGAACATTAACCATACTGTAATCAGTCATTTGATTGCAAAACATGGGCAAACTAACGAGGTGAAGGACAGGCCTAGATCTGGAAGACCGAAGAAGACTACTGCCCGTGATGATCGAGCCCTAGTACGCCTTGTTAGGAGATCTCCATTCACCAACAGCAGAGTGCTCAGCCAGCAATGGGAAACGCGCAATAGAGTGTCAATGTCTACCGTCAAAAGGAGACTGTATGCTGCTGGCATGAAAGCTAGGAGACCTGTCAGACGTCCTCTCCTCACTGCACACCACAAAGAGGAGCATCTGAGGTGGTGCAACGAAAGAAGACACTGGAACATGAGATCCTGGAGACGGGTACACTGGTCCGATGAAAGTCGGTTCCTGCTTCATGCCACAGATGGTCGAACTCGTGTATGGAGGTCCAGACGCACGGCGTACGACCAACGTAACATCATGGAAGAAGTTCCATTTGGTGGAGGTTCCGTTATGATATGGGGGGTGCATCTCATTTGATTGTAAGCTGGATCTGTTGACTGTACCTGGAACACTAAATGGACAAAGATATCAAGATTCCATACTGGATAGAGTTGTGGTCCCTCATTTTGTAAAGCATGCACCTGGAACCCACCCTATTTTCATGGATGACAACGCCCGACCACATCGTGCTAGAGCTGTGCATGAATACCTCCGCCAGAATGCCATCGAAACCCTACCATGGCCAGCAAGGAGCCCTGACATGAACCCTATTGAGCATATCTGGGACATTCTGGGAAACATGGTGAGAAGGAGGGATCCTCCTGTGCAGAACCTACATGAATTAACAGACGCACTCCATCTTGAATGGCAACGAATACCACAATGGCGTATCAGTCGGTTGGTGACCAGCATGAGACGTCGTGTCCAGGCCGTCATCCAGGCACAAGGTGGATATACCCGGTATTAATAATGACAGTCTCAAACTCGTGCACACATGTTAAACTTCGTTTTCAGACACCATTAATGACAATCTAGCCACGTGTGTCAACTGTAGGGCAATAGTTGTCAGTTGTGTCAACGTAACCATATTCAGGCCTCGTTTTCAAGTTCAAACAAAAACATACAGTGTTTCCCCACCATCATAATCAGCATTCCTCTAGTTGCATTATTACCTCTTGCACTAAGATGGATGGGTACATAAATGTTTATGCTATTGCTTTCTTCATAGCACATGAATATACCCTCGCATGTGCGTAAAAATAGGGTGGTGCTTAACTTTTGCACAGGTGTATAGAAAATGGCAAAAAATGACTTGGGGAAACCACACCCTAGTAACCCTTTCAACAACAAATCCATGAACATTTTTAATTCTTTGGGATCGTGTATATCATTTATAATTCTGTTGAATATTTTGAAATTAATATAACTAAGCCATCGCTGCCTAAGGGAGCAATTGGCTTCCAGTCATTAGTTTCAAAATATTCACCAGACTTTGTTTTGGTCTGAAATTGAGATATTGGTGAAAGAGTTAATGCAATCTCGATATGGCTCATATTGTGCAGGTGATGCGGGTGGGGCTAGTAGAAATCTGTGTGTTTTCTTGATTGCAGTTTTATATACATTTGTATAAAAAAGTAAAAAATTTGCTATGTGTTTTAGGAGGATACTAAGAAAGGAGCTTCTGACGACAGCGATAAAACCAGCCAGAGTGGAGTGATGGGAAATGTACAGCCAACTAATAAAGTGCCATCCGTCCATTATAATGCCATGTATGGGGTCGCCATTGGCCCGCAACCGAAGGATTTTGTAAGAAGAGATACCTCACTGAGACAGAGAGAGCCAAAAGTTGTCAAGCAGAGAGAAGCAAGTGAAAAGACTAGAGCAGAAAATCTTCGTAATAAGTCTAAAAAGCAAATTCCTCGTAGTTTAAATATTGGTGCTAGTAGTTATGAATCTGGAATACTGTGCAAAGACGACGGCTCAGGGGCAGAGATAGATTCTGTACACGACAAATGTGATTACAATAAAGAAAATTCAAGACTCAAATCTCCACATGACTTCTCAGAGTCCTTACTCGGTAATTATAGTCCCATGTCCCTTAATGGGCGCAATTTAGCCTTTAGCCCCAAATCTGACCAGCACAGTGTTATTACTAGGCTGGACAGTAGTGTAGACCCCGAGTGCAATAAGCAATATCCTGAAACTTCAGGTTTAGGACCCATTCACAATAGCAGTGTGTTTCTGACTCCACCAGATGATAACAGAACTCCTATTGCTACAGACTCAAAACCTCGCAGTACCTTACCTGTAGTCAGTGAGAATGAAGAGTGCTCAGAGTCGTATACTGATCATCCACGCTTGACTTTGTTTAGTCGAGAACAGACTCCGGCTTCCTGCACGGATCGCTCAGATTTGTCGCTGACAGACCTGTCTGATGTGGATATATTTAGTCATACAGATTCGCATCGTAGTTCATTTGCTGCTGCTGATATTGAATTTGATGAGAGTGACCATCTCTCAGATGATTCGCCAAAACGTAAACTTTCGCAACTTGATAGGAATTTTCGACTTTCTGTATTAAATAGAGTCCACGAATGGGCAACCAAAACACAAGATTCATCAAGTGAAAGTCGATCGCGGTCGTTGTCACCGGAGACACGTTCTACTCCAGAACGGACCATTCATAGACGTAGGATCACTACCAGATCCAGAGACTGTCAGTCACATTTGGAATCACCTATGGGTAGTGTGTTTGAAGGATATGATATTGGTTTGCGAACATCAAAGAATTTCGACGATATCGAAGATGAGATACAAAAAATATTAAATGAATTTCAAGATATGGACAGTCAGCTTACAGATTTTAAATCTCGACCGAGTGACGTACCTCCTATGGTTAGTATCGACCTCAATGAAACGGACACACAAGATGAAGGCTATAGTGAACTTAATATTGAAGTAAATACTAAGCATCTACAGGAGAATTTACGACAAGATCGCGAACACAGTCTTCCATTGTCTGATACCAGTGGTGTCATGACCCAGTCATTCGCCTTTACCGATACATCGGGTCACATGACACAGTCGGGTAGTTTTATAACCTCAGGTAATATGTCACAATCGGGCAGCCTTCTTACATCAGATCGCATGTCACAATCGGGTAGTTTTGTTGAGCCAGAGATGTCATGGGATGCTGGTGATATACAAAGTGCTGGCACCCCGTTTCATCGGTCCCGGTCAGATGGTCAGTTGAGCTGTGTGCCATCGGTTTGGATGTCGGAAGATGGAGACAGCATTCAGGTAAGATGCTTAAGACTTGAAATTTGGTCAAGAAAATTTTAATTTTCTCAAAATGTTGATTTGCAGAACAAGAGAAGACTAACCACTTGGATGACTGGCTCGATTATTGAGCCCGTCATTCCAGCAGTAAATTGTCAAAGATAATCTTCTTGGTCTGCAATTCAACGTTTCTGATTACAAGCCGCTTTTGGTGAGCTTGAGTGTTATAATAATAATAATAATAATAATAATAATAATAATAATAATAAGCTTTATTTTATGAAGGTAAACCAATCAGTTATAAATAGCTGGTGTTCCCCGGGGCCTTCAATCTATTCTACTATTATTCACATATTTACATATAATACATGGTTTTCTATATACAATATGTACATATAATATACTGTACATATTTACATTGTATGTCTTAGACAACACCCGTCTGCCAACACTCAAGATCGGATCCAAACCGGTACAATCCAAAAACATTTTGAAAAAAAGAGAGAGAAAAAGATGCCTGAACTCCGCAAACAGCTTCCTCCTGTGCAAAAACCTTTAAGTTTTATGGTCCAATTTTCTCAAAATGTCTTAAGCTATACCAATCCGGATCCAATCCCGAGTGCTAGCAGACAGGACTCATCCAAGACAAAACATAAAGATTTAGATATGAGTACCCACACCATATCAATAGCTTATAAATGTACATGTAGTGATTATTTACCTAATTTGTCAGCCATATGTTGGGATTTGAAAGCAGTCAAGGAAGGGGCAGTTCATAGTGATACTTTTAAGGAATTCCATAATTTTGATCCTTTCACAGCGAAGCCAGATGAGTGCAAGGCACCTTTCGCCAATGGAATATTGACTTGAAAATTGTTTAAAGATCTCAGATTTCGCTTATAAGAATCAGCACATTTTACAAATAGTTTTGTTAAATATTCAGGATTTTCATCTCTGATAGCTTTATATACAGTGCATCCAGTTTTGTAATTTATTCTTTCCTGTATCGGAATCCAGCTAAGTTTTTCAAATAATGTTCTTGAAGGTGTATTAAACTTTTCACTGAGAATGATTCGTGCGGCTCGTTTTTGCAATTTTAGAAGTCTGTCTAATTGATTTTCTTTGCAAATATTACCCCATACTACCAGGCAGAAATCAAAATGGGGTAATACATAGGAATTGAAAATTTTTAATCTATAATCGATGGGTAGGTCCTTCGCATATTTTCTAAGTATTCCTAACAGATGAGATATCTTTTTTACAACATTGTTCACATGCTCTATGAATGTTAGCTTATGATCAATGTGGACTCCTAGAAGCTTTTCAGAGCTACTGCCAGTTAGATTAATACCATCATACTGTATTGTTACATCTTTGAAATCTTTAAGCTTGGCTCGTGATCCGATTAATAATAATTTAGTTTTGCTTGCATTGACAATCATTTGATTTTCATTACACCATTCCTTGACTGCATTCATGTCCTCATTTAAGTGATTTGTTAGAGTGGTAATACAATTGGATTTAAAATAAACTGTAGTATCATCAGCATACATATCAGTGTTACAGCGATTAATATGAGATGGTAGATCATTAACAAAGACTATAAATAATAAAGGACCTAATATAGAACCCTGTGGCACACCATGCTTAACAGCCATGCGGTCTGCTAAGCTTCCAGATTTACTTACACACTGCCACCTATCCTTTAAATATGAAGAAAACCACCTAAGTGCTGCATTATCAAATTTATATAATTCTAATTTTCTAAGTAATATCTGGTGATCAATTACATCAAATGCCTTTTTAATATCAATTAATACATTTCCAGTTATTTGCCAATCGTCAATGGCTTTCGTCCATGTGTTAAGCATTTTAAGAAGGATTGTTTCACAAGAGTAATCTTTACGAAAACCAGATTGATTGCTACAAAGTAGATTGTACTGAGTTAAATATTCAAACATGTGATTGTGAACACGGCGTTCCATTATTTTAGATAAGATAGGAAGTATAGAAATCGGCCTATAGTTCTCAATATTGTTCACATCACCAGTTTTATACAAAGGAAAGATTTTAGCCCCTTTCCAATTTTCAGGAAATGTCATGGATTGCAGGATAAGATTTATTATATAAGCTAATGGGAAACTAATTATAGAACTAACCATTTAAAAAAATTTAGGAGGTAGATTATCTAATCCTATTGACTTCTTTATATCAAATGCATTAAGTTGTTTTAACACAAAGTCTGGAGTTACTTCTGGAATGCTAAAGTAAATGGTTTGTGGAACATTTATTTCTACCATATGTTTTATCAAATTTATATACCGGCCTTTATTATTGTAGTCATAGGGAGGCTGCTGCTTCAATAAATTATCTGCTACATCAGAAAAGAAAATATTGGATGCATCTGAAATTGCTTTTGGTTCGGACAACAAGTTACCATCTTTGTCAATAAAATGTTCAGTACTAGCTTCATGTTTCTTAGGATTTAGTTTTCCTAGAATTTTCCAAATATCATTCTGACTGTTTTGATTCATAATACTTGTTTGTGGTAACTTTCGCTTACTTTTTTCTATTACGGCTGTTGTCTTGTTTCGCCAGTGTCTATAATTTGGAGTATCTTTCATATCATAATAATTATCTCTGGTTTTCATAGCAGTTATAATTTCATCATTTAACCATTCAGGCAAGAATCTATGCTTAACTCGTTTTTCTATCATAGGTGCATGTTTATCTAGAATTCCCAAGAAAGATGTGACGGAGAATTCTAGAGCTTGGTTTACATCATTAATGGCAAAAATTCTTTCCCAATTGAAATTTTCTATATCCATTCTAAATGAGTCTTCAAGAAATTGTGTCATTTTCCGCATATGGACAGTAGTATGACCTGATTTTTTAGGCTTTGGCTCCTTATAATTTAGCGCTATGAAAATGGCTTTATGATCACTTAAGGCTCGTTTTGAAATAATTATCTTATCAACCAGCTGTTCATTTGATACATATATGTGGTCGGTCAATTTGGATGTTGTACTTGTAATTCTGGTTTGCTGGTTGACTTTTTGAGTAAGTTGAAACATATCTATCATTTCATTCCATTTCGTGTTTTCATCTGGTACATTATAGTTAATATTAAAGTCACCTAACAAAATAATTTCTTTATTTTCATCAATAACATTAGAGTACATGTCTTCAAAAAGGTCAATCCATATAGCTTTGGAACTTGGAGGTCTATAAACAAATGCTGTAAGAAAGGGCTTACGCTTAAATGGTTTAACTTCTAACCACATTACTTCTATTTCATCGATTTCAAGATCAATTCTACGTTTAAAAGATATATTATGAGCGATATATACAATAATTCCACCACCAGCTTGATTTTTCCTATCTCTACGTTCTGAATGGTAACCTGAGATTCGATATAATGAATCAGCTGAAGAATCGTTAAGGTAACTTTCTGTTATGCCTAATATCTCTACTTCTTGTTTAGGTTTAATTAACAACAGTCTAAGCTGGTCAATTTTATTACTAATATGGCAGATGTTTACATGACCTATGCGCAAACCTTTTTGTGGCAGATTAAATCCAGGTATAGGTGGGTCTTGAGTGTTTACTACATATTCATCTTGTAGAGGAAAGGAAAAATTTAATAAATTGTCTATCATACTGAAATCAGATAAAATATAGCTGCCTAGAAAAATATAATTTAACAAACTTGTAGATTTATCTACATATTGTTTAATATTAATAAAATTCAATAAGTTGCCGTCATCATCAACATCATCATCATCATCATTGTTATTGCGGACATGGTCATTATCATCATCATTGTTATTGTGGACACAGTGTTAAAGGATTAATCCACGGAAATTTATTTGATAACTGGTATCCATGTTGGAAACAAAGTTGCATCAACATTCTTTCCAAAATACACACCAGCTTTTCTTCTACCGCTTCTGAAACAATCAATGTTTTAACGTGGATGTGATAAAACAATTCTTTCACTCATAAAATACCAGTACCTCTTAGAACAACCGTTCTTGTACAGTATTATAGTATATATCCAGAACAGAATAAACTAAATAAATGTCATCCACGGATAAACATCTGGAAGTCAAATGGCATCTTGTATGTTATTAATATCTGAGAACTTTAACTTTTACTTGGACAAATGTTGGAGTGTGTTATCTCTATAATAGTAGAGATCTGTATTTAACCGTCACGCTGAGTTTTTGCAGATGATATATTTCAGTCATAATACATTATATCTCTGGACCAGGTAAATATTTTGAAAATAATTTGACTGAAAGTTGTTGGTGGCTAAGCCACCAACAACTTTCAGTCAAATTGTTTTCAAAATATTCAGCAAGTCTAGTTTTTACTCATTGAAATTATTGTCTGATGGCTTGCAGCAACGAGACACTTAAATTTGAAATCTTTACTTATTCAATGTTCATTTGCAGGCCAATACACGTCTATTCCTGGCCTGCATGAGGACAATTTTGGCCAGCTTCACCGTTACAGAGTATCAAATGTTATTTTAACTCTTTCAATGACAAATCTCTGAAAGAGTAAACTCTTTACGATATAAAACCTATTCTGTTGAATATTTTTCCGCAACGACTTCCATCAAATTAATTTCAAAATAATATATCCAACAGCTTTCCTGTTTGTTTCTCTTGAGATTGAGGTACAAGGAATTAATCGCTGAAAGGTTAATGGTGGTCACGGGTCTAGGAAGTGGGCTTTAGCATCAACATGTCCATCTATGTCCCTTGGCAACCACGTGCGCATATTATAAGCCTAAGTGAGTTTGATTTTGCGTCATCTAGTTCTGTATGGAAAATTAATCAATACTTGAAAAAATTATTATTATTTTAAAACTATTGTTATTTTGTTGAAAGTTTCCATTGTAATGGTGTATAATTTACTGATGTCAGAGACCATTGTTTGCAGTCAATTGTAACTGTATTCCTGTCTCAGCAGAAAGTGAACCGTGAATGTTCAGCCTGTAACTTGATGCTATTATTCAATATGCCCTGCAGATAGTGGCTCAGTTGTCCAGTATGGGTGAGGCGTGGGATGACCGTGAGTGGGAAAATCTTGCCAAGATAAGCAACAGTACGCCATCGAGTCAAAGGGAGACAACTGCGTCTGACACACCATGTTCTGGTATGAAATTGGGGTTTTTTCAGAATTCTTATCATTGGGGACATCTTAATCCATTTCATTGCGTGTTGTAGATATTATGTTTGTTTGTCCTTGGCATATATTCTGAATGCAAGATGGTGGAATCACTAAATTTGGCACATTTTGCCATTCATATTGCTGCTGGCTGGAAAAAAAATTTAGTCTGATTTAGAATTGTCAAATATGTATGTACTAAGTGCATTGGAAAAACAATGCACAAATGTATGAATCACTATTCCGCCCCCACCCCACCCATCCCGAGTGAAGTCTACTTAAGTTACCATCACATTATAAATTCTGGACCAGCAGCAGCTCATTGGTTTTCAAATTTATCTGAATTCAAGTGGGAGACGTGGCTCGCCTTTGATTCTGTGATCAAGATTCTTAGATTCATGTCAAAGTGTTTCTCTCTGTTCTCGTTGCATCAATCTAGCTATTGTATCGACAAACAGCAACTTCAAATATGGATCATACTGTGAATTTATTCTCTGTAACAATCATAACTATAATCTGACTAAAACTTCTAAATATTATCTAACATTCATGTTTATACTATAAAAAAAAAGGATCCCGTTTGCACAAAACATACAAATATATATAGCACGCTCATCAACCCTCGCCTCAGCCAATCCTGGCCCTGCACACCATCATTCCTAACCCTGTGGTAGAAATCACTGATGTTATCTTGTTGACCTATCCATGCACTCAAGCGCCATTATGACCTTTAACTGCCATAATGATTCAAGACTAATTTGTGCAGAGTTGGTTTCAACAATAACATCAATGGTCTCTACCATCAGTACATGTCCAGCCATTATGTTGACTGACCTTTGTAGTATGCCAACAAAGGCAACCTACATAATGGCTGCGACCACGGCTTGACCCTATAGCCCTTCTCATGCTGAATTCAAAATCAGAATGCAGAGTAATCTTTTATATCCAAAAATCTGCACTTTGAATAATTCAGATTTTACAAAGTGATTGTTGGTTTCTATCCTTTTCGCACTGACCTGAAGATAAACTGTGTTTCATCTGTTACTACCCATAATAACAGGGTTTTTTTGTCCATGCACATCTAATAATAAGCTCTGATTCACATCCTGCATAATTATAGTAATGGCAACTATTAGCATAAAAAACAGCTATATTTCTCATAGAGGGTCACTGAAATTTCAGATTAACCCTTTCACTGATGAATTCTCCATATCTCAGTCTCAAGGCAACCATACAGGAAAACTGTTGAATATTTTGAAATTCATTTGACTGGAAGCCATTGCCGCTGCAAGGGCTTCAAATCATTAATTTCAAAATATTCAGCAGAATATACTATGCGTCATAAAGAAGGTGTCCCTGAGACAGTTAATACATTCCATTTCATTTGAAAACTTGTGTTCATTTTGGAAGCAATCTTGCTCCCTATGACAATGCCATGTTTCAGCAACAGTATGTCCAGAATGTAAAACAAACACTCACCAGAGCAGCCAGGTGGTCTCATCAGTGGTGGGATGGTTAACCCTTTCACTCCTACAGACCAGTAATGACATATTCTTTATAATGTAAGGAATATTCTGTGAAATATTTTGAAACTAATTTGACTGGGAGCTGTTTTCGAGCTTTCCTGTGTAGGTGTATTGAAATTGAGGGAATGGGATATCAAGGGTTAACCCTCAAATTTGTTCCAGAAAATTAAATTTTTCTTATACATGATGTCTTTTTGCAGACAAAGAGATTATTTTTCAGTTATCGAGCCAGTCATTCCAATGGTAAATTTTCAAAAATAGTATTCTGTTGATCTACAAATGGACATTTCTCAAGACCACTGAAGAAGCCTTTTTTGGCCGCCTTTGATTGTTAACCCTTTAACCTACATATCTGCCAAAAACGGCTTCTGCAGTGGTGTTGAGAAATGTCCGTTTACAGATGAGAAGACTATTTTTGAAAATTTACCACTGGAATGACTGGCTCGATAACTGAGCCAATCATTCCAGTGATAAATTTCCAAAAAAAGTCTTCTTGCTCTGCAAATGGACATTTTCTATGAGAAAGTTTAAATTTCTTGAGCAGATTTGAGTGTTAAAGGGTTAAAGAGGTAAGCAGGTAATCCACTGGATGTGACAAATGAAGTTGGTTTTTTGTTTTCCAATATAGCTATTTAACACTTACCACACTGATGTCAGAATTTTAAATTTTCAAATTAAATTAAAAGATGAACTGGAGTACATTTTTCAACAAATTTGGTGGCAGATGGTGCTGCCGAAGACAGCAACATCGTCCACCAAAATTGTTGAAAAATGTTCATCAGTTTCGTTGCTATTATGGGTGTGTGGGAATAATTGTAATGATGGTCTTTGCATCGCACTCGCTTGGCCGAAGGGGGTCTTTCTCCTTAAAAAGAAGACAAGAAATTCTTTGTAAATAATCAGAGCAAACTGCAACTTTTTATTATGGCTAAATTCAGTTCAGTGCCTTATTCAGTAGATATATCAATATACTTACTGTAGATATATAGATATATATATATATATATATATATATATATATATATATATATATATATATATATATATATATATATATATGATCAACTGTATTACATTTAATTACTTATTAAATAAATTCATAACCATCTTTGAGACTGAATCTTCTAAAATTAAACAGATAACTATATGTGAAAATCAAATAAACTAGCTTTCTCAATTAGTGATGCATAAGCCAAATATATATATATATATATATATATATATATATATATATATATATATATATATATATATATATATATATATATATTTGTCTTCTTCTTTTCGTTCGCTGATCATACGGCCAGTCCTGTAACTGACTATCGACATGATCATAAGCGTTAAGTGCGTGGATCCATGGTTTATTAGAGTGCGCCGTGCGACCTGGAACCTCCGTCTTCAGCACTCGAGGTTTCTGTCAGGGTTACCTCACCCTTACCTCCTTTAGTCGCCTCTTACGACACGCAGAGGATACGGAAGGTGTATTCTAAGCCCCACCTACAGGGCAATATATATATATTTATTAAATGATGGATGCAAAAACACACCAAAATAAGTCGGTGTCAACCAAGGGTGACAACTCAGACTCTAGACAAATTTAGTTCTATTCAGGGGATATAATTTGATCTGTACTGAATTAGAAACATAAATCAAATGCTTGTTTGTTTTCACTTCAATTAATCCAAATTAGATAAATCTTTGATAAATGTTTTCAATGTTAAGTCTAAATAAGTCATAGTTGATTGGATGGAATTATTAAAATATTTTCTTCAATTAACTTGATTGTCTGTAAATTGTGAAATCCATGAATAATTCATTTCACTTCCAAAATGTGATATTTGCATCCATACAAAAGGGGAGGGTACTATTTTTAATGGCTTACACATCAAATGCATTCAGCTCTTAAAATCACGTAGTTATTAATCAAAGATATGTGATATATATAATAATAAAAAATATAAAGTTCAATATAAAAATTACACACTATAAAAATGGTAAATGACTCCTGTTATCAACAGCGTCCAAAATATCTTAATGAATTATGGACAGTACATTTGTTGACTTCCAAATAATTATAGCTTCAGCAAATGCAAGTATACTAAACTGAAAAATCAGCTTATGAAAATTTGGTTAAAGATGCTTGCATTTTAAATATACAAAGTTATCAAATAGCTTACTGGTCACTTCTGATAATGTGTATTCTGTGCTATAATCATTCTTCAGTTCAAAATATAGCTATAAATCTAACTTATGAATTATAAATAATTTTGACTTTCTAAAGGCTGTTGATACAGTTAGTCTTTTACTTTATGATACAAATTGACTATGGCTTACCTTAAAAAGAAGACAAGAAATTCTTTGTAAATAATCAGAGCAAACTGCAACTTTTTATTATGGCTAAATTCAGTTCAGTGCAGTGCTCCACAAGAAATTTCTTGCTTATAAAGGTTCGAAATTATCTCAGCTAAAGTTGGATTCAGTGTGATTGGCTCATCTTGTCTGGCAGTTGATTTGTCATTGGACAGTGGACATAGGCCAATAGTTATGTTAACTGTCTGGCTTTTGTAAATAACATTTATCAACATTTAATTTAATCTTAGCAGGTGTTCAATTTCATCATGTTGCATAATTTTACATAATGTTAGGAGAGTAATTTCAGAACTTTTGACATTGTATTTTCTGCATAATGTCCTAAGCTTATATTTATAAATTGACTGCTCCCAAAGCACAATGAAAATCTGATCTGGGAGAGTACGATGAAGCATAGAACATGATTTGAGACAATATGACGATAATGCCTTGTGTATGACAACACCAGCCCATTTGCGGGAAGATAAAAGACAAGTTTTATATAGAGATATTATAGTTGCCAGCTTTGATATAATAAAGTGTACATTTACTGCAAACCAGTATTTTACTAAAGCGCTACAGAATTCTTAATAATAGATAGGAATATCAAAGTTATCCAGATTTATGTAATAAAATGGACAATGTATTGAATAAGCCATGTGTTAGTAAAAGCTGCCCTGTATAATAAATAACATTCGATGTGTGCATGAGCGACCCAGGAATTTAGTGAAAGACTTCTAAGTACTGTTAAGATGTACTTATTTCGGATAATAGGTAGACATGTCAGTGTTTTTGTCATAAACTGAACACTGTTTACTAATGACCACAATCGAGAGAATCTAAACAAAGGGGCTAGCTTAACAAAGTGCATGTGCCTAAAAGAATCTAAGCCATTGCGATTGGTCTGTTATATCTATGCAAAATTTAAAGAATCTTGAATCATTTCTATTTGCTTTTCAAACAAAAAATTTAAACAGTAAAGTTATAGTTACTATCTGTTTACAAGCCATCTCAAAATAAAAATATATCAATAACTAATGTCTATAGATATACAACATAATCAAAAATCAATATCAATATTTTAGTTACATGTATATTTCATACGCCATACTATTAACACATTAAAATATAGAATATTGACATCAGAGTGTTAATGGCCAACCCATTCATCTCCAGTAAAATTATTTTCATAATACTTAGTAGATCATGCACTGTTGCCATATATGAAACTGATGAGCTGAGTATTTTGAAAATATCTTTCTGAAAGCTGTTAATCCACAGCAAGATCATTGCTCAAATTATTTTCACAATATCCAGAGGAATATCAATATGTTGTTATTTATCCGCGCTAGTTCATGTGTCAACATGTGAACACCGGTATTTTTTATTTCTGGAGTTGAGTCAGTCGATGGGGAATTTCGTGTAAATAATTGCTATGTTATTTTGTAGTTTCTCTTAACCCGAAGTTCTGCAGTTTCAGTTGTGGGATAAACAAGTAATCTGTTGAATATTTTTTGTAGTAATTTGGTAGTCAGCAAGAACTCTGTCAATTTTAGTTTCAAAATATCCAAAGGAACATTTCTTGTGTATTAATAAATTAATTGGTTTTATCAAGCTTTACACGAATTGAAGGATGGCTAGACTTAGCGTTCCGAATGCCATCTGGTGTACGATCGGGTCATTAAATAAGAAATTTCAAAATTTACTGGCACTGGTCTCGTATTTGGTCTCTGAGCTTCAAAGGCATAACCGTTTAAGTCTGCCAGAGCTGTTTCTGCAATTGTCTTGGGAAATGCCCATTTACAGAACAAGAGAAAACTTTTTTTTTAAATTTACCACTGGAATGACTGGCTCGATAATCGAGCCTGTCATTCCAGTGGTCGGTCGTCTTCTAGCTTTTGGTTAGCAAATGGATGTTTTCTATGAGAAAATAAAATTTTCTTGAATAAATTTGAGCTTCAAAGATGTAAAAACCTTGTATTACATAGTACAGTTGAATTCATGTGTCAGATCGATCGATCAATAACAGATTGAATTGATTGCTTGCACGATTATTTGGGATTTTTTTTCCCCTCACCATTGTGTAAATGCTTTGCATTGGCAAAGTCGGTTAAACCGCTGAGCTGTGCATGGTTGGAATCAGGTGAACAAGGTGTAAAAACCTGCACTGCTCCATACGTAAGTCACATGACATGTCCTTCGGAGGTGGCAGAAAAGCTGTTGGCCCAATCTCGTGTTGTGTCTGTGCCATAGCTACGCCGTTAGAGGCCGTACTTGCAGACCTTTGATATCTCGCTATGTTGACTGACGGTTTTCACGCAGCCAATCAGATTTCTACCTACTTCAATCTAACTAGCAATCTAAAAATAGAGGCGTGGCTTCGTGCCAACATCGATGGAGAGCTCGCGATACACGAATGTCAATCTATGTGATTGACAGTATATTAGTAGAATAATAACAACCAGCCAATTTCATTGTGTGGAAATTGGCTGACCTCATTTAGGATGTTTTGTTTACTTAGCTTGGATATGATAGCCCACAAGCACGGTACTCTATACGGGAACGGAGTGGTAGGGTGAGGGTCATGCAATAGGACGATGGTGCCATGGGGAGTGGGAGGGGGGGGGGGGGACGTAAAAGAACTCACTCTGAGTATCAGGAGTTCAGTTGTGAATACGCTGTAATAGTGTAAATAGTAGATGTCAGCCCAGCCATCTGTGTCTCCGTGGTGCCATAGCTGAAGCATGGAAGATGCCTATCTAGGTGGGTGGCGCAGTTGTTTGCAGACTGGAATTCAGAGGGCGGAGGTTCGTGAGGATTTTCATGAACAGAACCAGTTCACGATACAGATGTTTGAACCACGAACTGGTTCACGAACCTTTTTAATACGCTATTGTATGTAAGAAATTACTCCTAATAGAAAATAACATTTAAAGCAAGATGGCTTTACTGGCTAAAAGGTAGAAAAACACAAATGACAAGTTCTGACAAGAAATGTTAGAAAAAGATTCAAAAGCAGCTAAGGTCCATTCATGGTCATATTCGTAAACCACACTTAGAGGACATTCAGAGATTACGTGTCTATTAGCCCTTTCACTGAAAAATCCCTGAAAACGTAAATTCTTTATGATATAAAACTTAATCTGTTGAATATTTTGAAATTAATTTGACGAGCTTCTAGTCAAATTAATTTCAAAATATTCAACAGCTTTCCTGTATGGTTTTCCTAAAATTAGATATGGGAATTCATCGGTGAAAGGGTTAGCTTATTATATCCCATGCAAGCGAACCGAGCCATGGTTCGTCATCCCTTGGTTTGCGATTTTCCGAACTAACGAATGTTCGTTGCAGCCCTAGGAATTCACTGCACAGCATAGTTGGCAGCCTGCTATAACAGTATACATCACATCTGACAGCGACACAGTGAGTATCATCCTCGTCCACCATCTAAACTGTCTAAATTATAATTATCAATAATTGTAGAAACACCCCAAGGGGTGCGGATATGCGTCCAGGAAGTTCACTTCTATAAAAGGAAGGAATTACAACAAATATAAAATTATTCCAGTAAGGCTAATGAGTTCTGCTCACCTTGGAAGCAAACAGTGACTATCATTAGCATTGTGGGTATTGTTTAATACTGAGCATTTAGCAACGTCGAGAACAATAGAATCACAAATAATGGCTGCAAATATCAAACTAAAATGGTGGCTTGGAAGACTGAATTTTCTAATAATTATCTTCTCGTCTTATTGCTTCAGGATAACTTTAAATTAGATTTCCTGAGTGTGCGTGTTTGTTTTGGTGTTTATCTATCATCCATCAAGTGGAGACCTATCTTTGAAGCATGACTCTTAAACCCTCGTGTCAGTTTAACCCTTTAATGATCAAGCTGGCCAAAATGGTCTTGAGGAATGTCCATTTGTAGGCCAATAGAAGACTATTTTTCAAAATTTACCATTTAGCCATTCCATTGTTAAGTTTTCAAAAATAATCTCTTGGTCTGCAAATGGACACTGACTGTGCCAAATTTGAATTTTCTTGATCATTAACCCTTTCATGACCTGGCCACTAAAATGGAATATAAAGTGGTTTTGAGGAATGTCCATTTGCAGAAGAAAGAATGTTATTTTTGTAAATTTAAGTGCAAAAATTATACATTAACTATTAACCCTTTCAATGACAAATCCCAGAAAAAGTAAATTCTTTACAATATAAAATGTGTTCTGTTGAATATTTTGAAATTAATTTAACAACAACATTCAGTCAAATTAATGTATGTTTGCCTTGAAAATGAGATATGGGGAATTCATCAGTGAAAGGGTTAAAGTGGTAATTGACATGAGTAGCATTTGGAGTGTTTTGAGGCGTTGTTGACACAAGAGGGCTAATATAAACTGGAATGACTTGATCATATCTATATAACTTGAACATACCACTTAACTAGATGTAGTAAAAGTCCTGTCACACCCTGACCCCACCTGTCACACCCAGACCCCAGCCGGTCTGCCCCACTTCATGCTAATCCCTCTCTTACCCATATTTCTCACATAGGTTAAGTCACTGACTGTCGGAAGTCTTGTGGGATTTCCAGAATTTTAAGGAAATTTGGACCGGTTTCTGGATCTGTTCCAAATGCAAACATCAGAATTACACATACTCGTGAAAATAAAAATGTACCTATTTTAAGGTTTGTAATCTGTAGATGGGAAATATTAGATTTTTTTTATATTTCAACAGTTACTAAATATTTTGAAATCAATTTGAATGAAATTTCTTGCTGCCATAAGCAACAATGTTCAGTCCTTTTTTTCTTCAAAATAACAATCATATTTTGTATTCACATTTGTAATATATCACGTTTTCTGCATTTAGCCATGGTTAACCCTTAGCACTCTGATGTCAATATTCTATATGTTACAGTGTCATTATCAAAGAAACTGGTGTACATTGTTCAACAGTTTTGCTGGAAGATGTTACTGTCTACGACAGCACCATCTCCCATCAGATTTGTTGAAAAATGTACACCAGTTCATCTTTTAATTTAATTTTTAAATTTTTAAATTTTTACACCAGTGTGGCAAGGGTTAAGTAAGCTATGAATATCCTTTTGATGTCCTCATATTCACATTTGTCATGAGTTAATGATTTCAAAGAACACTTGTAATAATTCATGTAAATACCTGTGTATTTTAATACATGGCCACATGAAGGGGATATTTTCATCACTTTAAAGGAAGTATAATTCATGAAATTTACCCGTTACATATCCGCATTATAAAATATGGCTTTTCCAAGCGCATGATTGGGTGGTTTCGATTCACAATAAATATAGGCTAAGCTGTGTACATACATTGCACATAATTTGAATGTATAGCTTAAGAGGAACATCATACATGTATTCGCCTTCTTTTTGTGAATGGGTTGCTTATCTTTTGAGATTTTAATCTAGTGTCTGTATAGGTAATCTGTATTATCTTGTTGAGAATGCCATCAACTGCAGTGAGTGTTCTGTATAGACTGCCAAAGCGATGGCCTAATTCATGGAAGGATAAATTCTTATCACAGCGAAGGAAAGGTATATTTAATTCTTTAACTATATAGATCGCAAAGATTTTTGTAATATTTTCTTAAAATTCTGGTTAAAGTTCCTTGTAAAATAAAAAAGAAGAAAATTTGTACAAAGTAGATGTCTATATGCAAATCAAATTTTTGAAAATGTATCTCTGGAAAAACTGGTATCGAGCCATTCATTGCATTGAACAATTTTCAAAAATAGTCTTCACTGGACCGGCAAGTGAACATTCCTCAAAACCACTGCAGAAGCCTGTTCTGGCCAGCTTTGACATTAGATGGTTAACCCTTTAATGGTCACACCAGCCAAATCCGGCCTCTACTATGGTCTTGTGAAATGTCCATTTACAGGCCAAGAGAATACAATTTTTGAAAAAATACCACTGGAATGACTGGCTCGGTTATCCAGTGACAAATTTTCAAAAAATGTGTTCTCTTTGCTTGTGAATGGACATTCAATAAGAAAATAGTTAAATTATCTTGACCAAATTTGACCATTAAAGGGTTAACGGTCAAACTGCCTAAAAATGACTTCTACACTGGTCCTGAGAAATGGCCATTTGTTAAATTATAAGTGAAAGATTATTCTTGAAGATTTAACACTGAAATAGCTCAGTCAATATCCGAGACAGTCATTCTAGTGGTAAGCTTTCAAAATAAGTATATTCTTAGCCTGTAAATGGAAATTAACTGAGACAAAATTGACATTTCCCTGAACAATCCTGCCCATTAACCCTTTAACACTCATATCAGCCAAAAACGGCTTCTGCAGTGGTCTTGGGAAATGTTCATTTGCAGGCCAAGAGAAAACTGTTTTTGAAAATTTACCACTAGAATGGCTGGCTCGATAACCGAGCCAGTCATTCCAGTGGTAAATTTTCAAAAATAGTCTTCTCTTGCTCTGCAAATGGCCATTTTCTATGAGAAAATTTAAATTTTCTTGAATAAATTCAATGGTTAAAGGGTTAAAAGAATAATTTGCTGTTTTAACCAATTAATGGCTAAATTTGGTCACGAAAATCAAAATGTTTGCTCACTGAATGCCCATTTGCAGGCCAAGTGAAAGCTATTCTTGAAAATTTACCCATGGAATAACTGGCTCGCAGTAAATTTTCAAAAATAGTCTTCTCTTGGCTGGATATGGCCATTCCTCGAGGTCGCCGTAGAGGCCAGTTTTGGCTGGATTCGTCATGAAAGGGTTACTTTGTATACATCTTCTTCGAAATTGATTTTTTCTACTTATTAGAAATTATGTTTTCAGAGTGTGAAAGACTGGTTGACAGTAACCCTGATGAAATGCCAAGTATCATCAGCCCTGTTCAGGAGACCATCCTTGCACCAGTCATCTCCCTAAACTATAATGAGTGTATAGGCCAGCGAGTAGACATGCTGCAATACGCCACACACGAGTGGCGAGGGGACACAATAAGGTCAAAGGTTATATTAGAGGTAAATGTCATCATTTGACACGTCATTAACCCTTTCACAGATGCATTCCCCATTTCATATTGTCAAGGCAACCATACAGGAAAACTGTTGAATATTTTGAAATTGATTTGACTGGAAACTATTACTGTCTTACAGTAATGGCTTCCAGTCAAATTAATTTCAAAATATTCAACAGAATAAATTTCAAATGGTAAAAAATATACTTTTTCAGGGATTTATCAGTGAAAGGGTTATGCCTTTAATGATTATCCATCCGTCATCTGACCTAGCATACATCCGTCATCTGACCTAGCATGACGTCATAATCAGCTCAGCGTGTGTATGATGCCATCACAATCATTAAGTCACAAAGGCTTTCATATAGACCGTCATCAAATCTCAAACAGTCCAACACGTATGAATTGTTTCTTTGTAATTCTTTGCCATTTAATAAACATGCTGTTGAATATTTTGTTTAGGCAGCAACAGCAACCAATCAAATTAGTTTCAAAATATTCAACAGCTTACCTGTGTAGTTTTTTGGAAATTGATAGTCAGGGTGTTCAGAGATAGATCGATCCCAACACGAGCGAGGTGTGGGTGGAGCCAATGCCCGAGCCAGTCACTCCAGTGAGATTTCTAAAATAATTTTATCTTGCCCTACAAATGAACATGCACTATTAAGAAAAAATGTAAATTTTCATGACAAATCATGAGTATTGATTTACCCTTTCGTCTATGTAAATGTAAATGTGTGTGGCGGTCGGCTGACTGGACTATATCGCCTGACAGCAGCCGTTACTGAAACAAAATCAGTCACCTAAAAATTTGTCCATGTAAGTGAGTGTTCTCTCTGTAGCCATTAGCTGCTTGTTATCAGGCTTGTTTATGCAGTGTATGATATGATCAGTATCTATGTTCAAGTTATTTGAACCATTTAACCTCCAAACTTGTTCAGGAAAATGTAAATTTTCTCATAGAAAATGTCAATTTGCAGACCAAGAGATGATTATTTTTGAAAATCTTTCGCAGGACTGATTGGCCCCGTTATTGAGCCAGTCAGTACAGTGTTAAATTTTCAAAAATAGTTTTCTATTGGTCTGCAAATGGACATTTTCTATGAAATTTTCCTGAACATTTCTCAAGACCACTGTGGAAGGCATTTTTGTGCAAACTTGAGTGTTGAAGAGTTAAGAAGATTGCCAGCTTGTCCAGCAATCAGTTGTCGTAGAATCACTAAAGACTTGTCACAGGATATATGGAGATTTAATTGATAGTCATGAAGCATTGTCACATACCCCATTGCAAATATATTGTTCTGAGTCAGAGTGGGCCAGAGTGATAGAGACGTAATTATGTTTATTTAACTGTACATTCTTTTCATCTGCACAGGGAATTTTGTGCAATATAGTCAGACATAACATCATTAAGATTATCCTGAAGCGATTGAGACCCTTCCCTTAACTGTCTGCCTGCTGGGTTTCTGCAGACTACATTTTCCATGGAGTTTAACTCTGGATATGCTGAATATCTTGAAAACAATTTGACTGAAAGTTGTTGGTGTCTTAGCCACCATCAACTTTCAGTCAAATTGTTTTCAAAATAGTTAGTATGTCCAGAGTTCGTTCCTATCGAAATTATTGTCTAAAATTCTATGCTTAATTAAATTAACTGACTCCTTTTACTATGTCCCCATGCGAGGGTATATAGCATTTGGGTTTTCCGTCTATTTGTTTGTTTGTCCATTAATCTGTTTGTTGAGCCTTTCATTTCTATGTATTCAGTTCTATTGAAGGCTCATCACTAATCTTGGCCTCTTGTGTTGCGCTTGGGCCCTAAGAACCCAATGGATGAAGCCAGTTTTAGCTATGGCCCACCCATATCTAGCTAAGCTCTGCCCACACTTTGCCTGTGTTGGGATCGATCGAACCCTGAACTACCTGAATCTAAATTTCAAGAAAATTATGCAAGTAAGCTGTTGAACATTTTGAAACTAATTTAATTGGGTGTTGTTGCGCCCAGTTAAGTTGAAAGGTCAATGTCCCTGTGACCCAATTAATGAAATCTGGTTGCGCTTCTGCATGATAACTTCTACTTAATGGATGTTGACCAAACTTGGCGTGTGTGTTGCCCTTGGGCATCCGAAAAACCCTATTAATTTTGGGGTCAAAGGGTCACGGTCATGGAGATCGAATTAAGGAAATTTTATTGGGTCTGCAAATAAAGAGTTATGAGTGCACACTGCTGTGTGCACGCATAGCGCGCGCAACCGTGCACACATTTGTAATGGATGAGAGAGAATCTTGGATGTGGCGGGGCAAGATATCAGGTATACATGTAAATACACTACAATGTGTTTGAATGCAATATTTCATAATAGTCGTTGAATTCATTGATGTGTAACCATTAAAACAGGTTTTTATTGTTATTGAAGTCATGACTGCGATATCCTGTTTGACTGTTTTATGGCTGAAATCTGTGTATCTCAATTTAACACAAATAACCCATTTTGATTACTTTCTTCATTCATGAAACTAACTAACTGTGACATTCCCGACTTATGCATATGCACATAGCACATTTTGTCCACCTGCTGAAGTGATTTAGCAGGATGTGACTACCCTGATATACTGCTTGCTCATTGGTCATAACATACATGTACTTAATTTCTACAGGGATACAGCGAGGCGCAACGTTGTTCAGGATGTGCGTGTCTACGACGTGTCCGTGGTGATAATTATTGCGCTATTCGAGGAACGCTGTATCAGTTCTTGGAGAAGGGTCTTTCACTTAGTCATCTAAGCTATTCTAGTATTATAGAAAAGGTATACGGTTTATCTAAATCCATTTAGTTACTGAATAAACAGTAATATGGCTAAAATCATTCATGCCCCTTTTCCTCCTGAATGCACAGTGTCTGTTAACACCGTAATCTTTGAAATGCAAGTGTTTCAATACTAAGACAACTAGGCAGCAAAATTGTTGACTTTTGAAACTAATTAGACTTGGAAGTTGTTGCTTATATATATATTTTCAAATTAGATTAAAAGATGAACTGGTGTTTATTTTTCAACAAATTTGGTGGAAGATGTTGCTGTCATAGACAGCAACATCATCCACCAAAATAGTTGGAAAATGTACACCCGTTTCTTTGCTATTGACGCAGTAAATGCTAGAATATTGACATCAGAGTTGTAAGGGGTAAAATATTGAACAGACTATTGCTTACACCAAAGATGTTGTCATTTCTAGACTCTATCGCCAGAATTCAATAAAGAGGTTTAAACCTGGTTTAACCTAAACCTGGTAATTACAAAGTAATTGCAATGTTCATTTTATAGATAGAGTGATAGGACTCACTTTTCATAGGATGAGAGCTAGGTCACGCCCCGTGCAATAGGTGTGGCCTAAATTCTCAAATATGGTCATTCCTTCTAAGTGAGTTGGGCACCAAAGAGCCCCCTCCCATCTTCCGAAGGATGCCCTTACTTTGGTATGTAGGCCACCTCCCTTGAAGGGTGTGTGGTCTGGGTCTCAAGTAATAAGATTGGGAGGCTATCACCCTATCTATAAAACTAATGTTTATGTTTAGGCTAAACCAGGTTTAAACCTCTTTATTGAATTCCAGCCTATGGGTTTAAGGGTTAATCTTTAATTTGTCAAAATTGATCATGAAAAGCTAAACCTTTCCATAATCTGCTTGCAGGCTAGAATTTTTTGAGAATTTGCTGTCTGAATAACAGGCTCGTTTATTGAGCCAGTCATTTCAGTGGGAAATTTTCAAAAATAGTATTCCCATTGCCTGCAAATTGGAAATTTCTCAAAACCATTACATTAAGTCCTAATCAGCTCACAGTAGAATAACACGGATGCTCATCCTGAAATGTGTGTTGCTAACAGTAGGGCTGGGCGGTATACCAGTTTCACACCGTCTCACAGTTTTTTATGGCGACGGTTTAAAAACCATTACAAAAATAAAAAACCCGGAAAACCGTCCGTAAGATCGCCATTGCGCGAAATCTGGTGACTGTCTTAAACTAGTTTGTTCTTGACTTGCAGTTTAATATTATCATTTAGTGTAACCATTTGCTAATAGGGACATAAAATACAGTCATCTATAACTATTAGCCGTGGGAAAGCAAGGGTGTTGGTGAAATCCCAACAAATCGGCTGAGGACAACACTCAGCAAATATGATTTGATTTGCCAGCAATGAATTTTACATGACGTAAGCTCTGCGGGTTCAATGTAAGATTGAATAATTTGAAAATCTAAATTTCTTCTTTGTAACAAATAATCCTTTTTTTCAATTCGAGTTTGTACTATGTTTAATTAGGATTCCAAATGTGACATGATAAAAAAAAAATCAAGAAACACACTACGAAAACAACGACGCTATACAATGAACTCCCAATCCAAATATGTCATTATTGCCCTTAGATTTCAACAAACATAAAATGATCCATCACAGAATAAGACATACGAGACAAATTGCTTGAACGCTCGAGAAATGAAAACGAGTCGCTTCTTACATTGGCGGAGTAGTTACAAGTAAAATAAACCTCTTAGCCTCTCAAATACGAGCAGGTGTAATGTGATTGGTTGTTAACAAATTCTTCTGCCGGGATATTCACTACTATCGATTTTATGAATGACTTTTGTGCTTGATAGGTGTTAGAATCACATCGTTTTGTTTTACGGACCGGCCCGGTCTTTTTCGTCTTCGTATATCTTCACGACTATGGAGTGTTGATTTAAGTATATTTAAGTCAGATTCACGAATCATTGCGTTTATGTTGTCAAATTATCATAATCTCTTTATTATATGACATATGAACCTCGAAAAATAGTCAAACAGCTTTTTGTGAGAATTCTTGAGGTACGATTTCCGGGAAATGACTACCCTTTAGTTATGTGCTGAATGACATTCACGCGCGTGAACGGCAGTTTATTGAGGAGTATTACTAAATACCGAGTACTCGAGTACAAACACATGACTTACTAGACTAGATCATACTGTAGGTGGTTATACGAACTCTAACCGTATGAGCACTACTGTACTAGGAGCCTAAACTCGCTGTATCCGGGTTCCTACTTACATGCGTTAGATTTTACTACGCTTTCGAAAATAGTTACCTAATAACGGTGTTTAAAATCAACATTTTAGTAGTTAGTTTTATTTTCACGACATCACATGAACGAGACTTTATTTATTTTATTTGTTTTAATTACTATTTTGAGATATATAGCATTGAAGTGAGCAGTCATACGTAGTTACCGTTCTAATTTCGTGGCAATTTACGTCAGTTGTCAAATCGCAAAATACATGTACGCTAATATTTATGTGTAGCTAATGAAAATGGCATATTTTCATATTTCAAATTTCGTTAATACCGGTTTAATTAGTGATACAGTCACCGGTTTTGTTTTAGGCCAAACCGCCCAGCCCTAGCTAACGGTATGACAGCAACATGTTTATGCAATGCTATTTGTAAAACGAGCATCACTATTCCTGCGTACAAATAAGATAGCAAATACAAATAAGATATCAATGGTTATCCCTTTAACACTCAATCAGGCCAAAAACATAGTCTCCACTGGTCTTGAGAGATGTCCATTTGCAGACCAAGAGACCATTTATTGAAAAGTTAACGCAAGAATGACCGGCTCAATAAATGAACCAATTATTCCAGTGATAAGTTTTCAAAAGTAATCTCTTCATCTGCAAATGAACATTTTCTATGAGATAATTTTCTTGAACAAATTTCAGGGTTAACCTTTAACACTCTAATGTTAATGTTCTGTCTCTTACTGCGTCAATAACAAAGAAACTGTTGTACATTTTTCACCAATTTTGGTGGAAGATGTTGCTGTCTACGACAGCACCATCTTTCACCAAAGTTGGTGAAAAATGAACTCCAGTTCATCTTTTAATTTAATTTGGAAATTTGAAATCTGTATATCAGAGACAGAGTGTTAAGGGTTAAAGAATGGTTTACAGCATTATATAGATAATGCAATCCTCGAGGCAAGACAAATTATGTAGATAAGAGATATTATTTAGGCAAGCAATGTTATGTAACATAGACTTAGAGTTATCGCATTTCATCCCCTATGGTATCGATGATATTTAATATGTGGCGTTGTTGGAATCTAGTGTGTGTGCGTCGGTATATACGCTCAGTCATAGAGGCTCCAGCTATAGTTTGGCAACGTGGTATAAAAGCAATCCTACAGGTAAGCTGTTGAATATTTTGAAACCAATTTGATTGGAAGTTGCTGCCATAGGCAGCAGCAACTTGCAGTCAAATTAGTTTCAAAATATTCAATGGGATGAGCATTACATAATAAAGAATGTGATGCTTTGGAGCTGACATGACATCACACACAATAGCTTGAGGGGACAAAATGGTGTCGATCACTGTTAAACATTTACTCGATATTACAAAACAAATAATTGCGATACAGAACAGGGAATGTGACAGGATATGAATGATATGGAATCTATAAACCATATTCTATCGGTGCAATACAACATTTGAGATGAGATTGGCATCACTTTAATAGATTTACTATTTAATTAACATTCTGTCGAATATTTTGAAACTAATTTGACTGGGTGCAGCAGCGACAGCAAAATATTCAACAGCTTACCTGTATAGTTACCTTGAAAATGCGATTCTGGGGAGTCGGGGTTCGATCGATCCCAACATGCCCAAAGTGTGGGTGGAGCGTAGCTATAGAACGGGCGTGGCATAGCTAAAGTTGGATCCCTATGTGTCCTAAATTGTTATTTCCTACATGTCCTAAGGGCATTATAAATCATGCTGTGTTTATCGTGTAAGTAAATGTGTCACTCAGACTCTGGCTTACGCACTAATAGTCAAGATTTATCAAGAATATTGAAATATTTGCTTACTTAATGTCAATAATTTGCTGACCAAGGCTATTTTTGAAGATTTCCCAAGAATGATGTGTAATATGGCCTTGCAAATTGACAGTTGTTGAGACAACTGCAGGGGTTAGCTTTGGCAGCCTTTGTAAATATAGGTTAATGTGATTTCTTTAGCAAACTGACTATAAATATCCACGTGATCACTCGATTCATTAGGTTAACATAGAGGACATGAAGAGTGAAATGATTCATCTGTTTTGTAATTTTAAATTCCTATTAGAGCTTGCTGAAACTTGTTTCTGCTGTAGACAGCTACAACTTACATCAGCAATGTCTCCAGAATGATCACCCATGGTGATCATTATTATACTGAGTCCTGTAGCAAGCAAAGAAAACCATTTAACCATCAAATTTTTTCAAGAAAATTAAAATTTACTCACAAAATGTCCATTTGCAGACAAGAGGAGTATTTGACTGTGAGCAGTCTAACCATTAACTCTTCAGTGGCCAAGCTGGCTAGAAACTTCTACAGTGGTCGTGCGGAATGTCCATTTGCAGGCGAAGAAAGGACTATTTTCGAAAATTTACTAATGGAATGACTGACTAGCTCGCTACCAAAGTTAGTTATTCCCGTGTCAAATTAAAAAACTTAGTCTCCTCTTGGCTTGCAAATGAACATTCAATAAGCAAAAATGCCAATTTTCTTGGAGTCCTGACCATTGAATGATTAAATGTACTTAATCCGTTATCCCTCATATCAGCCAAAAAGGCTTCTGCAGTGGTCTTGACAAATGCTCATTTGCAGACCAAGTGAAGACTATTTTTGAAAATTTACCACTGGAATGGCTGGCTCGATAACCGAGCCAGTCATTCCAGTGATACATTTTCAAAAATAGTCTTCTCTTTGGTCTGCAAATGGACATTTTCTATGAGAAAATTAAATTTTTTTTAAAGCAAATTTGAGGGTTAAAGGGCTAATGTAGGAATCTATAGTGGATGAATCCACTTTTAGCTATGCCCCGCCCATCTCCAGCTAAGCTCCACCCATGTTTTGTGCGTGTTGGTATCGATTTATATACTTTGAATCTTAAATTCCCAGAATTCCACTTTCATGATAACTATACAGCTAATCGGTTGAATATTTTGAAACTAATTTGATGGAGGCTGTTGCTGCCTATGGCACGAGCAATGCACAGTCAAATTAAAAAAGATATTCAACAGAATGTTTATTAAATAATAAAGACATACAATTTATACAACTCATGCACTATTACAGGTTCATGACGGAGTACATTTTTGTACATGTATTTCTGTCAATGATGATTGTGACATCCGCCTACATGTGACCTAATAGATTATTATGTCATGTAGTTAACTGACAGAACAAATTCATCCATTGTGGGGATCAAATTCATCTATTGTGGTGGTCTGGGTATTAAAGCGCTTGAAAAATGTTAAACATCTTGTGTAAATGTCGGCCAATATCTTTCATGTCATGATATTTTGTGTTACTCTGTTTCAGCTGACACTCCTTATAGAAGAAAATGCATTTTCTATCCAGTCATGGACATTTGCTAATCAGCTCACCTGTAATAAAGGACAGGTGCTCGATGTGATGACTCAGTGTCTACAAACGCTCTTTAATAAGGTAGGCCAAATGAGGAAATATACAATTTCCGTGCACAATATTTAGCTCACCTGGCCAGAATGGCTTATGCTTCGCCCATCCATCAACTTTTGCATAAAAACGCCACTCCCTATTAACTGCTTGGCGGATTTCAACCTAATTTTCCTAATAGCTGGAAGGACACTGGGGGTAGGCTTCAGATCTTGTATACAAAATTTTGATTGGTCAATTTTTTCGGCGGACATCTTGAAATTCCGAAAAATGGTGGGAAATTGTTTAAAATGCTACTTCTCATTAACTGCTTAGGCAATTTCAACTGGACTTAGCTGGGAGGATAGTACACTGGTATGGGTCAGAACTTGTATACAGAATTTTGATTGGTAAATCTTTCCGCCGACCATCTTTAATTTTTGTAAAAAATTCTGGAAATCACTTAAAAACCTACTCCTCGGTAACCATTTGGCTGATTTCGACCTGAAATTGATAGTATGGGAGTTCAGGGATCGATCCCAACACAAGCGAGGTGTGGTGGGTGGGACTAAGCTAGTAATGGGCGAGGTATAGCTAAAGTTGAATTCCTCCATTTTGAAATGTTCAACTGCTTCAGTCTGCTTCTCTTTGACAATGTTTTCTTAGTGAATGTGCATTTACAGGCCAAAAGAAGACTATTTTTGAAATTTTACCACTGGAATGACTGGCTCTTATCAATCCAGCCATTCTATCCATAAATTTTCTAAAATTGTCTTTGATATTCAGATGACCATTCCGCAAAGACCTCTGGAGGGCCGGTTTGGCTGGCTTTGTCGTTAAAGTGTTAACGTATCATATTTATTTTCAAATCCTAATTAATGATTTTGTCCTGTTTTTCATATACACAGGTAGCAGCCTGTCAAAGCACTCATCAGTCTTCCTTAGATACTGAATATGAATACTTGTCGTCCTCACGGCGTGCCTCCACTATCTCGGGTATCTTTAATGGGAGTCGCACGCTAGATGTCCAGCTTTTGGAAGCAGTTAAGATCCTAATGTTTGTCTCTGCTGTAGATCTGTATAAGTCTCTCACAGACACTGTTCCCATGTTTGCTTGGCTCATGTTCGCTCGTGATACGTCGGAAAATCCAGCAGATTTCCTGCTCAACCATCTCAACCCAGTCGGTGATACTGCTGGCTTAGAACAGGTAATATGAATGAAGAGTTATCATTGTTATCCACACCCTGTAAGGGGAACAAGTTATTACATTCGGGTCTGTTTGCCTGCATGTATGTGTCCGGAGATGTATCTAAAAGGTGCTGATCCAATTTGTTTCAAATTTTAACACAAGAATGACTTACTGTCAGAGGATTTCCAAATATTGGCTGTGATCTGGATTTAAAGACCTGGATTTGGATTAGGGCCTACATCAAATTCCAGATCTATGGCTATCTCAAAAACTGCTGGTCCAATTTAGTTCAGATTTTAGCACATGAAAGGTTGTGATTGCACACAAGGATTCAACAACTTTGGTCATATCCAGACAGACAGTTCTAAAATTTCCAATTTAATTTTTTAATTTGATAAAAATTGAAGGCAAGTCTACAATCTCCTGATTGCCCTTGTTAAATGTAGTTGTAATTCTGCCAGTATGTGTTGGGGAACAATAAACTCTGGGTACTAAAGACAAGTGGTATCGTGTTAGAAGTCATTTATGATAATCATATCATGTGAATGTCTTTTTGGACTATGAGATGGATTTGGTAAAGCAGGTGGACGTTTAACCACTTATCATGACCCTTACCATACAAAGGGGGTTGGGGGTGATAAAAATGTAAATTGTAGACGAAAAACTGACCAGTATATATCATTGCAACAACAGCCTACCGCACCAATATGGATCCAGTCATTTTCAAAAATAGTCTTCTCTAAGTCTGGAAATACACATTTCCCAAGACCACTGCAGAAGCCGTTTTTGACCAGCTTGAGTGTTAAATGGTTAAACATTTCTTGAGAATGCGTTTCATTACTTTTTATTCACCTTTCCTCTCTTTCAGATTGAAATGTTTCTGCTTGGCTACTGCCTTCATGTTCAAATACAGGTATATCGTCTATCACAATACGGGCACGATGACTTTATCGCTTTGTATCCTGATCCTGCTGACTGTAACGACGAGGATGTCTCTCAATGGCCTACTCTGTGCCTTCTTGCCGAGGATGACAGACATTATAATATCGCTGTGTCCTGATGAAGGCAATTGGCGTAGATGCATTTATATAGTTATTTATTTGATTATTTATTTATTTATTGATAGAAGTTGATTTTCTAGTCGTACACAAGTTTTGATATGGGGGTAAAAGTGAATGGTCATCCTGACTTATGCAAACATAAGATGTATACAGATGAGAGTTTGTTACGCTTAATTGGTAACTTTGACCTGAGCTTACAGAATATGAAGATATGTTTTCATCAGGGTAATATTTGCTTACAGCCACATAATTCTGGAAATTCCTTGTAAATTATATTCGACTGATAATTTGAAAGATTAATTTGATTGTAAGTTGGTGCCACTTTAGCCAGCAAGAATGTTTAATCAAATTATTATGTTCAAACCCTATTCAGTACAGCTGTAACTACGGTAAGTGATTTGTCCTGAGTAGGAAACCGGGTTTAGAGTTGTGAGACCAGCACCAGTTCCCACTCAAATTTGTCTCCGAATATTCAGCATATGTATTAAAATAAAATGGACTGATCCGATCTGTCGCTCAAGTAGCTGACCTCGTAATCAATTACGTTACATATAGCAACAGCCCCAATTCAAATTAGTTTCAAAACATTCAACAGCTTACCTGTATAGTTCAGATTCTGGGCTTCAAAGTAATCAAATCCATCCCAATACGTAAAAAACGTGGGCTTAGGAAGAAATAGGAGGGGCCTAGCTAGAAATGGATCCTGTTATTGGTTTATCATATTTGATCTTTCAGATTCAAAACACAGGTGATTAGTTGTGACTCACAACTAGTAATCATTGGTCAGTCGGTCATTGGATCAGTCTGTCAAATTATCTTATAGTTTGGACAAAGTTGTCTAAGTAGCAAGTCCAGGCACACTTGGTGTTTGTGTTAAAAAGTTAGCTATCGCACAAACTGATAATGCATAAATATGATTATTTATTCCTAAGCATCTTGAATGGTGTAATTCTGGACAATCATTAACCATTTAATGGTCAAATTTGTTCAATAAAATTTAAATGTTACTTAATGAATGTCCATTTACATCAATTTTCAAAAATAATTTTTTCTTGACCTCCAAATGGAGACTGAGGGAAACAATTGTTTTGGCCTCAGTGTTAAGGTCCATCATGCTGAAAATATTTTATTGTACGCCACAATGAGTACACTCATAGCTCTGGTTTCAGAGGATTAAATATAAACCTTACATCGCAATGAGTACACTCATAGCTCTGGTTTCAGAGGATTAAATATAAACCATACATCACAATGAGTACACTCATAGCTCTGGTTTCAGAGGATTAAATATAAACCATACATCACAATGAGTACACTCATAGCTCTGGTTTCAGAGGATTAAATATAAACCATACATCACAATGAGTACACTCATAGCTCTGGTTTCAGAGGATTAAATATAAGTTATACATATTAAGACATTTTACGTGGAAATTATATTATATTTAACAGCCTTACAAGACATTTTTGTAGAACACATTAATAAAAAGGCCTACTTTACTGTTTTAAGCATAAAATTGTGGAATGTACTCAAAGATAATGTCTCTCTCTCTCTCTCTCTCATGAGAGCGAGAGGGACATGAAATTAATTATTAATATACCCAGAGATTGCCATGCATTGTGCAATACATATTCCTCAACTGTGTTTACCAGTTTTGAGATTTGCTCTTTTTTTACATCCGTACATCATTACCAGGTTCAAGTTTTAGATCATGTCCAAATTTTAGATCAACCAACTCGTATATTCATCTAGTTTACTGCATATATTTGTGTTCGCAATTTTATTGGTCAACGAATAAAGAATATCATTGCATCTAGAAGATGTGACCTCTCATTGGATTTAGCATCATGGCAGTAATCTGCTGCGCTATGAATTCTTGCATTATATGTACCTCTGCGATTCAGCTTTTCTTATGGCTTGGTTATTCTAGTTATGCTTACTTACTCCTTTAACCCTCAAGTCTGTTCAAGAAAATTTTGTCATAAAAAATTTCCATTTGCAGACCATGAGAAAATAATTTTTGGAAATTTACCAATGGAATGACTGGCTTGGTTATCGAGCCAGTCACTATAGTGGTAAATTGTCAAAAATAGCCTTCTCTTGGTCTGCAAATGGACATTTCTCAAGTCAACTTCAAAAGCTGTTTTTTGGACAGTTTGAGTGTTAAAGGGTTATTTGCTGATTGTATATTTTGCTAGTAAGTGAATCGGCCAGGTGTCTTTAATTTTATATTTTAATTCTAATTCTGTGAAAATTTTTGTCTTAATTTACAAAAACTGGTGCTTTTTCATGTCATTTAGCGTTTTATTTGAGTTATCTTAACTCTCTCATCTCTGAAATAGCCATCTGAATAGATGGATTCATTTCTAGCCATGCCCCGCCCATTTCTACATAAGCTCTGCCCACATTGTACATGTGTTAGAATCGATTTATATACTTTGAAACCTGAATTACTGGAATCCAATTTTTAAGCTAACCATACAGGTAAGTCGTTGAATATCTTGAAACTATACAGCTGTTTGTTAAACTATAAATCCATCAAAGACATAAAATTTGTACACATGACAGACAGACTTTACGTTTCTCCATCACTTTGCTTGCGACCTCAGCTAATATGGGATGTAATGCCAAATACTTGAGTGATAGATTGCTTCAATCTATTCTGTGGCAGCCCCGAAGTAAAGCGGTTAAATATTTTGAAACTAATTTGATTCTTGTTCTTGCCGTAATTCCACTTATTCTTACCGCATTAAGAATTTGTCATGTGCCCAGTCTGTTAGTTTGAAAGTGTTACCCCTTTCAACCAAGCAGTCAAGAGACAAGTTCAATAAACTTTTCTGTTCCCCTATTGGCCAATAATGGTATGAATAATAAGAAATTTGGTTAAATAGTTTTGTTACTACTCCAACAACTTTCAGTTAAGCTAATCTCAAAATCATTTGTTAGTGCTAAATGCTGTTAACCCTTTAATGGTCAAGCCATTCAAAACCAGCCTCTACAATGGCCTTGAACAATATCCATTTGTAGGCCAAGAGAAGACTATTATTGAAAATTTACCACTGGAATGCCTGGCTCGATAACCGAGCCAGTCATTCCAGTGGTAAATTTTCAAAAATAATCTCTTGGTCTGCAAATGGACATTCATTGAGCAAATATTTTGATTTTCTTGAACAAATTTGACCGTTAAAGAGTTAATCCATATTTTTTCTCTGATCAAATTGAGGTACGGGATGTGAATCACATGACTGAATGACGCCTGTTTTCCTTGATACAGCCATTATCATGTTACTAACTTCCATGGCTGTAACATTATCTATGCAAGTTATTGTATTATTATGTTCTATTGTCTATTGATATCTGAATAGTTATCCCTTGGCTCTCTGCAGACCGTTTTTCTAATTTATTGCTTAGGAAATGGGCTTAATAACCAAGCCAGTCGTTGCAGTGATAAATCTATAAAAATAGTCTTCTCAAGAAAATGTAAATTTTCTTTAACATATTTGAGAATTAAAGGGCCACTTTAGAGTATTAAAGTTGATAACATTTTGAATGATAATACGTTGCTGCCTGCTTTTATGTACTATAATGCTTGAGGTAAAGAGTACCACTTTCTAATTTTATTACCGTCGCCCCATAAGGAGAAGAGGGTATTGCATTTAGGTCTATCTGTCTGTGTATGTTTGTGTGTTTGGAGATATCTCTAAAAAAAACCTACGGATCCGATAATGCTTAAATTGTGACACAACAAAGGGTCATTGCATGAAAGAAGATTTCTATGTTTTGTCTGAGATCCGGATAAATCCAAATCGTATATAATTCTGGATCTATGGATATCTCGAAAACAGCTGGTTCGACTTTGTTCAAATCTTAACACAAGAAAGCATGTGACCACCCACTCAGATTTAACTTTTGCCATGATCTGAAGTTATACAGAAAATAAAGAAACCAAGTAAACTCTAAAAATCCAGAAAAATCTTGGGAATATTTACAATGTGACAAAACTTTAGTGCAAGAGTCTACGATCTCTGATTGCTCTTGATAATTTTTATATGTAAAGCTATTTCCATCTTTCGCACAGATTAACTCTAGATGTAGTCTAATCTGTCATGACTACATAACAAATAATTCCACATATCTCAAATTCCAGGTTGCGAATACATGAAATATATTTAATATATTTAATATTTTGAAATGAAGTTATTGTAGTTTCAATATATTGAATATATTTTCTGTATGATAACTTTAAAATGGGGATATTGTGATTTCAATTTTTGATGGGTTAATTTGTTTTAAAGGTGGAAATCCTTGGTGTGTATGATCCCAGATGCCAAGATGCTATACAAGCTTGTGACAGAAAACTCCTGTATTTTAGAAGTAAAAGTGTTGCTTGACCCTTTAATGGTCAAGATTGGCCAAGAAAATCTAATGTTTTGCTTGGTAAATGTCCATTTGCCGGCCATGAGAAGACTATTTTTGAAAATTTACCGCTGGAATTACTGGCTCGATTATTGAGCAATGCCATTCCAGTGATACATTTTCAAAAATAGTTATCTTTTGGCCAGAAAATGGATATTTCTCGAGACCACTACAGAGGCCGCGTTCGGCCGGTTTTGACCATTAATGGGCTAAAGCTGTTGCTTTTGAACAACACCTACTTTGAAAATGAACACCAGGGTGAAGAAATTTTGAGAGTTATCATCGTCACTTTAGTTCTGCGTAATTTGATTTGTACCTTAACCTTTGCGTGGCAAAGCCACCAAAACTGACCTCTGCAGTGGTCTTGAGGAATGCCCATTTGCAGACGAAGAGAAGCCAATTTCTGAAAATGTACCACTTCAATGACTGGCTCGATAACAGAGCCAGTTATTCCAGTGGTAAATCTCCAGAAATAATCTCTTGGTCTTCAAATGGCCATTCAGTGCTCAAATATTTTGATTCTCTTGACCAAGTATATTAGCCATTAAAGGGTTAAAGTATAATTATTTTTCTCAGGCATCTGATTGGTCTTCTCTTTGCTCAGTATTTACGTTCATTTTTCGATTTTATTTTCGACCATCCTGAACATTAACATGGAGGCAAGCAGCAGACTTATCATTCAAAATGTATTGAGGAAGACGATTTAAGTTAAATGTCAACTCAATTTTATTTTATATTTTATTATTACCTAGTAGATACGACAATACATAGCATATGCACTCACAGTATGCATGGCAATTTCATGTTCTTTTCGGATGGGTGTATACATAGTTATTCGTTTGCCTCACTATGAAGTTTTGTGAGAGTACTGTAATAGCCCTGCCCATCCCTATGTCTTTGTCCACAGTATATCTCCGGAATGCAATAAGTAAAAATACCTCAATTTGTCACATAAAATCATATTGTGGCTGGCTAGAGAGAATCAAAAGTTTGATGTCAGTCAAATATCTACCGGTAGGTCATGAGATTCATACCAAAATACACCTTTTTGGCCGTAACTTATGACTAGCTAGAAATGGTTTATGTTTCGGATTAAAGGGTCAAATAAGTGCATACCAGAATGCAGATTTTGGGCTATCACTCTGGAATGCAATGTGGTAGAAACACCAAATTTAGCACATACAATCATCTTTTGGCTGGCTACAGAGAGTTTGAGTTTCAGGGCAAAGTATCACATATCTAGGTCATGGGGTCACAAAGTGCATACCGGAAACACATTTTCCCATAAGACGGCTCAAATGGTCGGTTGTCTGGGTCATTGGGTCATTAACCGTGAATTTGTTCAAGAAAACTTCTATTTTCTCATAGAAAATGTTGATTTGCAGACCAAGAGATTATTTTTTAAATTTGCCACTGGAATGACTGGCTTGTTTATCAAGCCAGTCATTTTAGTGGTAAATTTTAAAAATAGTCGCCAGGTCTGCAAATGGACATTTCTCAAGACCACTGCCGAAGACGGTATTGGCTGATATGCGTGTTAAGTGCATTGACAAAAAAGGTAAAGGCATGTCTCAGCACCTCCTGAATACTGTCTAGTTGGTTACTCTGAAATTTAGTTATTTTTGTGTAAATACAGTGTAATTGGAATTTGCTAACACTATTTTAATACTCAGTAGCATAATGTTTTGCGAAGTGTTTGTTAAAACTGTGCACACGATAATGATTTACTTGGCCAGTATCTTAGTATGTTTTCATAAGTCCTATTACAGCCAGTGTCCAGTGTATTCTGTTTTCTTTATAAGTATAGCTGTCAGTTCAGCGCAACATGTCACAATAGTTATTAGACTATGCAGTATTTAATATTTATTTTTGTGGTTTCTGCTATGATTGCCTTTAGCACCATAGATATTCATCTGATCACGATATATTTTATTGTTTTGAGATTTTTGCTGACTTTTAGGCCATACTGTTATGAACTACTGCTATTGTTTAGGTGTTCTGTTGTTATTAAACTACCATATTCTGTTATTTTTTTCTCTGCAGGATAATCAACAATTATTTTTGAAAATGAGATTGCGGCAAGCTGCTATTGTCTTAGGCAGCAACAGCTTACTGCAAATCATTTTCAAGATAAATGCATAACACTTCTACGGGGCCCCTGTACAATTTCTTTATGGGTACAACTGCATAAACATTAAAAGGTGTTTATTAGCCCTTCCAATGTAATATATCTTAATATAGTGCCCAAAGAAACAAGATTCAAATTACATACACATAGTCCCTATATTACTCTATTTCATTTTTTTGATTAGGTTTTATGAACGCTGTGTGTAAAGAGAACAATAATCAACATTTTTACTTGTAAGTCGCATATTGTGTTTGTCTGTCTGTCTCACTGTCTGTCTGTCAAGGTTTTTACATTGCTGACAAAGCTGCCTATAACTATAGCTCGTCGCACTTGTTCAAATCAGACTTAACATGTTTTATAAATTCTGATATAAAAAGGGAATAAGATTTTGTTAGATCATCTATCCTATACCATTTGGTAGTGGAGAACTTTGGGGGTAAGGCACCACTCTTGCAAGAACTAGGCTGTCAAAGGGAAATTTTTCCAACAAGGCCAATGATATATACAACCAATCGATTTCTGTCGAGCTCTGAGAAATGTAGGAGGGGTCGCCATAATGATCCAAATGGTGTGTGGCATCTGGCATGCGCCAAGAATTAGTAGAATGTGAGTTTGAAAAAATGTTGCTATGGCTCGATATGTAGGCCCAGGCCTCTATTATAGAATTTTAACCCTTTCACTGATAAATCCCTAAAAAGTAAAAAAAAATTATGACAAAAATTATGTTGTTGAATATTTTGAAATTAATTTAACTTGGTCATCATTGCTGCCTTAGGCAGCAATGGCTTCCGGTTAAATTAATTTGAAAATATTCAACAGTATTGCCTTGAAAATGAGATGTGGAATTCATCAGTGAACGGGTTAAGAAATATACGCCAAATCTAGTCAATTTACTTGGACTCGTGTGCTGGCCTTCATTTCAAAACCTGATAACATTCTCAAACAACACATCTAAGTACAAGGGATATGCCTTGTCAATTGTATTGTTTACCAATAAGCATTATTTTGATTGATCGTATCATGATATTGTCCGAATCCGTAGAACAAATGATGAAATTAGGAAGCATAATCACAGGCAATTAGTGAAAAATAGGAGCCGAATGTTAATCCATGATTCTATAATTATAACCAAGAAATGCTTGCATTTTCTAAGTCTCATTCAGAGAAAATGCTTGTTACGGGTTTACGTTTGCTGTTCAGTCTAGTGTAGAATATGTGCGTGTATGTATGCATGGGCGTCAGATTGATGTAACTTTTGTAGACTGTACATATTCCTTAGGCCTAATTTAATATTGTCAGGTTGTATTTGTATATATATATTTAACTAGTTTAAATCCAAGCTATAGAAAAATAAATATTTGCAATATAAGATTAATGAGTTAATTTTATTTCTAGTTTTAATCATTTGGCTAAGTGGCCAAGCTCAGCTAGCAGCAGTGGTTGGGTAAAAGTTTATCTGAATAATAATTTGACTGAGAGTCACTTTAGAAAGCAACAACTTTCAGTCAAATAAATTCCAAAATATTCAACATTATAGATGTCAGAGCACACAATACATATCTTCCATATCTAGCCAGCAGAGGAAAAGTTTAATCGCGGTTATTTTCTTTGGTCACGTCATAGAGTTCATCAAGATGGGGAGGAATTGGTACCCAGGGTTTGATTAATTTCTGTACTTAGCAGAAAGCTAGAGGGCGGTTACCAATCAGCATTGTTGATGCCAATAGGGTCCATAGTGTGTAACTGATGGATCCAGTAAGATTCTCGGTCCTTGCTGAAGGGTGTGTTTGCCTTGCATTCAGGATCGTGGGGCAGAACCTCTAGTATGCGATACTGGAGACATATGTGGTTGTGTCCTGTGAGATAAAATGTTTTGCAATTAGTGTGTCTTTATTGTTTTTCATGTCCCTGAGGTGTCTTGCATCTGGAGCAGGTAAATAGATGTACTACATTGCGTGTGTTGCATTTTACATGTATATTTGAGATGTGTATGTGTGATGCTAAAGACAAGACGTTTGTTCTGGTTTTTGCAGAAAGGTCAATTGGTGTTTGTGCATGGTTCTACTTTGTTAGGGATATTGTGTCCCTGTTGACCCCTGATGTTGGGGTAAGTAAAATCTGCTGTGACGAGTTTGTCTCTAAAGGTAGGATTTCTGCTTATTAAGTGTCCCGGCATTTGACACTGGATGGTCCAGTGTTTTATGATACTTTTCTTAGCAAAATGACCCGGGCTGTGATAGTCACAGATGAAGGGTATGTGTGCCATCTCTTTCTTGTCCCTGTGTGTGGGATTAAGGAGATTTTCACGCTTTTGTTTAAAAGCCCTGTTGTAGGATTCTATGAGGTTTTCAAGTGGGTATCCTCTATCGGTGTAATAGAGGATGGTTTCTTTTGCTTGTCTTTCATAATTTGTCTTTGCTGCAGATTCGTCTTAGTCTTAGGAATTGGCCATATTGGCTACCTTTTTATACGCCCATTTTGAAAAAAAGCGGGTCGTATTATGTGATGGTGCATGGCGTCTGTCTGTGTGTCTCTGTCCGTCTGTCCATCCGTCTGTGAGCAAATCCTTGTCTGGGCCATATATCAAATACTTCTTTGAAATTTTTTCTTCAATGCACATATTAGGTGGAGACGATGTGTCAAGATTTCATTTCATCAAGATAGTTCAATATTTGATTAGAGTTATCCACCCTAAAATGTGTAAAAAATTTAGTCTCTGGGCCGTATCTCAAAGACTTCTTAATCTACATTGTCGATATTTGCTAGAGTTATCCCCCCTGAAATGCGTAAAATCCATCAAAAATTTTGTGTCCGGGTCATATATCTCTTAAACTTCTTAACTTACATTTTTAATTTTTTGCGGCAGTGCACATATTAGGCGGAGACGATGTGTCATGATTTTGTTTCATTGAGATCTATCAATATTTGTTAGTTATCCCCCCTGAAATGTGTAAAATGCTTCAAAAATTTCTGGGACGTATCTCAAAAACTTGTTAATCTACATTTGAAATTTTTACTCCAGTGCACATAGTAGAGGGAGACGAAGCATTAGGATTTTGTTTCGTCGAGATCTTCCAATATTTGCTAGAGTTATCCTCCCTGAAATGTGTAAAGTGCTTCAAAAATTGTGTGTCCAGGCCAATTTTTGCTCCAGTGCACATATTAGGTGGAAACGATGCGTCATGATTTTGTTTCAGTGAGATCCATCTGTATTTGTAAGAGTTATCCCCCTTGAAAAGAGTATTTTTTTGTAAAAAAATATTTCTGGGTCCAGATCTCGGGGACTTGAACTTACATATGAAATTCGACTTCCAGTGTCTCCATATTTGCCAGAGCTATATGCCCTGAAATGATTAAAATTCATTAAAGACATTGTATTAAGCCCCCTAGGCGGCACTCTTGTTTAGTGCTTTCCGGGTGCGCGAAGCTGTAGTGTAGGTATCCATGTGTGTCTGTTGGTTTTGTGTATAAATCAAAACTCAGGTAATGGTCATCTTCGATATAGACAAGTATGTCTAGGAAACTGAGTTTCTTCGTAGAAATTTCTGCAGTGAATTTTATGTCGCTGTGTGCGCTGTTACAGTGTGTGATGAATTCATCCAAATGTGCGTGCCCAAAAAATGGTAGCCCATATGGCCAATTCCTAAGACTAAGACGAATCTGCGTCGAAGACACAAATTATGAAAGACAAGCAAAAGAATCCATCCTCTATTACACCGATAGAGGATACCCACTTGAAAACCTCATGGAATCCTACAACAGGGTTTTTAAACAAAAGCGTGAAAATCTCCTTAATCCCAAACACATGGACAAGAAAGAGATGACACGCATACCCTTCATCTGTGACTATCACAGCCAGGGCCATTTTGCTAAGAAAAGTATCCTAAAACACTGGCCCATGTTCTCCACCATTGCCAAATAACTTAATAAGAAACCCATATTTGGTTACAGGAGAAATCCTACTTTTGGGGACAAACTCGTCGGAGCATATTTTACTTACCCCAACATCAGTGGTCAACAGGGACACACTATCCCTAACAAAGTAGAAACATGCACAAACACTAATTGCCCTTTCTGCAAAGAGCAGGACAAACGTCTTGTCTTCAGCAGGACACATACACATCTCAAATATAGATGTAAAATGCAAACATATTGCAACACGCGCAACGTAGTATATCTACTTACCTGCTCCAGATGCAGGAAACAATATGTCAGAGAAACCCTCCGAGAATTTCAGATGCGCATCAAGGAACACCTTGGGGCCATAAAAACCAATAACAACAAACCAGTCGCAAAACATTTTAATCTCCCAGGACACAACCACACGTGTCCAGTATGGCATAATTGAGGTTCTGCCACTACGATCCTGAATGCAAGGGAAACACACCCTTCTGCAAGGACCGAGAATTTTACTAAATCCATCAGTTACACACTATGGCCCCTATTGGCATCAATCACGCTGATTGGTAACCCCCTCTATCTTTCTGCTAAGTACAGAAATTAATCAAACCCTGTGTATCAATTCCTCTCCATCTTGATGAACTCTATGATATCCCCCACTATGACACCACACTTACTATTATGTAACACCCACATATGATGTCACTTCCAATGACCACCTTCAACTGCCAATTAGTCTTTGTCTAAAACCATGGATAGATGTGTGCGTCTAATCTGTAACAAAACCTACAGTAATAGATACTCTTTAAGCCACTACATCAGAATCGTACACCGTGAAGACCCCTGGCTGTGCATCCACTGCAACACAAGGTCCACACACCCTGACCACATTAGAGAGCACCTGGTAGTGGTACATCATCTAACACGTGCACAAGCAAACAGCATCATCAATAACCATCTATTCGACTGCAACATCCCTGTAGAAGCCCTACACCTGGGTCATAACATACAGGCTTCACCCCAAGAAGTAGAGGACCCCCCCCCCCCCACCCCCTCATCTTTGCGGGTCCCCCCAACAACATATTGGGGGAACCGAGACCGCTTAGACGACGAGGGACCACTAGCCAGAGTAGTGGTTTCAAGACATCCTTGATAGAGCCAGCCCACCGCCAAGAAGCCAGTCTCTGAGCCCACCTCCATCGCCATACTTTGACGAGGTCATTGAAATTACCTCTGAGAGTGATAGCGGTTACGAAGACTTGCTTTAGAGGTAAGTCTTTAAGCGCACACGTTGCTTATCCAGGACCACTTCCAGACTGGACCATACCAGCCTAACCTCTCCAACACGATACCATAAAACAAAATGGCAATGCCCACACACACACGCACGCACGCACGCACGCACGCACGCACGCACGCACGCACGCACGCACGCACGCACGCACGCACGCACGCACGCACGCACGCACGCACGCACGCACGCACGCACACACACACACACACACACACACACACACACCTCTGATGAGTATAGCTAAACTAGTACGAAACGCTATGAGTCAGGATCCCAGGAAAGCAAAGTAAAAACTTTACTGCCTGCTAGGACAATGCTATTATATAGACCAATTATCCTCCATATCCTCACTGAGGTACCACACAAAAAGCACTTACCAACAGTTCTAAAAATATAAACCCCAACACTGGATTCACGTCACCCTAACATGACCCTCACAGCAGAGGTCAACGCAAAAATGGGTCAACACCTAACATACAGGCCAACATGGCGACCACCTTCCAAACAGGGCCACATTCAGCAAAAAACACTGGGCCAGCCAATGTACAGGGACAACAATCCCGACGTCAGTGGGCCAACATTGGAAAACACGCACAACATTTAGTCTTTCTATTTGAAATGCATATGTTCCAGGTGAGCGATATAGGAGCATTCTCGTGAAAGAGTGTAAGAGCATTGTATCTTATAATCTTATTGCTCGGGGGTTATTTCTCATTAAAACTCATTCTGAAAGTACAAAAAAGAATTTCTATTGCATGCATCGCCATCTGTTAACTAATTAATAATATTCATATATCTGGTTTATTTTCGAAGATGTTATTTGAATTGCTATTCTGAAATAGGCAATTCATTGTTCAAGTGATTGAATAAATTGCAATCCATTTCGACCATTATTTAGCCTATTACGTAATTTCAATGCCATAATTGCGTAAATAAGTAGGACTCTATGGTTTTATTTATGGAACATTGAACCTGGCCACATAGCTGCGTTACTCAATAAATTCCATTATCGGTTAACCCTTTAACCCACAAGACAGCCAAAACAGAGTTTGCAGTGGGCTTGGGAATTGAACTCTTGCAGACGAAGAGAAGAGTATTCTTCAAAAGATTTACCCCTGGTCATTTTAAAAAATAGTCTCTTGGTCTGCAAACTGACATGTTCTCTGAGGAAATTGAAATTTCTTGAAGGATTAAGATTACCTTGCCATAACCCTCACCTGCCAATTGTGGATGGTAATCCAATTGAAGTGGGCGTGTCTGTGTGTCTGTTTCAGTACGTACGTACGCACGCACACTTGAGTCTGAATGTATTCACTTCCAACATCACCTCCTTGAAAGCACTAATAGTAGGCTGCCTATAGAATCATCTACATATTTTCCTTGCTGAAAATTGATAACGTAGAAACAGCATTTTCAAATATCGAGCTTGTCTTGAGAATGTATGTCTATATACCTTTCACTGCTGGTTTCGGATTGCAAAGATAAGAGATCATTTTCAAAGCTGTAAATCATTAAGAGTCCACTCAAAAGTGCAATTGACTTAAGAAAGTCTGAATAATCTAGATCAACAATGACCATTGAAAATCATGTTGAACGGGGATTTATCATTTTCCGGAGGTCATTTCAGAATTTGCTACGCTTAAGTTCGTAAAAGAAATTTATAGCACACTTATAATATCAATACCAGAAGTGTAATTGTAATTTCATGATTAAATTACAAAAGCATACATGTATGTATGTATGTATGTATGTATGTATGATATCATGGCGTGCGTGACGTATTAGAACACCTGTGATCACATAAATATATAGTTGTAAGCCAGTCTATGCCGACCTGTATGGTATTCCTTCATTTACAAGTATTAAAGCACTTTTCAGAATTACTATGCCAATACTAGTTCTTTGAAATGGATTAATCTGTTACAAGACATGTACACTGGTGAATAATTTGAAACTACTCTGGAGTATGTTGCTGCCATATGAAGCAAAGGTTCTCTGTCAAATTACGTTGCAAAATACATAATTTCTTGTATTAGTTGTTCATTGTTTAGGACAATATGTGTAGGACTTATAAAACTAAAGGTACTCAAAACATTCCTCGGAAATACTTTAAAACACTACTCATCCGTAATCAATGTCCCGACGTATGTATGATTACTGTGTTCTACGGTTGTGGTAGTAGAAACGTCATGCAGCTTCAATCAGTCTTTCTTCGTATTTGACCACTGTGTCTTGTCCTCAGCCAAAGTCTTTAGCTTCCATTCTTGACGTGAGTGTATCGAGTCTTGGTTTCTTGAGGTCACCTCGTCGCACGCTTGAGATTTATGCAACGACGTCATCTCCTGGCTTAATATTTGCTGGCTCCCAGTAGGGCGAATTCCATGGCTCTGTGCTGGTGTGTCTTCTGGCATCCTCAACACATGGCCAAGCATGGACCATCTTTTATGGGCGACATTTACGGATATTTGTGATGTAGTAGACATCTTGTACATTGCATCATTGAAAATTATGGTGTCTGCCTATCGGTGTCCAGCGATAGTGCGGGGTGTTTGCAGTGACAGGCATCACGTTTATCTAGATCAGCCTTTTGGAGCTGGCCAGCTCCTAGAGTTATACAGCATCAAGGATACGCCTGTTGGAGTGCATACACATAGCAGTCGGTCTATGGTTTTACGTTTCCTCTATGCCTCCCGGCCACGAGGTGGATCATAATTTCTTTGGTTTCATGCGCTGTCGATAGGTATATGTGGGCGAACTTTGTTTTCGATTCTTTCATAAAGAGATTCTTAATTTTTAGTTTGCTTGCAGCTATGGGGAGTAGTTCGTCAAGGGGTTTCTTTTCCACATCGGCATATTCCATCTCTAGCGGCATACCCAGAATGGACGGGGTGTGGGGCTGGTGTGTGTGCGTCCGTGCGTGCGTGCGTGCGTGCGTACGTGCGTGCGTGCGTGCGTGAGTGCGTGAGTGCGTGCTATGCGCTGTCGATAGGTATATGTGGGCGAACTTTGTTTTCGGTTCTTTCATAAAGAGATTCTCAATTTCTAGTTTGCTTATTCGCGTGCGTGCGTGTGTATATGTGTGCTGGTCTTGTGGAACTTTCCCATGCAGATTTCAATGCAGCAGCAAGGTAGCAGGTGAAACGCACCGAGGATAGTCCATATCCCTGTGGGGAGCCGATTGATGTCTCAAACTCTGCTGACTTCACTGTCTTGACCCGTACTCTGAGTTTGGTGTGTCTGTTAGCAGTAGTCTCACTAGTCACAACTCATCTGCCTTGCAACTGTCCTGGTGCAGTACATCTAGGATCTTTGAGCGTTTAATTGCATCGAAGGCTCGTGACATGTCAATGCCTATTTTGTGGAAATCTTAGTGCTTGGACATGACTACTGACACAAGCATACATTGGGCCCATTGCGTCCACATTTAAATCCATGTTGACATGATCCAGTCAAGTTATCAATCTTTTCTCGGATGCGGCATAGAGTAACATTGGATAGGATTTTCTGTATGCTGTTGAGGAGCACAATGGGCTGCAGATTGGCTGGGGCCGAGTGGCATCTTAGGCTTAAGTGGTGCGATACAGATGACTTTGTATATATAGCATCGATGGGAAGGTGGTGCATAAAGGCTGAATTGATTAGGTGCGTGATCAGTTTTGAGATAATGTCACTTGCGTGTTTGAATAGGCTATTGCTCATGTCACCAGCTCCGGATGCACGTCCATTTTTTCAGAACTTCCAGTGCCTTCTCAACTTCTGTTTTAATTGGTATTAGTAATGGCCTGGGTCACCTTTAAACGCGTGCAAGGGCTCATCATCGTGGTTGATGAACTGTTCCTTGACCCATTCTCGAATTGCGTCCGCATATGTACATGGTTGTGTACAGTGAGTGGTGGTGTGTAGTCAGTAACTCTCAGGGCTCTGGCTGCCCAAAAAAGTGTGTGACAGTCATCCGTGGCAGGGATTTTATCTCCTATGGAGTCTGCCTGTTGAATAGCAAGATATTTTAAGGGTTCACTGATGTGGCGCAGAATGTTACTGCGTTCCCTACATAGTTTGGTGTGGTCTTCGCTTTGACCACTTTCATAGATGCGCAGCCACAATGCTTTCTGCTCTGCTGATAGTTTTCATCCTACAGGCTTATCAGTATACCTAGTTCGGTTGTTGTTTTTATCTCGCCTTTTCGTGAAAAGATATTTTGGGAGAGGTGGGGGTGGGTGCGTCGGCACTGATTGCTCTCTGGGTCCAGGATTCCAGGTTACGGTTTTTGGCTGTGTTAAGCTTAGCGTTTGAAGTTTGATTATTTTAGTGCTGATTTCCATACTGGCTATGTGTATAAGGTTTTGCTGCGTTAGACTTTTTTTATTGTATTATTGCCAGCCAAGAATTGTCCCCAACTTGAATGATTGCCTGTTTATGGTAGCTGTGTATCCAGCTAAACTCCCATTGCAACTCTGAATTGCCTGCATTGGTATGCAGCATGTCAAATTTGGGATGCCCGCTCTGTATCTCTCCATCTAGCACCTGCATTGCTTTATCTGGGTCGGATTTGGTGCGTCGGATCGGTGTTGGCGCACCCCTTCCCATAGCACATGCATGGTCTCGTAGTCAAACGAGCAACTTCCTTGCCAGGTTTGACATGTGGCAGATCCATGCAGGTGTTGTGGGGAGGGGGTTTGTAGTTGCCGGTTTGACGTACCCGACCAGACTCGTGATGGAGCTGTGCAGGTCTTATGGTGGAGATGCAGTCGTTGCTGATCGGGCTGCAATAAATCTCATAATACGGGATGAAGAAATCGTATTACTGTGTGTGGTTTTCAAAATGGTATTGCTGCAAGGACATCAATGTCTTTCAGCGGTACCTTTTTGAGAGCCTCATCCGTCTCCACATTCTAGCAGCTCATTAATAGTTTGATTAGGATGGCAGTTAAACATATGGTCACTTGTAATCCAGTACCCGTACATGCCTATACACTATATGGCGTCCTGCATGCTACAGATTGTGTTGTGTTGGCCTAAGTTAATGGGTTATTTATAATTTAGTGATACTACCATTGCCTTATTGTCACACAAATATGGATCAGTCCCTTCTTACAGTGGCTTTACACTAAATCAACTTCAACAGCAACTGAGATACTTGCTTTTTTGTGGTGACCAAGTTAAATCTGTAATGCCAAAGTGGTATGAACTCCGGTCACAATGGTAGAATTAATGTGTGTATGCATAAAGAGCTCTGGCCTCTTGTGACACAAGTCACGACAACCACACTTTTCGAGACTGCATCCAACTTTAACACCAATTTTAGGCCCAGTATAACAAATTTACTATCTTACCGTAAACCTAACTGGCTCGGCAATATATATCAGACTAAACTAATCACTAAGTCTGGCTGCTGACGCCGGTGGATCGGTACCTCTTGGTTGGATTCTGGTATATGTACACATACTGGGTTATTCACCTACAGTCCGAGTTCACTGACTCTCAGTGCCCTATGGGACTTCTGATAAGAGGTATTGAGAGTCAGATAACTCGGACTACAGCTAGGTGTACGCCTTCTGTGGTTTGTATGTTATGGAGGCTAATCTCTGAGGGGCCCATCTACCTGCGTTATTAGCACCGTACCCAAAGTATCCGTGAATTTAGTGTATATAGTCACCATATATGTATTTACCAATTACTGTAATTCAATGGCTGTGTATCAATTGTACTTATTAACTGACTGCTGATTAACCGTAAGTGGCACAAAAAGCAATAAATATCTATCTATCTATCTATCTATCTATCTATCTATCTATCTATCTATCTATCATCCATCCATCCATCCATCAACCCACCCACCCACCCACCCACCCACCCACCCACCCACCCACCTACCTACCTACCTACCTACCTATCTATCTCTCTATTTCCAAACGACATTTACATCAACAAGGTATTATCAGATTTGAATAAAACTTCATAGATTGTTTCTATACCACGCTTAGGACTAGTCCTAATAAAAAAGGAATCGAATTTCAAATTTTCCCAGATTTTTTCTGCGTTTGAATTTTGATTATTTTATGGCTGATTTGGATGCAGGTTATATTCCAGGTTTTTTTTTTTGCTGCGTTAAGCTTTATTCAAACGATATCTACGTCAATAAGGGGTTATCCGATTCACAGATCTGTTCTATACGATGCTTAGGACTACTCCACATAAAAAAGAAATCGACTCAATTTTTTCAGATTTTTTCAGTATTTGAACTTTGATTATTTTATGGCTGATTTGTATGCAGGCTATATGTCCAGGTATAGGTTTTTACAGGGTTAAGCCTTTTTAAACGACATTTACATCGGCATGGGCTTATCTGACTTGAATAAAGCTTCACATATTTCTCCTATACGATGCTTATCTCTAGTCCACATAGAAAAGAAATTGATTTTCAAATTTTCCCATATATTTTCGGCGTTTGAACTTTGATTATTTAGAGCTAATTTGCATGCAGGTTGCATGTATTATACTGTGATAAGGTTTTTTCAAACGAAATTTACATCAACAAGGGATTATCCGATTGGAATAAAACTTCACAAATTTGTTCTATACGATACTTAGGACTAATCCAGGTAAAAAAGAAAAAGATTGTCAAAATTGTGTTCCATATTTATATCAGTGTTTGAACTTAGACAATTTTATGACTTTAAGCTAAGGGGGTTTGCTGCTATATTTACAGTGCTTTGGCTTTGATTATTTTAGGGCTGATTTGACTACAGGTTATATGTATTATGCTGCGTCAAGGTTTTTTCAAACGATGTTTACCTCATTAAAGGTTTATCTGATTTGAATAAAAACTTCACAGATTTATTCTATACGAGGCCTAGGACTAATCCGCATAAAAAAGAAATGGAGCTCCAATTTTTTTAATTTCTTTTGTCGCTTGGACTTTGGTTATTTTATGCCTGCTTTGTATCCAGGTTATACTCAATATGCTGTGGTTAAGGTGGTTTTTTTCAAACGACACTTACATCAGCAAATGCTTATCTGATTGGTCAATACGATGCTTAGAACTAGTCCACGTCAAAGAGAAATCGAAATCCAAAACTTCCATACGTTTCCAGCATCTAGATTCTTCAAGTGCCAATTTAGTGAACAAGGGTTAATTCAGCTTTTATGCACCACCTTCCCATCGACACTGTAGGCCAGGGCACCCTTATCGCGCTACTCAAGCGCAAGAAGCCACCTGTCACACACACACACACACGCACGCACGCACGCACGCACGCACGCACGCACGCACGCACGCACGCACGCACGCACGCACGCACGCACGCACACACACACACACACACACACACACACACACACACACACACACACACCAAAATCCTATTCAATGTAACTCCATGCCACATCCGAGACAAGATCGATGACTTCACAGGATCATGTCAAAGTGGCTTCAAACGTGGACGTAGACATTGTATGGGCTCAACGCATGCTTGTGTGGGTAGTCATGTGTAGACACTGCGATTTCCAGAAAATTGGCATTGACATGTCACGAGCCTTCGACACATTTAACGCTCAAAGATCATAGATGTACTACACTAGTTCAGTTGCAATGAAGATGGGCTACGACTAGTGCGACTACTGCTTACAGACACCAAGCTGAGAGTACGAGTCAAGTCAGTGAAGTCTGTATAGTTTGAGACATCAATCGGCTCCCCGCAGGGAGATGGTCTATCCCCTGTGCTTTTCACCGATTACCTTGCTGCTGCATTGAAATCGGTGCGGGAAAATTCCACGGGGCCAACCACCCAGTGTCAATACTGGGTGTGCTGCTAGAGATGGAATATGCCGACGATGTGGACTTCATAGACGAGAAACCCATTGACGAACTTCTCCCAATAGCTGCAAGCAAACTAAAAATCGAGAATATCTTTATGAATGAATCCAAAACAGAGTTCACCCACATGCGCCTATCTACAAAGCATGAAACGAAAGAAAACGACGATACACTCTGTGGCGGCGAAACCTGAAAGTAAAATCCTGGGCTCACTGCTTTGCAGTACTGCTGACATTGCTTCCCGCTGCGTCATGGGGAACATAGCTTTCCAGTCCTTCTGGAAGCCATGGATTCGTAGATCAAGGATGCCCTTGATAGAAAGACTACGTTTATACAATGTAACCTACGTATCCTTGATGGTGTATGACTGCAACTGCTGGGGAGCGCCAACGGCAGCTCTAGACAAACTCGATGCCTGCCACCGCAACCACTTACGCACCATCACTGGACACCGATAGCCAGCTAGCGTAATTTCAAATGGTGCGCTATACAAGATGTGTAATACGTCGCCGCTGTCTGTAAAATTCACCAAGCAAAGGTGAGCCATGTTTGGCCATGTGTTAAGCATGCCAGAAGACACACCAGTACTTGGAATTCGCCCTACTCGGAACCAGCAAACACAAAGCCATGGGAGGACGTCATTGCATAAATCTGCAAAGTTGTACTACGAGGTGACCTCCAGAAAGCAGGACTCGGTACATTCAAGTCAAGAATGGACCTGAAGAAGCTATGGGTTTCGGCTAAGGACAAGACACAGTTGACAAAAGCGAAGAAGAGCTGATTGCAGCTGTAGGATGTTTCTACTACTGCAGCCGCAGAATAGAGTAATCATACACAACTGAATATATCCCATACAGAGTAGTAAAAATTATATCAGATGACAAACCTTGGTTTTACGGTGTCTTATGGCGAGAAATCCGACAAAGAGATCGTCTTAGGAAAAAAGCAAGAGACAGTCAGCATCAAAATAACTGGTGCAAATCTAAACCCTCTTATGTCAGCTTAAACCTTTAATGGTCAAACTTACCTAAAACTAATTTTCAGTGGTCTTCAGACATGGCTATTTGAAAGGCCTAGAGACGAATATTTTTGAATGTCCAACCGAGCCAGTCATTTTAGTGGTAAATTTCCAAAAATACTCTTCTCCCGGCCTGCAGATAGACACCGGCTAAGTAAAAGCTTTAATTTTCTTTACAATTACTCCTTTAATGGTCAAGCCGACGAAACTTGAGAGCTTTGAGGCGCTGTTGACACAAGAGGGGTTAAAAGACAACGTAATAAAGTGAGCAATATGAAGAAGAAAGCAAAGGAAAATCTTGTTGATTTAATGCTTGATGTCATATCCCACATCCTTACTGAAAATTCACCGTTCCAGAGTATCCATCTATCAATCTGACGTCATATGATGTCATAATCAGCTAAGCGGCGTGCAGGATGACGTCATAATCATTACGTCATAACTGATTCGATTTGGCCCATGTTTAACTCTTAATACTCCGTCACGTTTGACTGGACGCCGTTGCTGCTAAAAGCAGCACTGGACAGCGTCCTGTCAAATTAATTACAAAATATTGAATAGCTTACCTGTATAGTTTTCTGGAAATTGATAGTCAGAGAGTTCAGAGATAGATCGATCCCTATACGAGCGAGGTGTGGGTGGTGATTAGCTAGAGATGGGCGGGGCATAGCTAAAACTGGAAAGGTCCATTAGGTAAGCAACTTATAAACGGCGGTACTACAGCGCCAACATTTCTCCTCTGATATACAATGGCAATGGTCGTGCAAAATATGTTACCACTGACTTGGAAAAAGCAACACGTTCAAACAATTATTTCTCATTCGTTTCAAACGTCGGTGATACATGTGCGCACTTAGCAATGCTTGACAGAAAAACTAATGGTATACTTTACATTTCAATTCAGGAATCCGAAGTAATTGATGTCATTAAATCACTGAAGTTAAACAAAGTTGGCAGTGATGACATAAGTCATAAAATGATTTAAAAACCCAGATGCACTCCATAACCTTTCCATTATACCTCATATTCAATAAATCTATCGAGAGTGGCATATTTCCCGAAGCATGGAAAACAGCCGTTTTCTCGTTATTTAAGAAAGGCGATCGGAAATTACCGGGAAATTACCGATCAATTTCGCTGCTAAGTAGGCCTACTGTCGGGAAAACTATGGAAAGAATAATTTTTTTAAATGTCCATGTTATTCGCCTGGTTATTGAGTTGTGCCATCTAATAATTCTGTAGGGTGCGGGCTAAAATAAGTTGCTAGAACTTGTGCCCACTCCCATTGCACAGATGTTACAATAAAATATGTTTAAAAATGATTATGATGATTATATACATATATACACAGATGCATTAAAATCAGACAAGCATAGTACATGAACCAGAGATAAAAAAAAATGGATAACTATGACGGCAGCTTAGAAATGTAAGTTCTGCCATGGCGTATACCGTAGCATCATCTCCTGCTGTGATTTTCAATGTTGCAGAGCAAGGTGTCCTCATTAGGAATAAGACCATGGTCTATAAGTGTAGTACAGTCAATGATAAGTTGAGTTACACATCTTAAATCGGAGGCTATTAGATTCCATATTGATATATCTAATGCGGAAAGAATGAGCTGTTTGATTTGGTTCAGAATGTTTGTCCTATATCTAAGCAGAGCGGGACATAAGGTAAGCAATATCATATGCAAGTAGTTCTCAAAGGTGCTCTGACAGAGTTGACAGATTGGATCAATAAATTGAGGTTGTTAAATCTATGGATTTGGATTAAGTACTTTCGAAGTTAAAAGACGAGATTTAATAAAGATCTTTTGCCAATTTTTGTGTTGTTTGAGACTGTCTTGATAAATATATGGACTTTACCGATAGCCAGTCTGGCGAAAGTAAAATACACCAGAATGTTTTTTTACTACACTCATCCTCATACACTCAGCCGAGTTTAGATTGGATTCTAGTTTCCCATTCATCTTTCAACGAGTCCACGAAAGCCTCAAAATATCGTCTGGGAATTCCCGGAGTTTGCACACATTGTGTCAGTTGTTTATAGAAATCGAGCAGCTGCAACATTCAGTGAATTTCGATTCAATTGTTGAACCGATAATAATTGATTAATTTTATTACTGAATAATTATTATCATACAAATTATTCGTATCGTATATGTTCAATAATTAAATATAGAACTAGAATGCGCTGTCATCATGGTACGCCATCCCAAATCCTCATGCTTTCGCCAACTTTAACATTCTGCCCCTACCCCCACTCCACCCTGTGGTGTTGGGGTGGGTGGAGCCTAATGTAAAGATTGTCTCACACTCCGCAATCATATGGGTAAACATACCAAATATGGTTGAATTCCGCCAATATGACTTACCCCAACAGCTCCACCATAATCACAACTTTTTGCCGAATTTCAATTTTTAGATTTAATTTCTCAGGATAACGGAATAATTGACGATTGTGACCTATTCTCGTGTTTTAATTGCCGTACCAAATAATATATACAAGTGTATTCACCCACATGCACACACATATATATAGAGAAAGTAGGTAGTCATATTTATGGGACATGTTATTATATTTTAACAGCGTGATGGATTGCTGGTAAAATCTAAAAGCTGTCACATCGACCTGACTCATTATTACCGTTTATGTTCACAATTGGTTATTCATATTTATAATTTGCAAATTATTTGGTAAGGCAATTAAAACACGAGAATAGATCACAATCGTCAATTATTCCGTTATCCTCGGCACATGTGAGATTAGACCAGGGTGACAACACATTCAGTCATCTGTAAGTAGAGGGTCCCATGGATTGCCATATGTCCATTTCCTGATTTTTAGCATGTTTGTCCTGTTCTTTGTTTGTAGTACTTGGTATTTTGGCATTTGTAGACGTTCCCTGTTTACCATCTACAGAGTTTAGTGATTTAGAGAGTGCAGATATTGAAAGACGAGGAACGCATGGGGTTGTCAGCAGAGGCTGATGGTTCAGTAACTGCGGGATTTGGTGGTTGGGCTATTGCAGAGACTAGTGGGTGAGCTATTTCAGAAGCTGATGATTGAACTATTGCTGAGGCTGTTGGTTGCGCTATTGCAAAGGCTGATGGTTGAGCTATTGCAGAGACTAGTGGTTGAGCTATTGCAGAGGCTGGTGGTTGAGCTATTGCAGTACCTATTGATTGAGCTATTGCAGAGGCTGCTGGTTGAGCTATTGCAGAGGCTGACGGTTGTGCTATTGCAGAGACTGATTGTTGAGATATTGCAGAGGATGCTGGTTGAGCTATTGCAGAGACTGACTGTTGAGCTATTGCAGAGGCTGATGGTTGAGCTATTGCAGAAGCTGATGGATGAGCTGTTGCAGAGGCCGAAGGTTGAGTCATTGCAGAGCCTGATTGTTTCCCGATTTCAGAGCTCGATGGATGAATGGCTGCAAATATTGACACCTGAACAATTGCTGAATCCCATGCGGAACGCACTGCATATTGGGTATGATAATGTTTACCTATATTCGCGTTAGTGTAAATAACTTTGTATCAATCATATTTCCATTTAGTCTTAGATAGTGTGTATTTATTGTACCCGGAAAAGGTTTTAGTCCTTCCCACAATCTATCGGATTCTAGATGCTGACACTGATCATGAATTGGTGTTCTGATCATGAATTGTGTTTCTATCATTACGAGAGTAGTGTACAACAAGGGTAGACGCAGTCGCTGGTTGGTTGATAGCATTTAAACTAGCCCATACCTCCACTCCTTATATGGTCATAAGCCACGCCCCCTTATAGTATAATTGGGGTGTGGCTCATGATCATATACGGAGTGGCTGGGTAACCTATTTTAACTGCTATCAGCCAATAATCGATGCTGTATACTGCTGCGGAAGGTGTGCATTGATGGTAGTAAGGGTCCCATCTCTCCACTAAGCATATGACAGAGAGAGAGAGAGAGAGAGAGAGAGAGAGAGAGAGAGAGAGAGAGAGAGAGAGAGAGAGAGAGCGAGAGAGAGAGAGAGAGAGAGAGAGAGAGAGAGCTGTCAATCATTTTAATGTTCTTCTTGAGTCTTATTGGTGTGTGCTTGATGCCATTTCTGATTGGCTGTTCGTTTTCAAATGTGCTCGCTTCTGATTGGTGCGTGGTTGATACTGTCGCTGGTTGGCCATTCTGTTCTCACCAGATTTAAAAATAGATTATGTTTTTCCCTCTAGATTTTATCTGTTTCTTAAAACATTTTGGCGTCCTGTCATCATGCTGGAATCTGATTGGTGCTGGTTTGGCGGTGAGTCTATCAAGTACTGACCGACAGACTTTACAGACAAATTGGATATTGCTGGTTTGCCAGTGATTCTACCAGTCACTGACCGACATACTTTACAGACAAATTGGATATTGCTGGCTCGGTGGTGATTCTACCAGTCACTGACCGACCGACACTAAAGAAAAATAGGTTATTGCTGGCTTGCCGGTGATTCGATCAGGCACTGACCAACCAACATTACAGACAAATTGGATATTGCTGGCTTGGCAATGATTCTATCAGGCACTGACCATGGCAGTGATTCTACCAGTCACTGACCAACCGACACTAAAGACAAATTGGATATTGCTGGTTCTACCAGTCACTCACCGACAGACTTTACAGACAAATTGGATATTGCTGGCTTGGCGGTGATTCTATCAGGCACTGACCGTGGCAGTGATTCTATCAGTCACTGACCAACCGACACTAAGGACAAATTGGATATTGCTGGCTTGGAAGTCATTCTATCAGGCACTGACCAACCGACATTACAGACAAATTTGATATTTCTGGTTTGGCGGTGATTCTACCAGTCACTGACCAACCAACATTAGAGACAAATTGGATATTGTTGTCTTGGTGGTGATTCTATCAGCCACTGACCGACTGACATTACAAACAAATCGGAAATTGCTGGTCTGGCGGTGATTCTATCATGCACTGGCCGACCGACCTAACAGCTGAATCAGATATTGTTTGTTTGGTGATGAATCTATTAGGCACTGACCGACCCACTTTACAGACAAATCAGGAATTGCATTTTGGAGGTGATACTCTCTGGGACTGACAGACTGACTTTAATACAAAAACCAGATATTGTTGGTTTGGCGGTTATTCTATCAGGAACTGACCGACTGGTATTACAGAGAAATCAGATATTGCTGGTTTGGTGGTGATTCTATCAGGCATTAACCGACCGACTGATATTACAGATAAATTGGCTATTGCTGGTTTGGTGGTGATTCTATCAGGCACTGACTGATCAACATTATAGACAAATTGAATATTGCTGGCTTGCCTGTGATTCTATCAGGCACTGACCAACCAACATTACAGACAAATTGGATATTGCTGGCTTGGCAATGATTCTATCCGTCACTTAGCAACAGACAAATTGGATATTGCTGGTTTGCCAGTGATTCTACCAGTCACTGCCCGACAGAATTTACAGACAAATTGGATATTGCTGGCTTGGCGGTGATTCTACCAGTCACTGACCGACCGACATTACAGAAAAATTGGATATTGCTGGCTTGGCAATGATTCTATCCGTCACTTAGCAACAGACAAATTGGAAATTGCTGGTTTGCCGGTGATTCTACCAGTCACTGACCAACAGACTTTACAGACAAATTGGATATTGCTGCCTTGGCGGTGATTCTATCAGGCACTGACCGTGGCAGTGATTCTATCAGTCACTGACCAACCGACACTAAAAACAAATTGGATATTGCTGGCTTGGCAGTCATTCTATCAGGCACTGACCAACCGACATTACAGACAAATTGGATATTTCTGGTTTGGCGGTGATTCTATCAGTCACTGACCAACCGACATTAGAGACAAATTGGATATTGTTGTCTTGGTGGTGATTCTATCAGGCACTGACCGACTGACATTACAAACAAATCGGAAATTGCTGGTCTGGCGGTGATTCTATCATGCACTGACCGACCGACCTAACAGCTAAATAAGATATTGTTTGTTTGGTGATGAATCTATTAGGCACTGACCGACCCACTTTACAGACAAATCAGGAATTGCTTTTTGGAGGTGATACTCTCTGGGTCTGACAGACTGACTTTAATACAAAAATCAGATATTGTTGGTTTGGCGGTTATTCTTTCAGGAACTGACCGACTGGTATTACAGAGAAATCAGATATTGTTGGTTTGGCGGTGGTTCTATCAGGCATTAACCGACCGGCTTTACAGATAAATTGGATATTGCTGGTTTGGTGGTGATTCTATCAGGCACTGACTGACTGATATTACAGACAAATTGGCTATTGCTGATTTGGTGGTGATTCTATCAGGCACTGACTGATCAACATTATAGACAAATCGGATATTGCTGGCTTGGTGGTGATTCTATCAGGCATTAACCGACCGACTGATATTACAGACAAATTGGCTATTGCTGATTTGGTGGTGATTCTATCAGGCACTGATTCTATCAGGCACTGACTGATTAACATTATAGACACATCGGATATTGCTGGCTTGGTGGTGATTCTATAAGGCACTGACTGGCCGACTTTACAGACAAATTGAATATTGCTGGCTTGCCTGTGATTCTATCAGGCACTGACCAACCAACATTACAGACAAATTGGATATTGCTGGCTTGGCAATGATTCTATCCGTCACTTAGCAACAGACAAATTGGATATTGCTGGTTTGCCAGTGATTCTATCAGGCACTGACCAACCGACATTACTGACAAATTTGATATTTCTGGTTTGGCAGTGATTCTACCAGTCACTGACCGACCGACATTACAGACAAATTGGATATTGCTGGCTTGGCAATGATTCTATCCATCACTTAGCAACAGACAAATTGGAAATTGCTGGTTTGCCGGTGATTCTACCCATCACTGACCGACAGACTTTACAGACAAATTGGATATTGCTGGCTTGACGATGATTCTATCAGGCACTGAATGTGGCAGTGATTCTACCAGTCACTGACCAACCGACACTAAAGACAAATTGGATATTGCTGGCTTGGCAGTCATTCTATCAGGCACTGACCAACCGACATTACAGACAAATTGGATATTTCTGGTTTGGCGGTGATTCGACCAGTCACTGACCAACCGACATTAGAGACAAATTGGATATTGTTGGTTTGGCGGTGGTTCTATCAGGCACTGACCAACCGACGTTACAGACAAATCGGATGTTGTTGGTTTGGTGGTGGTTCTATCAGGCACTGACCGACTGACTTTACAGACAAATCGAATATTGTTGGTTTGGCAGTGGTTCTATCAGGCATTAACCGACCGACTTTACAGATAAATTGGCTATTGCTGGTTTGGTGGTGATTCTATCAGGCACTGATTTTATCAGGCACTGACTGACCAACATTATAGACAAATCGGATATTTCTGGTGTGGCGGTGATTCGACCAGTCACTGACCAACCGACATTAGAGACAAGTTGGATATTGTTGGCTTGGTGATGATTCTATCAGGCACTGACAGACTAACTTTACAGACAAATTGGATTTTGCTGGCTTGGCGACCGACCGACTTTACAGACAAATTAGCTATTGCTGGTTTGGCGGTGATTCTATCAGGCACTGACCGACCGACCTTACAGCCAAATCAGATATTGTGTGTTTGGTGATGAATCTATCAGGCACTGACCGACCGACTTTACAGACAGATCAGGAATTGCTTTTTTGTAGGTGAAACTCTCCGGGACTGACCGACTGACTTTAATAGACAAATCGGATATTGTTGGTTTGGTGGTTATTCTATCAGGAACTAAACGACTGGCATTACAGACAAATCAGATATTGTTGGTTTGGTGGTGATTCTATCAGGCACTGACCGACTGACTTTACAGACAAATCGGATATTGTTGGTTTGGCGGTGGTTCTATCAGGCACTGACCAACCGACGTTACAGACAAATCGGATATTGTTGGTTTGGCGGTGGTTCTATCAGGCACTGACCGACTGACTTTACAGACAAATCGAATATTGTTGGTTTGGCGGTGGTTCTATCAGGCATTAACCGACCGACTTTACAGATAAATTGGCTATTGCTGGTTTGGTGGTGATTCTATCAGGCACTGATTTTATCAGGCACTGACTGACCAACATTATAGACAAATCGGATATTTCTGGTTTGGCGGTGATTCGACCAGTCACTGACCAACCGACATTAGAGACAAGTTGGATATTGTTGGCTTGGTGATGATTCTATCAGGCACTGACAGACTAACTTTACAGACAAATTGGATTTTGCTGGCTTGGCGACCGACCGACTTTACAGACAAATTAGCTATAGCTGGTTTGGCGATGATTCTATCAGGCACTGACCGACCGACGTTACAGCCAAATCAGATATTGTTTGTTTGGTGATGAATCTATCAGGCACTGACCGACCGACTTTACAGACAGATCAGGAATTGCTTTTTTGGAGGTGAAACTCTCCGGGACTGACCGACTGACTTTAATAGACAAATCGGATATTGTTGGTTTGGTGGTTATTCTATCAAGAACTAACCGACTGGCATTACAGACAAATCAGATATTGTTGGTTTGGTGGTGATTCTATCAGGCACTGACCGACTGACTTTACAGACAAATCGGATATTGCTGGTTTGGTGGTGATTCTATCAGGCACTGATTCTATCAGGCACTGACCGATCGACATTATAGACAAATCGGATATTGCTGGCTTGGTGATGATTCTATAAGGCACTGACCAGCTGACTTTACAGACAAAATGGATATTGCTGGCTTGGCGGTGATTCTATCAGGCACTGACCGACCGACTTTACAGACAAGTTATATATTACTGATTTGGTGGTGATTCTACCAGTCACTGACTGACCGACATTACAGACAAATTGGATATTGCTGGCTTGTGTAAGAATAAGGATAGAGTCATTTATGTTTTGAGATGTGCAAACCGGAGCTCAAACAATATTTGATGAGGAGCTGATACGTGTGTGTTTGTTTACTCTACTTAATTAAATATTCAAAATGGTGGACAAAACCATGGTCGTGTGCTACCGACATCTTTAATTGCGAAGTTGAAACTATCTAAGCACATTTCTCATCGTGTGCGGCGAGATGCCCAAGAGCTACAGGATGATGCGAAAACCTCGCGAGGCCGGTAGCTCAGCTAGATTGTCCCATGTGCACTACACAGTAGGCATAGTTTAATGCTTTGTGATGATAGGCCTATGCCTGATAAGACTCGCCTACCCAAAACATGCTAATTTATTTGATCATCCCTTCTTCCATCTGTAAGCACACTCCTTCAACCCTAGTTCATTAACGCGAATTCCTCTAAAACATGCACAGGTGCATTATCGTACGGGAAGAATGCACTCGCACTATTGAAATCTACTTTTCTTGTTAATTTTGCACTACAAATAAAATTATTAATATATTTAAAGGTTGTTATTGTTAATTAAGTTTATACCTATATTAATATATCGACGTTATAACTTATTTGCACAGATTTCAGTCTATATACTAATCGTCTTTTGACATGCATTTTGGTCAAATTATATAATACGCCACACGGAAAAAGCTGCATGTTAAATATGAAAGTCGGATCAGATCATACTCGATTACATTTCAGAATCCAAGCCATGAAAGACCCACAATAATCCATTGTTAAAACCGTCCTCTATACTAATCGTGTCCTCCTCCACACACACCCCCCCCCCCCCAAAACCCCTTAACAAATTACTCCATTGTTCAAATCGTCCTAGATACCCTACTAATCGTGTCTCCCTTCTGTAAAATCACTAAAATGGACACTAATAACGTGCTATTATTTAACTTGTGGCTTTTTTCGTACCAATATGGCTTATCTGACCGTAGGAGAGTATACTTCATAATGCCAATCAGTCGCATTAGAATGCTCTTAGCTATTAGCTAATTTTTGTATTTTTCAACTCTCAGAAAGAAAATGATATATGCTGATTCTGAAAACACGGCAAACAATCATTTCTGCAGCATTTTGTTAATCTAGATAGGCCATACGAAAAAAGCTGCATGTTAGTGTTGAAGTATGTTATTCACCCATAATTTACGACTTCCTACATGTAAATCATTGACGGGGAAGAACAACGATCCTTATAAGAATGACTCAATCTGCTATCTGTATATTAATCGTGTTCACTGCTAAATACGATGTAGATAAGGCGTAGTTTTTTTCTGTTAAACTCGGTCAGTCTGTGGCTGATAGAATCACTGACAAATCAGAAATCTCTGAATTTATTTGCTTATTTGAGATGGAGATGACGGGGAAGACCAACGATCCTTATAAGAATGACTCAATCTGCTATTAATCGTGTTCACTGCTAAATAAGATGTAGATAAGACGTAGTTTTGTCTGTGAAGTCAGTCGGTCAGTGGCTGGCAGAATCACAGACAAATCAGATTATCTTGGTCTGCTAATGGCCATTCACGAAGCAAGTTATGACTTTCTTTACAAATCTTGACCAGTAACTGGTTAATCTTTAAGCAATCATGGTTGATCAAGAAAATATGTTTTCGTTCATTAAATGAATGTCCATATGAAGGCCAAGAGAAGAATGTTAATTTACTACTGGAATGATTGAGTTATCAAGTCAGTCATTCCAGAGTTAAATAGCCTCTTTGTCCGAAAATTTATTACCAAATCTAGTGGACAAAGGGTTTAGGGAGAGACATGTAGTTAAGTTGGCATACTCAAATCTAGTGGACAACGTGTTTTCATTGATTACAATATATATGCAAAAATGTGTTAGTTATATGTACAGGTATGTCACCTTTTTAGTAGATTATGCTTTTTTACATTGGTATGCTTTTGAACTATCAGTCTTGTGATGGTTTATACTGTATTTAGCATATCCTTTGATATAGAAATGTTAATAAATAATCTGTAGTTGTCAATATTTATTCTTGTTAATACCGTTATTACATGTTCCTAAACCGAATGCCATATAAACGCGATTATTATTAAAACCGAGCATAAATCCCTACAAATTTGCGGATCTAATGATAGTCTGCTTACCGTAATAAACTGGTCCTCTTAAAGTTAGTTCAGTTGTTCACTTCATTTGATGATGTACAAATATATGTATCCATCATATATTTACATACCCATTGAGTCACTAAATATTTCCTTCACCGGAAACCGTGACAAATAGTTATAAAATAAAGTATTTTGACTGACAAACGCCCATACAGGCCTGATACGTCCTAATGATGATGATGATGATGATGATGATGATGATGATGATTGAGAGTTCAGTATACCACCACATATTTGATTGTGATCCTATGATTTAGGCTCCACCAATCTGTCGCAATGTATTAACCTGAAATATGGTGCACATTAACAGTATCATGTGCAAGATATATGCCTGCTTTCGTCTGCGTTCTGGAAATTTCTCACTACATAATTATCCTCCTTTAAATATCTAGAACCGGATTCATAACTTTCAGAATGCCTGCATTGCCAATCATTTGTTGTCAACGATACTCCTGCAGTTTAGTTGTTGTTGTGGTTTTGTTCAGGTAGGTATAGAGGACATTTGATTGTTTGTTTGTTTCCTGCTTATGGGTTTTCAAATAGTTCATCCTACATTTTGTCAGTGAAGTCAGTCAGTCAGTGGCTCATAGAGTCATCGACAAATCAGAAATTTGGGTAGATGTAGGGTTTTCTCTGTGAAGTCGGTTGGTCAGTGGCTGGTAGAATTACCGACAAATCATAAATCTCTGATTGGTTTGTTTATTTGGGTAGATGTAGAGTATATTTGTTTGTTTCCTGCTTATTTATTTACAAATAGCCCACTGTAAATTTCGTCAGTGAAGTCGTTCGGTCAGTGGCGACAAATCAGATAGAATCACTTCCAAATCGGAAATCTATAAAATTCTGATTTTATTTGTTTATTTGTTTAGTTGTGCAGATGTAGGGTTTTATCAGTAAGTTTGGTTGGTCCATAGCTGATAGAATTTGTCGGTGAAGTTAGTCGGTCAGTGCCTGATATAATCCCAGCCAAATCAAATATCTCACCTTCTCTTTTGTCAGTGAAGTCGGTCAGTTAGTGTCTAGTAGACTCATCGACAGCAGTATCTGTTTAGTTTTCTTATATGTGTATGGTTTTGTCTGTGCAGTCGGTTGGTCAGTGGCTGAAAGGATTACCGATAAATAAAAAATCTCTGATTGTTTTGTTTATTTGGCTAGATGTAGAATACATTTGTTTGTTTGTTTCTGGCGTATCTGTTTTCAAATAGGTCATAGTATGTTTTGTCAGTGAAGTCGGTCGGTCTGTGGCTGATAGAGTCAGTGCTAAATAAAATGTAAGAGATTGTCTGTGAAGTTGGTCTGTCAGTGGCTGGTAGAATTACTGACAAATCAGAAATCTCTTATTGATTTGTTTATTTGGGTAGGGCACATTTGTTTGTTTGTTTCCTGCTCATGCATTTTCAGATAGCTCCTTGTACATTTCCTAGAATCATTGCCAAATTATAAATCACTGAAATTCTGAATTTATTTGTTTATTTGGGTAATTGTAGGGTTTTGTCTGTGAAGTGAGTCAGTCAATGGCTGTTATATTCACCAACAAATCAAAAACCTTTGATTGATTTGTTTATTTGGGTAGATGCAGAGCATATTTATTTGTTTATTTGTTTCCGGCATTTTGTACTCTCAAATAGGTCATTGTATGTTTTGTCAGTGAAGTTGGTCAGTCAGTGGCTGGTAGATTCACCCACAAATCAGAAATCTGTTGTTAATTTCTGGCTCTGGTATTTTGTCTGAAGCCAGCGAACTTTCTAGATATTAAAGATTTTCTGAGTTCTTTCCAACAAGATTGTTTTGTACATATAACACTTCTTTAAATTGAGAAACTCTTACGTTCGTGTGAATTTTCAGAAAAAAACCCCAAAAATAATAATTAATATGGGTTGCGGTGACAGGTGTGTATAAAGTTATTATGCAGTAATTGTACAGCAAAAACCGTTACGGTACATTGCAACAAAAATCATATTGAGTATTTGTAGATTTATTTATATAACAATACTTAGAAGAGAAACATTGTACAAGCAGGCCTATTTGACAAATTGACCATTATAGATAACGTGTATATTAAAATACGTCAAATTGTTCATTATTTCCGACGTCGTAAAGTTATTCGCTTGAATGAATTAAACGAATGAATGAATGAATGAATGAATGAATTTACACACATACCTCTTTATAAGGTATATGAGGACATTTCTCACAGAATAGTAGATAGTAAGAGTATATTATACAATTATTTTCAAGCGTCTTATATAATATATTATGTAAATAGAGACGAAGCCGGGAATTTTAGTTAATATCAAAATTTGTGTGATAATATTTTCATCTGATGGTGTATGCGTGGACTCATCGTACTAACATACGCCCACTCGCATCGCTTCGCCGTTCGAGAGCGTAGCGGCAGGGCGAGACCGTGGGATAGGACGACGGTGTTGACTCGGAGTACATCCAATCTCAAGGCTTTCTGTCCAGGCGTATTTGGTCGCATTCGCAACAACATGGCCAAATATAGTAGTCTGGTGCCACTTGGGAAACAACATCACCTCTCTGCCTGCCATTGATGAACAGAAGTGTGATATTGGTGAGACACTGTCAAATATACGGTACAATCTGTAGGCGTCTACTGCCAAATCATAAACCTGACCAACAATTGATGAATCCAGTTTCCCAGTCAATCATATGATGTCATAATCAACTACGTCACATGTAGGCTGACGTCATAATCAATTACGTCATGAATGACGTGAAATGCCCGTCGTTAACGCTGAATAGTCCGTCAAGTTGTACGTAGTGTATGGCTTTACTATTTAATACACGTTATGTTGAATATTTTGAAACTAATTTGACTGGGCGCCGTTGCTACCATAGACAGGTGGATCGACCACGACACAAGCAAGCGCATGAAGTACTGCTTTCGATGATGAACCTCCAAATATAGATCTAGTGAAATTTGAGTGACATGGACGAATTTACTAATTGCGGCTGCTCAGCGACAGGATGTTCAGGTTGTATCACCGAGATACTGACAATAATTCAATTCACGTTTAGTAGTGATCCGCCATGTTTGTCCCTCAGATGAGGATGTGCGTCTGCCTATCTTGCTTACTCGGTGTTTTGTAAATGCTGATAAGCTGAGGTTATCTAAACCAAATGACAATCTGGCAGACGGCGATGTTGTTACCGATGATTAGAGTGGCAAGGATGAAGAATATGGAGAAAATGATGACGATGTTGAATATGATTCTGGGCACCTGAATAAGACATTGTACATTTTGTGGCAACCATGACATCATAAATTTTATCAGCCATATCATCCATCCTATGTATTTTTTTTCATTTATGCATTTAACTAAATGGTGATATGGTTCAACTAAATGGTGATATGTTCAGTGAATTGTCGACCAAATTTTACTTGACAAATACTACTTTCTACAATATTCTAGTTCTGCAGCAAATGTATTTGTTTTCAATCTCGATATCAGTAACCAGCATTAAGACCAGTGACCATCTTGAATTTGGAAGCAGCTAAACATCATACAATGAACATTTCCGGTTTTAGCTATGCCCCGCCCATCTCTAGCTAAGCACCACCCACACCTCGCGCGTGTTGGGATCGATCGATCTCTGAACACCCTGACGATCAATTTCCAAAAAACTACACATGTAAGTTGTTGAATATTTTGAAACCAATTTGACTGGATGCTGTTGCTGCCTTAAATAGCAAAGAATTACAAAGACACACTTTGTACAACGTGTCAGACTCTGAGATATTATGACGGTCTATATGGAACCCTTTGTGACGTAATGATTGTGACGTCGCGCTGAACTGATTATGACGTCATACGAGGTCAGACGATGGATGGATACTCTGGAAAGGTGAATTATAAAGCGTTGGTTACTTGACCAGATGAACATAAGCTTTTGGTTAAAACGTGTTTAATTGAACCAGCCACTAATCATGCTGATATATGCCTTCTAATATCTTTGCTCATCGCCATCTTGCATTCCCATACATATAAGCATCCAATCATAAGAAACATATTTAGCGAGTGACCTCCTTGACCTGACGCACACAGTTAAAAACTTATTTGATTGAAATATTCGATTTTTATGCTGATATATCTGTCTTTTAGGTATTTAGGGTGATAGGCGGCTATCTTGTTGGCGACCTTGGATTCCAATATATGGAAGCACCCACTCAAAATAAACCTATAACGAGTGAGTTCCTTGACCTCATGAACATATAGTTCAAGAATTATTTGATTGAACTCTTCGATATTTATGCTGATATATAGGCCTATGTTTTCTGGTATTTATGGCTGATTGGTGGCCATCTTGGTGGCCATCTTGGGTGTCCACATATGGAAAAACCCAATCACCATAAAGGCATAGTGACTTCCTTGACCTAAAGAACAAATATGTCAAAACTTTTGGTTGTATTGATTGAAATATGTCAAAACTTATATGATTAAAATGTTCGACATCTATGCTGCTATATCTGGGTTTATTCAGTATTCACAAGGAATCAGTTGCAATCCTGGCGGCCATCTTGGATTTCCGAAATTCCTCAATGCCGACAGAGTGGCATTCGCTGAAATTTCAATCTATATCCCTCTCCATTTCAGAATCTCTTGACAGCAAATATGCACCACAAAAGTCTTGGTTCAGGACCAAAATTGAGTTTGGCCACCAGACTAACGACCATCTTTGACTGACAATGGACATATATCGCACATGGTGCATATTGCCCCATTGGAGATTATGCTTTCTGGTCAGCGTTGCTGGTTGACAATCCGAAAGTGTTTGTGGTGTTTGCATCAAGTTCATCAAGAACTGCAATTGCCAGCTGTTATTGGTACACAGCATATGTGATGCACACATTTCATCATACAAGTGTTTTTTAAAGCTAGAGAGATCCTTGTTCCGCGCTTCCACAGTTCCCAAATTGACTGGAAGGCTATGTTTCTCGTGATGCAACGTGTGCATCACAGAAGCTGTGAAGGATGGATCAACGAATGGACGGACGGATGAACGGACAGACAGGCAGACGGATTGACGGACGGACAGCTAGACAGAAGTACAGGCGGACAGACGGATGACTATGACGACTATGGATTCAGAGCATTGCAAGCTCGCTAAATCGCACAGTAATTAAAAAGTGCCTGGTGCAAATATTTCTCTAGCTAATAGTACACGAGAACTTTAATTTCAGTTTTCCTTTAAATGTCTAAAATTTTGGTCATGCCAGTGTGATAAATAATTTCGCTTGCTCCTACGTCTAAAGTGGTCTGTAACCACATACGCATAGGCCTATGCACAAGGGAACGAGACCATCCCATCCATCCAAACTCCGCCTACACATGCTTGGACCCTTTCGCTATTGTAGATGTTTTGCAAACTGATTAGAGACACAGATAGGAGGCCGAATAAGAACGCTATTTTTATCACTAGGAACATAGGAGATGGCTTCTCAGAGTATCTCATTTTCAAAAATTTCCAGAACCCCCACTATGGGAGTGATTACCACCAGACGTTCATCCCAGTTCAATATATATCGCCATACGTCTATACCATTCGGCATTTGTGACGGCTTTACAAGATTGGCAAGCTATATAGGCCTACTTTCAGTATTGAAATATGGCTTTGAAATTAAAAAAAGTACCGATAGCCTATAGGTTCGCGTAGGTACCGCAGACGTCCCGCGTTAGTATTGTCAGAAGTTGTGGGAGACATATGTAAATTCAAACAAATTAATAATGAGAGTTCCCATGGCATAATATTTCTTTGAATGCCTAAACAAAAAACATCTATCCATGAAGATAATAGTCGGCATTTTTGCTGGGAAAAACATTTCCTTTAAATGTAGCAAGCATGTGGGCGCTATTCATATTCTTACTTCTGGACAAATTTGCATCGCAAATTATCGGTACATGGCCACGCTTACACTAACAGCCAGCAAACTGTCCATCACGACCCGTGATCAGGCTTGGGTACAAGTGGAAATGCATACATTGCATTTGCATTTGAATGCAATTGCACTTGCATTTGCATTTAAATGCAATTATGAAATTTCTGACGCATTTGCGCTTGCATTTGAATCTCATGTATTTGCATCTGCATTTGTATGAAAAGGGTTGCATTTGCATTTGAGTTTTCAAATGCATTTGATTTTTTTCAAAAGCGCTACTTTTCTCACTTTCTTTCAAAATTGATTGGAACTTGCTGCTGTTGTAAATAGCAGCCACAGCACCCAGTCAAATTAATTTCCAAAAATTCAACCAGATTATTTGTTAAATCATAAAAATGGCATTTCTGTTGCTGGAAATTAGAAATTTAATTCTCTGTGATTTATTAAGCCATTTCACTATGAATTTCTTAGCATGTAGCTCTCATCCATCAATATACCTAAATATGCAAAATCATGTATATTTTGAAATTAGTTTGACTTTAGTCAGTTGAGATCTTAGCAAGTCAGCAAATTTTAGTTAATTTGTTTCTGAGATAAGTTACAGCAACGCATCTCTAGTGCATATTAAACATGACCACCTTGCAAATAGTCAGGAATGGGTGCCTCCATTCTCGTGTCCAATGTATTGACCCTTTAACACATACATACAAGACCACTGAAATAATTGGCTCAGTGAATGTCTTCTCTTGGCCTGCAAATGAGCATTTGTAAAGACCACGACAAAGGCTGGTTTTGACCGGTTTGGGCACCAAAAGGTTAATGAAACAATTGGACTAAACGTTGCTGCTTTAGTCAATACGGTGATTTTCAGGAAAATTAATAATATTCATATGCTCATCTGTGTTAAAGAACCGCAATCTTTTAGCCCCACAGGTGGCCACTCGAGCACTTTTGACTACAGTAGAATCTACTCAACCAGTACTCTCTTTATTCTTTGTCAAGATCCTTTCAAAGTAATTAGCGTGAGCTTAGTAATATATCTTTGGTCACCCAATCTCTGAATAGAGTGTTGTTAACCCCATTCATTCAGAAATCTCTTAATCCATTAGTTGTCAAGATTGGCTTTATGAATGTCCATTTGCATTATAAGATTATCTTCTTGGAATGCAAATAGACATTTAACAAGATCAATAAATAATAGATGCTGATAATTTACTGTTCGCCCATTGTGATTAGAAGCGCCTGTCTTTCAGTCCGACTATAAGCGCATACTCAGCCATGTGTGACTAAGGTGATCCCTGACATAGGTATAAGCGGGCGACAGACTAGGCGTATGTCTACCCTCTACGCTGCGAATTCGCACGCTGGCAAATCGCTGATATAATCACTCCAAATCATTTGCTGGCGATCCAGTGGACAGACTAGACGTATTTACCAGCGATTCTTGACAGCGGATTTTGACCACGTGGATAAAACAAAATGGCGCTAACTCGAAAGGTATTATGAGCTGCAGCTTTTTATTTACTTCTAAAACGGCGACTTCGACGAAATCAAAGATGGGCAACTCGTGCACTATGGTCTAAGTCGTGGATTTTGTGTCGACAATCACACGGAGTCTATGCGAACTTGGTTCAGGAGTTAGAAACTGAGGATACAGGCATGTACAAAGCTTACATGAGAATGAGCCCTGAGAGCTTCAATGACATTCTTGGGATGGTAGCACCTGTAATTGCAAAACACAACACAAAGATGCGACCGGCAATACGCCCTGAACAGAGGTTATCAATAACCCTGAGATTTCTAGCAACAGGTAAGAAAATATATAGTTACTTATTGAACTTTCTCCAACACATCAACTACAGGAAATTTTGCATAGTCGATGCTAGCGTTAACTGCTAACTTATCATTAACACAAAGCCATGTGTTATCACTGCTCGTATGAAATCTGTCTAAATGTTGCCTAAATTAAACGCACGCACGCACGCACTCATGCACACGCATACATGCACACACGCACGCACTGTCGACATGACTCTAATAACCACTGTACTTTCTGTTCTGCCTCTCAGGTGAATCCTTTCAAAGCCTAAGCTTTTCCTTTCGAGTGGGAAGAAGCACAGTCTCAGAAATTGTGAAGGAAACATGCAAGGCGGTATATGAATCCATGCAAGGCGAATATTTAAAGGTAAGCTGGAAGATTAGTGATGTAGCACATCACAAAGAATGCCCCCGCATTCCACAGAACACCGCCTTGTAATTAACCTTGAAGTTGGGTTAACTAACTAGGTTACACTTGCCCGCCTTTGACACGGCAAGTACAATGTATTCATGTACCATGATCTGTTCACTCCGGACAATAGTTTTCTCAGTGAATGCTGAAAAGTAGGTCATACTGGCCTACATTTGATACATGGCACACCTTTAAACCATAATGCATCCCTATAATTGATTACTTACTAACTGATCAACTTTTGACAATATGGTCCGAACAAAAAATCGAAGAAAATCCTTTGTTCATCATAAATATTTTATTTATCATAATCAATGAAATGAGTAGGGCACGCTATAATTGCGACTTAGCCACCTTTATAAATAAATAAAAAGAAGTGATTGACTAGTTATTAGTTAAGTAGAATAAAACGGCCTTTATGATGATGATGCGTATACGTGTGTGAGTGTGTGCGTACGTGTGTGTGCTTTACAGTTGAATGTACAAATTCATATTTACGGGATCCAAGAAAGGTTGGAATGCTGATTCATGATTGCGGATTTCCTGTTGTACATTTTGTTGATTATAATGCTGGTGTTGTACTTGATGAAATGATTGTGGCTGATGGCTCATCGCATGCGAAGCAGCGTTTCCCATTTCAGCCTGGAATATTAGATTCTGGATAGCATTTTAAAGAATACTTTGAGTTTTATCATCAAATTTATCCAAGCTTTTAGATATATATTGGCCGAATATATCATTTTCAGTGAGGTTTGGTGTTTTTTTCTCTGGCTCATCCAGTGACCGAGCCAAACACTGCAACACGTGAAACTCAGTTTCATCTCTTGTCTTCTTTGATGGTTTTGGGGTCCTTCGGTCGATGGGCCGTTTGGTTGACCTTGGCGTCACAATTGATGACTGATCAGATGTTGAGGAACGTGACAATGGACGCTCTAGCTTCTTAGCGATGCCATCTTCACAAGTAGCATCATCACCATCGTCATCATCATTCTCATCATCAACATCCAATCGAGTTCTTTCTGTATCCTCACCTGGCGAGTATTCCCCATCTCGACTGTCGTCTTGCACAATAATCTGAAAAACATAATTTTTTATTTTTTATTTTACAGACACCCGATACCGAAGATCAGTGGCAAATGATATCAAATGAATTTAAAGAAAAGTGGAATTATCCATTCTGCCTTGGAGCGATTGATGGTAAACACGTGGTTGTGAAACAACCGAATGTAGTGGGTCTATGTATTTTAACTATAAACACTTTTTCAGCGTGATTCTGCTCGCTTTAGTGGATGCCAATTGTCGGTTTTTATATTTTGACGTGGGGGCGGCTGGCCGTTGTGGCGATGCGGGTGTTTGCTGATTCAAGTTTGAAGAAAGCAATAGATAGAAAACTTCTCAATCTGTCAGCGTCAGAGTACTTGAATGGAACAGACACACTCTGTAGCTATCATATCATAGGGGATGATGCGTTTCCACTAAGTACCAACATCTTGAAACCTTATCCTCATCGAAATCTTGACAAATGTTTGCACATTTTTAACTATCGAATTAGTCGAGCACGTCGAGTGGTTGAAAACTCTTTTGGAATTTTAACTTCTAGATTTCGGGTGTTTCTATCAACAATTGCCTTAGAACCGGATTTTGTGGAAACTCTCATTCTGGCATCTTGTTGTTTGCATAACTACCTTATTGTAAACGAATCGACACATTACACATCCGGATTATTGGATAATGATGGCAAATTGATTGTATCTGAGGCCGACCAAAATTTGCTTGGGTTACAAACAAGTCATAACAGGAATGCATCAGCACTAGCTAAATCCCAAAGAGATTCGTTGAAGGAATACTTCATGTCAGACGAAGGAGCTGTTCCTTGACAGGAAAATATGATCTAGAGGAAATACATCCTTGATCTCAACAATATGAGGCGTTTAAGCTATTAGGAACGCGGTGATATCAACTTTAATATGTGATTGTTTGTGATGGCAAAACAGGTAATAATGCATGGGAAATATCATGTACCAAAAGTATTGCAACAAGAGTGCACCGTTGCATCGATTCCAACACCGCCAATTAGTCATGTATGTTCAAATAAATTTACCTCAAGGTTTGAAATTGTGGGACGGAATCCCATGTGCAGACGGTCCAGTATCCATTTATTTTTCGGGCTAAAAAACTTGGTCGAACTGCCACTTGCTGCTGGCTTCTTCAGTTTCCCAAATTGTGTACGTAGGGACTTTATTCTCACTTTAACTTGATCAGCTGATGAAAGACGGGGAAAAAAAATATTACGAATTCAGTGTTGTTCCATTGTTTCATAGTTATTTAACATTAACTACTGTTGCTACTACTACTACTACTACTACTACTACTACTACTACTACTACTACTACTACTACTACTACTACTACTACTACTACTACCACTACCACTACTACTACTACTACTGCTACTGCTACTGCTGCTGCCGCTGCCGCTACCGCTACCGCTACTACTACTACTACTACTACTACTACTACTACTACTACTACTACTACTACTACTACTACTACTACTACTACTACTACTACTACTACTACTACTACTACTGTATCGGTAACCGAACCAGTTATTTCAGTAATATTTTAATAAGTAGGCGAGCTTTATTACATTATTTACCTGTCATTCCGAGTTTTTCGGCGATGTCGTTGAGTGCTATATTTTTGGCAACTCTGTTGCTGTAATCAGCGCTTTGTAAATAATAAAGACAGGGCATCTCCGACCACAAAATTACCAAATTATCCTCCTTTTCAGCTGACCACGTTTCCGACGTAGGGGCTGCCATATTGCAACATGTGATAGAATATCGATAGCTGATTGGCTCTCGCTATTTCGTACGCTCGCGTACAATCGACGGGGCGGACAGACTAGGCGAAGGTACACGCTGGTCTCTGAGCGATCGTCGATTACTAGCGAATTTATCTAACATGCCAGATATGAGCGTATTCACTAGCGTACGAAATCGCTGACAATATTGTCGTCGCCGGAGCAGACACACCTGGCGAAAATCGTCAAATTTACCCTGATCGCGGCGTAGAGCGTACAAACACGCCTAGTGTGTCGCCCGCTTAACATTTAAAAATGCTAATCTTGAAGTGCCAGAATATTAGTTCAGCTCTTGAATAAGCCAATGAACATTTTGAAACAAAATTGACCGGAAACTTTACCCCACAGCTGTCAGTCAAAGTATTTTCAAAATATTCAACATAATATTTGTTAAATTCATACAGATATTGCATGCGCTGATAACTATTTTGAATACAATTTGACTGAAACCTGTTGCCATAGGCGCAGTAGCAGCTATCAATCAAATTCATTTCAAAATATTGAACATAATATTTGATGATTGTTTTGAAAGCAATTTGACTGACGCATGTTGCTTCCATAGGGTGTAATGGCTATCAATGAAATTTCCCTTTAATGTAGTCAACATGATATTTAGGAATCTGAAAATTCAATGCTTTAATGGTTACCCTTTAACCCTCATATCAGCCAAAAAACGGGTTCTGCAGTGGTCTTGAGAAATGTCAATTTGCAGACCAAGGGAAGACTATTTTTTGAAAATTTACCACTGGCATGTCATTGCCTGGTTACCATAGTCTGCCGCATATAATGACGGTGGACTCCTGCAAATCGGTACTTTAGAACTCATAGTTACTGTTGAATTGATCCTGATAGAACTGAATTGACGGATTTACCCATGGATTCCAGATAGCGGAGAACTTTTCCCCACTTCATTGAGTTTATGTTTACCGAACTGTCCGTGCGATCTGTCATCAAGGAGTACTGGGTCCAGAGTGTGTGGAGAATCGTCAGTTCTCCTTTCCAGTATTCATCTTCGTCAGATCCTGCGGTGGTTCGCTTCAATATACGAAACACAGTTTAAAGAGATTGGACGCTCTCCTGAGAATTTGAATTTCCAGAGAGTGGTTCGATTCTTGATTACGAATCCACACATCCTATTCCCAGAGAGTTTTTCGAGTCAGCTGACAAGGGTTCTTACCACCACATCGAAGAAGCGTTGGATCACATTCTTTCACATTGTGCTTACGTTGTCAGCCCCGTGGACAGTGGATATTATATTTCGTGTTCAGTGGATGATATTATCAGCAGACTCAGAGGCATCAAGCTGTTGACGAAGAGTGATTGGTTTGCTAGAGGACGTGGTGGTCCAGGGTGATTCCTATTTCCCGGGACTCCAGGTCATTCCAGTGAAGAGGTGAACATTAACCACCCCACCACCGGAACTAGACATTGTTGACCTCCTGTGAGGACATATCTGTTCCAGAACCATTTATATACGGACACGTTATACAGACACATATATATCCGGATACGGTGTTCTATTATTGGTTCATTATTTAATTAATGTTATATAACCGGATTACTATATTACGCCAAACGTAAGTGTTCAACACATACCATAATCAATACCACTATACTTCTGGGAAGAGTATTTTACTGTCCTGGAACAGTAGTTTTAGCACAATAATCTGTAGGGTTTTCTGCTCTATAACATTAGGATTGCTAGTATTTGGTACTCCAGTCCATGTTTCAAATTGGATCAACTGAATCGAAATACTTCCTTGAAACTTTATAGGCACCAACGGTACCTAGTTGTTCTGCTTATTACGCCATTAACTTGAAATCTGCACTCAGCTTTCTCGTCTCATATAGTACTAGAGATTCCAGTCCTACGACAATTTCTAACCGACATGACCTCCAGTGACGACCAGTCGTTCCATGCGGGCCGCCCTGCGTCATAGGATAGTGTAGGAATTTTCAAATACTGATTTCCATCGTGATGGTTAAGAGACACTTCAACCACTTCACAGATGACGATACCGAATACTATTGTGACGGACGGAACATTGTTGGCCACTCGATCGAGGTGGAGCCTTCGCCTTCATGGGAAAGAGTGTTATCATAGAGAAGCCTGTCGAGCTCTTGTTCCATCCGAGTGGAGCACCTAGTCTGTTTACATGGTTGAACTGGCTTAGTTTGTATTTGAGTAGTCTAACCATTGAAATTGATTGTAGAAAGGGTCCTGAGATTGGCAAACCATAAACTTATACTAAGTTCCTTATATATGGAATTATATGTTGCAATATTTCTCTTTCGTTGGCTTTCTCAGAGCTTGTCTCAACGCGTTGTTGCCGTCCTTTTCGCATACATCCTCCCAGATGGAACGTGCGTGTCCATAGTATAGGTCATTGGACTTATCCGGAACCGGATGGTCTCGCTGGATCGTATCTCTTCGTGCCGTGTGTGTAAGTAGACAGTTTTTCCATTTGTGTCTTCTCCAGAATGAACTTACTATTACTCGAGACCCTAGGTCCGATTTAATTTAGTTCGAACATCAAGGGTAGAGAGTTGAATCGATTGTAGTTAATAGTAATAGCTTTCCGTTAGCATTTTGTCGTATGAGATTGTTCTTGAAGACGTCCAGCATTTGTAATACCGTCCTTAAATATGTCCATCACTCAAGTATCATCGTGTGGCTCTACATCCAATATTTTAATACTATTACATTTAAATGATCCGTGCCAGTTCATGAACGGTTCTGGTCACCATTTCGATCATCCTCATCTTCTTCCATATGTTTTTCATCTATAGTCAGTGTTTTTATAAAGAGAAGATAGGTTGTTTTTATTGATAGTGGGCGTTCCCTATCTTGTGGTTTTGGAACTTATTATTTGTTATTTACCACCATTTATATTTAGTCTTTCCTTGTCCATGACATCACGTTATTTTAAACTTAATGGAATACTTTTACATTTGATCGGTATCCTAGTCAATATTTCTGTTCTTAAATGTGTATTGTCCATTCGCAGATGCTCCTCCGCCATGTCTCCATACATACTATTGGGTTAGCCATTCTTTCATAACCCGGTGAGAATACCGGCAGTGCAATTTTATTTTATGTCATTACCACTTATTTATACAACGTTAATATCTGTAGTTACGCGCATTTGTATCAGTATTTACTTTCAGTCGCTATTCGCATGTGGTTTGTCATGAAATGATACAAGAGTTTGTAATTATCCTTATTTCATAAATTATTGCTCAATAAATATTATTATATAACATTGTTAATCGTCGTTGAGTTGCCTCTTCAATAGTTCCCTGGCGATCAGGTCGATACCCCCATTTAGAGCTCTGAACCTGAGGACGAAGGTAGCTTCTGTATCCACTCCGTACACTTACCTATGGTCTACCGAGTGGCAAGGTATCCTGAGTGGAGCTTCGGATGTCACGATTGAGGTGAATCCTTCTGGTGCGAATGCGCACTCGGCCCCGCGAGAACCGTTTGGATCCGCTGACCCATTATGCAGTCGTCATATTCTGTGCATGATCCTGTCCTACCTTCTTCTCTGCCAAACGGAAGGTCCCCGAAGCCCCAAGGGTCGCGAAGGACGCGCCGGGCAGACTCGTCTTCGTCATCCAATGGGAGCTCCTGCTCCCGGTCATTGGGAGACGACGAGGCAACCGCGCAGTGCGGCCGAATCGGAACAGCGGGGCGTAGCAGCCATATCAGTGGCAGCGTCGGTGGAGGCAGTGCACCACAGTCCAATACTTAGCACTCAGCATCCTAATAAGCCAGTGCATGTGTACTACGAAATCAGTCGTCCAAGTGACCCACATACGCTCTATAGCAACAAGATTATAACATTAACCTGTGATGGTCGCCAACTAGCCAGCAGGAAAGTATGATCCCCACCCACACACACCCAACCCCACACTCATTTCCCCCTGAAAAAGGTCTACGTGACATTACTCTCCAGGACATTAAAAAGAATTATTGTATTATTGCTAAAATGGCTTGAAATATCGAAGAGCCCAAATCTTTGTGAGAAAATCCGCGGACACTGACTGGGGGTGGGGGTGGGGGTCCTCCACCCCCATAGTTGAGATCGTTACGTCTCCCGTACACTGAACAAACTGACTCAGGTATCTATGAGACCATGCATAAGTGGCATATGTCCTAGCTCGGCAACCCGGGATTCCTGTTGTCAGAATCATGTCGAGTCGGGCAGCATGATTTCGATGTGACGATTTATCCGAATCATGACCGACCCAGCCAGACATCGACAATGTCTAGCCGAGTCGAGCATGCTTCTGAAAACCCCTCAAATTTACACTTTTCATTTCACTTTCCTACGCGAAAAAGGCAGAGTTGCAGACTCTCTAGTCAGGCAGGGATGTGAATGATGCTCGGTCGACCGAGGTGGGTGGGATGGGGGTGCTCTCTCTCTCTCTTTCTCTCTCTCTCTCTCTCTCTCTCTCTCTCTCTCTCTCTCTCTCTCTCTCTCTCTCTCTCTCTCTTTTATGGCAAAACCGCATGACCATGACCTTTGTCTTGTGAAGTTGACATTGCATGATAATAAAAACCTCTCTAATCGATCGGGCATGTGCAAAACTATCATAATGCGTACCAAATTCATCAGAATCAGAATTAGTTCAGATATGACAGTATTGTCTGTTGCCTATATCGACGGCGGCTATCTAGGATTCATGCCAAAAATGTGTTTCCCCAAGGCTGCATTTTTTCTCGGTTTTTGGGAGGTCCATGTGATGGGCTTAGCGCAAAAAACGTTTATTATACTAAATGTATTGGTCTTCATTGATTTCTACAGTAATATCAAAGGACTCATGCCTTTGCGCTCTTTCTTGATAATGCACTTAGTGACCCCGTAACCTAGTTGATCTGTTGACATCAAACTCAAAGCAATCATACGCTGTTGCAATATGAATGCGTGTGCTAAATCTTGTTGTTCTACCTTATTGCTTTCCAGAATTATGGCCAAAAATTTATGTTCCAGTATACACTTTGTGACCCAGTGATCTATATATGTGATGCGTTGTCCTGAAACTAATAGAACTGCTAGCCATCTATAATATGAAAAGATGTTCCAAATTTGGCGATTCTACCTACTTGCGTTCCCGATTTATGGTTAAATGTGTATTTTGGGAGGCTCTTAGTGATCCCGTGACCTAGATATTTAAACTATTGATCTGAAACTAAGTTTTCCCTCTAGCCAACGCAAAATGAATTTATGTTACCGATTTGTAATTCTCCATGCTTGCACAGCAGCGTTATTGACGACCATCTCTATTCGTGTATGTACTAAGTGACCTAGTGACCTCGATTTTTTAGCGTTTGACTCCAAACTAAAACATTTTCTAGCCACTTATAATATCAACGTATGTGCCGAATTTGGTGATTCTACCTACTCGCGTCCCTGATTTATGGCTAAAAATATGTATTTCAGGAGGCATTAAGTGACCACGTGACCGTGATTTTTTACCTTTTGACTCCAAACTAAAACATTTTCTAGCCACTCATAATATCAATGTATGCGCTGAATTTTATATTTCTACCTACTTGCGTTCCGCATTTATGTCACAAAATGTGAATTTCGGGATGCACTAAGTGACCCTGTGACCTCTACTTTATACCCTTTGAGCCCAAACTAAAACATTTTATAGGGATTCAGAATATCAAGGTATGTACCGAATTCCGTGCTTCTATTTGCTTGCTTTCCAGATTTATAGCTAAAATATGTATTTCGGGATGCACTAAATCACCCCGTGGCCGTGATTTTTTACCTTTTGATCCCAACCTAAAAGTCTTTTTAGCCACCCATAATATCAATATATGTACCAAATTTGGTGTTTCTACCTCATAGGATTCCCGAGATATGCCTCAGATAAACGCACACACGCACGCACGCACGCACGCACGCACGCACGCACGCACGCACGCACGCACGCACGCACGCACGCACGCACGCACGCACGCACGCACACACACACACACACACACACACACACAATCTCTGAAAAGCAATCTTCTGTGTTATAAATGGTAAAAAGCGTTCCTTATTTTGCAAGGTTCACTTCAGTGTGAGGAGAAGATGGGTAAGAACGATACATGTGTAATAAATGCCACCAGCCATATAATTCAATATTAGCATTGGTCAATAAAACAATCATTGCATTCATTTTCCGAGGATTAACAGCTAGGGCAATCTCCTAACTCTCACTCCTTCGAAAAAGAATGCAAGATCAAGGAGGTGCTAATTGTTTTGCATCATTAGATAGAATGTGATATCTGCTCGTTAACATAAGTCATGCATAGCTTCACTAACAAACAATACGTATCCCTCAAACAGTATTCGTATGTGTTCATATACAAACATATCCGGCACTTTACGTAACCGCCTGGAAGTAAAATAAAACAGTGTTCTGACTTTTCTAATCCTAAATTGGCGTAGAGGATAAATTTCTACTTGTATATCTTGAATGCAGTTAAGGGCAGTATGGTACTTGGAAATATGAGAGTATGAGGGTGTCCTGCCCACCTGGACCCTCGCTTTGGATCCGCCCTTGCTAGACACATGCACGTCGCTCGGCAATGCAATATGAATTTATGATATTTTAAAAATTCCAAATAGTACTATAAGCCTATACATGCATAGCCATTACAATGGCGCAAAGGTCTAAGAGGACGTCATTGCACAACCCGTTATAGCACTACAGCGTACACTGAAGACCAACCTCTAAGAGAGGAGACTTCGAGGGAGCTAATCACTCTGGCTCAGAACAGACACAGCGGTTACGTTACTAATTCGTTCCAAGTTAAATGCTCCTAGATTTAGTAAATGCTTTTTCTGAAATAATCCCGATTCATATTCATTTTGACCGGTGGTAGTTTATTTAATATTGTATGAAATTACCAATAAACATCTTTTGTTATTCCCCTTCCTTTAAATTAGTCATCTTGACAAACATCACAGTTAAATGGATCGTTGTCATTACCAGAGCATTCTTGATGTGCCCATCTTTATCATCAGCTGAATCCATATTTCCCCGTATTTGGATTCAGAAAATATTTCATCACAGTATGGCGTGTCATCAACGGTTTCAGTCTTCTCGGGGAGGAGCTTAGACAACTTTTTCTTTCCTTTTGATTTAGATTCTGTAGCTTCTTATGTAGTAGGCATATGCCTTCTGGTAGGCCTATTTATTTTCTGTGTCCACGCGACTGGTTTTTTTCTAAGGTTTTCTTGTAAGGGCTACATCTTAATAGATCTGTTTTTCCTCTGGCTTTAGATGGTTTACGTTCAGTCTGCTGGGTCTTTGGCATGGGAGACACATCAGTAATGGCAACATGGCTCTCCATTTCAATGGGACGACTACGGGAGCTGATGTTGACATTACGTGTTAATTTGTTACCATTATGTGATTCTCCAAGATTAGAGGCAGGCTTTGTTGGTTGAGCCGGGGGACACGAGATGTTGATGGTGTAACTACGACTGGCTGAGCTGGGGTGGGTGGCGAGGGGGGGAGGGCGGGGGCGGCACGACATACTGATGGTTTAACTACGACTGGCTGAGCAGAGGGAACACGGGATACTGCTGGTTTACCTACGTTTTTTGATCGAGGTGGGCATGAGATGTTGCTATTGTACCTATGGTTGGTTGAACCAGGTGCGGGTCGTCTAATGAAATGGTCATCATCATTCTGTTCAGGCGCATCATCTTGCTCATGTTCATCACGTCAACAGTAATCTGGAAGACATCACTATTAAATTGCCCACGTCCAGACCTTTTGAAACCATGTATAGCAGTGAGGGGTGTGGCTGCATGCAGATAGCGGCCCCACCCCCGCCCTCACACACACCAACAAAGCTGCAATCTGAAAAATAGTTACAACTCTTCCTGGATGATTACGAAGTCACTTTTCTACTTCCTGTATATAGTACGTCATTAGTGATTTCATCAACGAGACATCTAAGGGATGCAAACGGTGAATACAGCGAGTAGGGAGACATACAATGTGGACATCTTTCTCTCGTACCAACATAATAAACTCCAAGTTATTTGTGTGGATTTTATGCCCATCAAGAATTAAGAGATAGGCCCTTCTGCAGTAGGGTTTGAATGCTGGAGAAAATGTTCAATCGGAAAGCACGGGTTTATTTTTTTTTTATCCCAGTCGTTTTTCGCTGCGACTCTTGAGGATATATTCTTGCGGCATCGACATTGAAGTGTTGACAGTGATACATTAAACTGTCTATATGAGTTCTTCAGTCCAATGGCACCTGTTCTGGGGGAAAAGATAGTTAAATGGATAGAAAAGTTCTTGACCAATCGTAAACAAAGGGTACGTGTCAATGAGGCACAATATCAGACTGGAAGGAGGTGTCATGTGGCGTACCACAAGGCAGTGTGCTAGGACCAGTACTTTTCCTAATGACCTACTGGACACACTCGAGTGCATGCGCAAAATATTTGCTAATGGCACAAAACTGATAAACAACCCATTCAGTGACAGCCGGCAACTCAACATCAACAAAACCTGCAAATTGTCAACAGACTGGCAATTACACTTTAACTCTACACAAATACACATACTCCACTTGGGCAGAAACAACCCAAAGAAGCAATACTTCATGGCAGACACAGACACCGAACTACCTATAGTACCAACTGAAAATGAAAAAGACCTAGGTGTGCATATTGACGACAATCTTTCTTTCGATGTTCATATCAATACTGTAGTAAATAAATCAAACAGGATACTGGGAGTGATCAGAAAGACAATTACATACATGGGCACATTTCTGCTTACTACTCTCTTCAAAACCATGGTAAAACCGATCCTAGAGTATTGTTATACCATATGGTCACCCCACCTAAAGCGGCAGTCAAAGAAAATCGAGAGTGTGCAACGCAGGGCAACAAAATATTGTTCCTCAACTGAAAGACCTCAGCTACAGAGAAAGACTAGAGTCACTCAACGTGATATCACTTAAGTACCGTCAGTTTCGTGGAGATCTAATCGAAGTGTATAACATCTGTCATGGCTACTATAACATCAAAGTAGAAAACATACTAAGAAAGTCTGATGTGGAAACAACCCGAGGTCATAATTACAAACTGAAAATGGAGCAGTTCAACACGGACATTCGAAAACACTTCTTCTCAAACAGAGTAATTCAAAGTTGGAAATCTTTACCAGGCGACACTGTCAATGCCAAGAACCTTGAGGTTTTCAAAGTAAAACTGGACCAGAAATTTCACAGCGTAATGTATACTTACGATTAGCAGGCAATAGACTAAATCCAACAAGGGATGACTATCCAACATGTATACAAAAACCACTGAAAGCACAAACACTTTAAATTTACAATACAGCTTAGGCAGAGGATGTACAGCTGATTCTTAAGTGTAGGCGGCACACCTCAGCTAACGCTTGGATCAGTGGTCCGAAACTGTAGGCGGCACACCGCGACTAACGGTTCCAAGACCACGCACATCCTCAAACACTAATACAAAGGATCTAACAGGAAGAACATTATCTAAATTGCAAGAAGAAACGAAACAGTAACTTTAAAACAAATGCGGACATTTACATCCAAACACCCACAAGCACTATTGTATATATCTTGTAAATAATGTAAATAATTGTACGAAAGCGAAATTTTTAAACTCGACCGCCACAACCACAACGAAGTCTGAAAATGAACAAGTTAAGCGGGGTGGTACACGCCTTAGGTTTATGTCCCGAGACGATAATGATGATGATGATGATGATGATGATGATGAACACGTGCATTTCCGAAACCAGTTAACCGTAACATCGATTTTTGGGGGTATTTTGCGTGACCGGTCAATATAGCACGTGGATAACAATCTAACTTACATCGCATATCTAGTAAATAGCAGCGCGAGATGTCATGGGCCAGCTTTATGTTTGGGGCCCGTTTTAGACCAGTTTCCCCAGGAATCCAGTCTCTCAGTCAATCATATGACATCATAATCAACTAATTTTTTAATCAACTAAATCTTGTGGAAATTGAGATTTATGGAGTGTAGGGATCGACGGATGTCAACACGTACAAAGCGTGGGCGGAGCTTAGCTAGAGATGGGCTGAGCATAGCTAAAACTGGATTCCTCCATTGGGGTGGGATGGGTTACCACCTTTTCTGCAGCATCCGTACTCGCCAGGTTCATACAGTTGTCCTGTTCTCATAGCTCCAAGTTTCCTCGGCAGATGACCTCATCGGACGCCCACCCCACCCACCACCACCACCACACCCCACCACACCCCCGTGTTATATGATTTTCTCATGCCCATTTAACAAGAAATTAATTAAGAAGTTATTTGCAATGAAAGAAATTGCACAAATATCATGCCATAGCTTTCATCCAGGGTAATCGCACATTCGCATTAATGATAGAAGAGCATTAAAAAGTGGTACATTTTCTAAGCTAGCATGGCTTTAGAGAACGCGTTGTTTTCATCGTTTAAATCCACTCATAAGCACGTAAATAAAAAGTAACTTTTATTACAAGACGGCATGTGCCAAAATAAAGTAACTTTTATTACTAAGCGACATGTGCCAATCATGGTCCATGAGCCGAATTATGGGCCCCTCCCCATCCCATGCCAACCGACGGTGTTTCTGGAAAGTTCTCCCAGGAAAATGTTGTTATTAGCTTTTCTCTTAGCTGGCCTGTTATGCATTTTCAGAGGTAAATATGGACCATCAGTTGGCTGTTAAATAAGGCACTACTATATTTTTTACCGAAGTTTGATTTTTTTTCCCCAAAGAATTTCGCTGGTCTAGTCAGTCTACTACGGTGCTGACGTGCCAAGCAGCTTGGTGAGTGCATATGCCTACAGGTGAGAAGGGACATATCATATGGTCAATATAAATCCTACTACAGCTACTGTTCCACTAGCTCATCCTCCTCCCGTGTTTGGGTGGTTGGTGGCTGGGGTGGGTGGGGGCCTGAGGGTGTGTCCTGAGATTGATTTGAGAAAATATTTGAAAATATTTGATTGGATGTGTAGTAGAAAAAAAGATGGGATCGATGGATGCCAACACGGACAAAGTGTGGGCGGGATCGATGGATATTATTTTTTTTAATTCCAAAATATATGAAAGTGTACATGTATGATTACCTTGAAATAGAAAATTAATTAATTACGTCTTTTAGCACAGTTTTCTACAATTGTTTGCTATGTTAAGATTCTGAAATATGCTGCGAAATATTTAGAAAATAAGTTGTCTGAGGCTATTCGCTCCCTTCCTTCACCCCTCCCTCCCTCCTCCAACGCCCTCCCCTCTCCCTCCCTCGCTCTCCCCTACACCCCTCCCCCATCATGGGCCCTGGTTCCAGGTGCTCAGTCACACCCAGATACATATAAGTATGCCTATGCTATTATAGATACTGTAATGGTTCAATAACCGGTGCCCAGTTTCTCAGACATCGTGTGCGCTCTCGTAAGCCAGGGATAGACGATGCAACATGCATGTTGATACGTACATATATGATGCGACAAATCTGATGGTGTCTGATGGTGTATCATACTTTTAGCCAAATAATCCAATCATTAAAATTTACGACTTTTACTGCATGATTCGACTTGTCGAAACGTATATGGTAAACAATCAAACATCGACATTTTTTGATAAATCGACAGATTTGGTCGCATCCTATACATGTATGAATGATCCTACATGTTGGTGAGTCGTCTTTCATAGAATGCGTGTGTTCTCAGAGAATCCGTTTTGATTTCTCACCCCGTAGATACATACGGTCATGTGCATGATGACTGGCTTTCAGACACCATTGTCGTGCCTTTTTGGAATCTGATTAACCAATATTATCTCGATTTTATCTGGACACGAGTTCACAAATATCCATCATTGTGGTTCTAGACGGTGTTTTCTTGCATCGTGAGAGATTCAAGTTCAATTTGGACGATATGCCTATCAATAAGGTGATGATAATAATAGATTAATAATCAGGCGTAGTCTTTTGTTATATCCAAGGCGCAACTGCGAGCGCCACAGCGCGGTATAAGAGTCGGCCTCGTCACGACGTCTAGTGGAGGCTGACATTATGTAGGATAATCTTTTGATCTCGTGCCTGACAAAAGAGTTCCATAGTTTCCTTTTAGCCATTTAACCCTTGTGATTTCAGTGTCTCAATTTTAAGATACCTTTATAGTAAGACTGCTGACTATTTTGAAACTAATTTGACTGGGAGCTGTTGCTGCATATGGCAGCAACAGCTCCCAGTCAAATTAATTTCAAAATAGTCAACAGAATATTCCACACATCATAAAGAATTTGCAATTTCAGGGTTTCCTGATTAAACGAGAAAAACCCTCAACAAATATAAAGGGATGATCTACAATACAAATATAAGCGGTTGATTATTCTGTGAACTGTACGTAGATCTACTACTGTATATAAAGTTGTCAAAGCGGAATGCTCGTCCGCATATGGCCTGGGATATCTTCGTCTGAAAACAAGAACATCTCGTATTTAACCAAAGCACATAGCTGTGACGGCATTAGGCTTATTGGCAGTGAACGAACACGTAAGTTATTTATTTATTTATTTATTTATTTATTTATTTAATTATTATTATTATTATTATTATTATTATTATTATTACTATTATTATTATTATTATTATTATTAAGTCAACTTTATACACAAATGAAAGATTGAGAGTTTGATGTGTAATGGAGCAGGGGGTCGGCTATTCTTTCTTAAAGGTGCGTATTCACGCGTTAAAATAAAATTGTTAAGATTGTATATTTTTAAAGGCTTAAGTTGTGTGCCTGGATGTAATGAAACGGAATACATTTTAGCAGAATATGATTTCATTACAGATTAAAGGATAACTAACCTCCTCTCTTGATAGCTATTCAGGTGATCTAATATGACGTTCACAAACTATGCAGGTAGTTTTAAGCTTTTTATCATGCCACTAAAGAAAGATATACAGTCTTTAGTAGCTAAATGTTGATACATTTCTACATCCTACGCTGGCTGTCATTATTTACTTTTCAACCAATCAGAAAAAGCCTAGTATGTCTGCCTCGGTATATACGCTCAGGCGCCAGCTTTACTTTGGCAATGGGTTATAAAAACAATCATACAGCTACGCTGTTGGCAGCAACAACTTTCAGTCAAATTAGTTTCAAAATATTCAACGAGATAGATATTGTACAATAAAGAATGCAAGGCATTGGCACTTATTTGACATCACACACTATCGCTTGATGAGACAAAATGGTGGTGATCACTGTTCAACATTTACGCGATATTACAAAGCAGATAATCGTGATACAGTGACGGGAACGTGACAGAATATGAATGATATGGAATCTATAAACAATAATCTATCGGTGCAGTATAACATTTGAGATGCGATTAGCTTCCCTTTAACTAATATAATTTTTAAGTTGTGAAATTGAATTAGGGACACAAGTCCATAATTCAAATTTAAATGGCCACATGTCAAAATTTATTTCGTTTCATCACATCTAGTCACAATTATTTAAGCCTCTAAAAGTATACAATTTTAAGAATTTTAATTTCAGTCATTCTGGTATAAATATGCACCTTTAAAATAATCATTAAAAAAAATTACATGCTCTTAGAAGCATTAACACTCAAATGGGACACACACCATCTCTGCAGTCTCTTTGATAAATGTCCATTTGAAGACCAGGATATCAAAAAAACCCAAACAATAGATCTCGACGACGTCCGTACTCTCATCTACGGGGTCTAACCAGAATTTATTTTTGTTTCAGTGGGAACGCGTTAAGACTTGTTTTATTACCTGGCACCTTCAGTTACAGTTAGTATGGCGGTATGTTTCTGCCACCTCTCCCCCACCCCACCACCCCTGTTACCGAATTACTGATGTCGACATAATATGCCAAATATAGACATAATGTGGGTGCTTATGTCGTCATATCAAGTTAATTATGTCGACATAGCGCAACACTTTATGTCGACATAATAAGTAGTATAACTCGCCACTTCCCACCCCTGTCGTCGACTTATTCATCTATTCATGTCGACTGCCCATGTGAGATGTCAACATTTAAGAGCAACAGTATAAGTGGTATCTCGCCGAAAAAGCTTACAATTACCCACTTCTGCCGTCGACATTTCTTTTAAGTATGTCGACATCATAGATTTAGGATATTTTGGCTAAATGGTTCATGCGCATTAGCGCATACCCTCACTATGGGGCGAGTTGTCGCAACCACCGGTAACGCTAGTTCAGTAAATTACAATTGCGATTGGTATTCATTGTCTGGATGACGCAGACGATCAGCTGCATTATAGCCTTAAAGATGACTAAATTATCTTTCGGTAATTTGAAGAGAAATTTAACAGACGCAAATTTACCTATTTTTATCAGAAATAAAATTGTATTGGCTATGTTAATCTGACACTTTATTCGACCGCGTGATAGGTTTAGTAACAAAAACATATTATTTTGGAGACTATGCATCCTGGGACAAAATACTGAACTCTGAAATGCTGCTTTTGAGAGGGTCACGATCAGTATATATGATATCTATGGTCACAGAGGCGAAAACAAACAGCGCAAAGTGGTATGTTCAAACGGGTTTCAGGGTTCGAGATTATTGGAAAATTGGTCAAAATATAAGTTGGTATGATAAATGATAACTCCAGTTAGATCTGCGCGATATACCGATCTCACGTCGTAAACCGGTTCAATATGGTGACGGTTTGCAAACCGGCGTAATCATACTCAAACCGAAAAACCGAGTTTAATAAAATTTTCGGTTAAACCAATACTGATTAATATTTTCTTACTTATAAATATTGCTACTAAGTCAGTCTCTCTATTGGTCTTGGGAACTATTAATTTGCAGACCTAAACGAGACTATTTCTTTTTAATTACCATGGAAATGATTGGCTAAATAACGAAACTAGACATTCCAGTTGTAAATCTTTAAAAATAACCTTCGTTAGTCTGCAATTTGACATTTTCCATGAGATAATTATAATTTTATTGACCAAATTTGTCCATTAAAGGGTTAAAACGCTTTGAACATACAAAAGTCAGCAGAATGATGTCAGATTCAATTGTTGAAGTAAGGTCGTAAATAAAATTGTCAGTATCAACTGTTTCGCACGATCGGTTTTCAGAAATCATGCTGGGCATCAATAATTATATTCTGTTTGTTGAGGTGATCACTAATTCCGCTTCTAACAATGTGCTTTAATAGTTTGCAGCAGATGGACGCTAATGAGATTGGGCGGTAATTAACAGCTTTGCTGCGATATCCTTTTTGAAGACTTGTTGTAGGTAGGCATGTTTCCATATGTCTGGGATTTCTCCAATCTTCAATCATGCGGTGTTAGAGGAGCGTGAGGGCTGGTGACAATTCTTCAGCAAGAATCTGTAGCAATCAACTTCAGATGTTGTCGGGTTCACTGGCTTTCCTTGGATTAATGGTTTCCAACAACTCGGTGACTCCTGGAACTGATACATGGATATCTGTCATGTCTGGGAATGGACTCCCCACGAGTGAAGGAATGTTGGTAAGGTATTCTTTTGTCGACAATGAGCAGGCTTGATCATTAAGGCATACTCTTGGCCTTACTGTCGGCATAGGCTAAGCCAGCGTTGGTCAGTTGGGAGACACCATGTGAGTCTGTTCTCTTGCTTTTGATGTAGCGCCAAAGTGTCTTTGTGTCTTCCTCTTCGCTAACCATGTGAGAAACGTAGCTATGATAGGCATTCGGCCAACAATTTTTTTCTGGTTTGTTGACAGATGCACGATATTGACATAAATAAAATAGCGATACATCTTCCATCAAAGCTTGATAGGCGTATATTGTAGCACGGATCGACCGGACAGATACGGACCGTCTCAGCTAAGCTGGGTACGGGACGGCCGTGCCGGATTCGCTTCAAGCACGCCCCCCTCCCCCTGAGTAGGATAGTATGCGTGTATGGGCCCTATGAGAGGTTTTCATTAAAAAGCCCGTGGGAACGCGTGGAGCGCATGCGCGCGCGTCAAAGCTTCCCTGGCAACATGTGTCAGGTTTGGGAGAGAGTGTGGGCTTTTAGTGTATCGAGTTGGTACGCGTGATTTATGCAAATCGCACCGTTCTCGTCGTTCTTGGTACATATCAGGTCCGGAATGAAACGAGGATCACAGTACTTTTTACCATTTTAAAATCGGACCAGAAATGGCCGAGGTATCGTTTAAACTCCCGTTAAATTATTTTCAAAATATTTCTTTTGACGTCGTAATCGCGTGCATGCATTAACTGAATGGGGAATGTGCTGTCCACGTGATAGCCGTCACCACTTCTGGCTGCACGCTGATCATACAGGAGCAAAAATAAACTAAAGTTATAACTCCCGCATCCGGACTTTCCTAAGGGAGCTTCTCTGCAGAAAGGGCCTTGCGCCCGATGTGATTCTACGAGATGTAGAGCTGATGGTGATTCTTGGTGGATAACTTCCCGGATCTTCCGACCACGCCGAAAAGTGGATTCAAACTGCCGCGCTGCACGTCGCGTGTGATGATTAACTTTTAGACCACAGTCTGGTGGGACTTTGCTCAGTGCGCTGCAAGAGCTATGTGACGTATCCCGCACCGTGTACTCAGTTTATTGTACGTGCATAATAATTATTCATAATAGTTAATGGGCTACTCTCAACTTTCAAACCACCGTCGCCGGACAGAAACTTCACAACATACTGTTTAAATTATGCATCAGTTACTTTGACTATCCAGTGGACATCTTGTTACCTGTTCTTCCTCACCGTCTTGAGAGTGAGCCACATCAACAGTCTGCCTGCAGAAACCTGCCTGCGGAAACCTGCTTGCGGAAATCCTCCCCGCAGTCAAGCTCGTGCCATCTCGCGCTATTTCATATTAGCGTATCAATTTCAGTGACTTATGAACTTTTACTGTACCGATGACCAATAGGTACTCAAGTAACTATACTATTGTGTATTTAATTATTTACGTATTTCGACACTGATGACTAATAGGTGCCATACCGGTCCTAAGACCGCATTTTTATGCTTTCTGTTTCATACTGTACATATTATCTTTATTTTCTGTGGCTGCTCTCAACTATCAGAGGTTTCCGAGCAGTGATAGTTAAAGTGCCGATTTACATACATGTCCCCTGTATCCTCGGATACTAGTTAGTTAGATTTTCCCTGTGAAACTAGGAAGCACTGTGAAAAGAATATTGATTAATTATGTTGTGATACCAGCCTGCAGTGCATCTCTGGGCATTCGTGGAACTTAACCCCAACGACAGGTAAAAGGTTAACTCCGTATCACACGGTGACGTACAAGATGCGGATCTCCATCCAATTCGTTGCAGTGTCTGGGTGAGGTCTTAGAACCCACCACGCCCCCACGGGAAGGACACTTTGGATGGATATCCGTCTCTTACTCCCCACCATAAATTATATAGGGCTTTCTAAAATTGCTCTTGTGAACTGTAAACTTGTCCTAGTGATGTTATATGTGGTTGCGGAGCCGTGGTGAACAGATAGTTATTTGATTCAGAAACTATTGTTCCGTAACATGTACGCACGCTATCTTTCGGAGGTAGATGCTATGCAGGGCGACCTACGGGAAGCCGAGCATCTTCACCTGTTAGATCTATATGTCTAACGTTAGGTAGGAATCACTGTCATTTGCGGCCAAAGCTTGTACTCGTATCTAACAACTATATGGTAGGTTAGAATGTAGCAGAAGGCCAGCATAAATAAAAGCGGCAACCACCAATGCAGTAACTTTGGATCTACATAAGACACTGACCTGTGAATTATTCGGAAATCATTTGTCCGGTCTTTACGTAAACCAGTGTGCATCACATTAATTATGGCGTCACTAGGATTGTTCAGCACTCAGCATTTTGTGTTTCTTTTCCTTCGCTTTGGTGTTGAAGGCATTTTCCTGTGATGGAGGCCCACGTGAGGCACTTTCCTCTCACAACGACAGTGTTCTGTGTGTGCTAGGGGCATATTTAGTCTATATTAAACTACCAAGTGACTCGCGGCGATGCTCCCTTGCGGGGATGCCTCTGCAGATTCAAGGATCTGTGTGGTACCTTCGGCGACACCACATAGAAAGGACACCGAATGCTCTATGTTTTGTATTATTTGCTCAATACTGTCAAACGAGTGATATTGTTTGCATAGTTAATCAATTTGTTTGCATTTTCTGTTTGAACATAAGAGTGACCCTTTTTTCCAACTCCTTTCCTCGCTTCCGCGTTGAAGGCATTTTCCTGTGACGGGGGCCTGTGCGAGGCACTTCCCTCTCACAACGACAGTGTTCTGTGTGTGCTAGAGGTTTATTTAGTTTATATTAAACTACCAAGTGACTCGCGGTGATGCTCCCTTGCAGGGATACCTCTGTGGATTCAAGGATCTGTGTGGTACCTTCGGCAACACCACGTAGAAAGGACACCAAATGCTCTATGTTTTGTATTATTTGCTCAATACTGTCAAACGAGTGATATTGTTTGTATAGTTAATCAATTTGTGACTGTTTAATTATTACCATCTAGTCCATATGTTTTGTATTATTTGCTCAATACTGTCAAACGAGTGATATTGTTTGTATAGTTAATCAATTTGTGACTGTTTAATTATAACCATCTAGTCCGTATTCTAAATTAGTATGGACCGACATACTGGTGACACGAACATTTGGGATGACACCGTGTGGTTCAATCTCAGCAGTAATGGTCGCATGGCCCCATTGGAACGTGAATGTTCCACCAGCTCTAGAGGCCGGTCTCTGTACCTTCCGGAGAGAGACGTGATATGGGATCCACAACCCCGAGAACCGCAGCTAACCAGCACTCCCACGCATCATGCACATGTGGTGCGGTGGAGCGAAGCAACATGGCGGACCAGCACATAGCCCCGTGAGCTAAAAGCAGCTCCGGATGCAGGGCTCGAACAAGAAGCGAACCCACGCCAACTCTCAACTCTTCCATCACATTCTACAGTAAATCAACTGCTTGATATCTACACGGATATTACTCAAGCCCTTGACGATCAAAAGGAAATAATCTTTCTATTCTTCGATATATCAAAAGCCTTTGATCGAGTATGGCATCGCGGCCTCCTACAGAAGCTTAGGAATTTTGGTATCTGTGGAAATCTACTTACATGGTTCGAAAATTATCTTGGAAACCGATACCAGCGAGTAGTTATAAACGGCAATGAGTCCACCCTACTTCGTTTACATTCTGGAGTGCCACAAGGCTCTGTGCTTGGTCCTTTGTTATTCTTAGTTTTTATTAATGACATGCCCAGCAATATAATTCACAATATTAGACGCTTTGCTGATGACACGTGCCTATATGTAATGTCAGATGATCTAAAAGAACACACTGCCACACTCGATTACGATCTACTGACCATGACGCATTGGGCAAACATGTGGCTCGTCGAGTTTAATGCCTCGAAAACTACATCTCTAATTTTTTTCCTGCGCAACGAGCCCACATCCTTTTCAATCAACTTCAAAGATTCTGAAATTCTACCATCAACTGATCATAAGCACCTCGGCATTACCTTTAATAACAAAGGGAATTGGCTTAACCATGTGAGTAATCTCATAGCAAACGCTCAACACAAACTCTCCTTACTTAAAGGTCTAAAATATATTCTAGACCGTAAATGTCTCGAGATCATGTACAAAACATTTATTAGACCATCGTTAGAATATGCAGATGTTGTGTGGGATAATATTCCACAATATCTTGTAATTCGGCTAGAGGATATCCAAAAAGATGCTCTCAGAACGGTATGTGGAATGACATGTAGTGCGAGCACTGAAGACCTGTACTTAGAAACAGGCATCGAAACCTTGTCAAGCAGACGTGAATTTCATAGATTATCTATGCTATTTAAAATTATTAACGGGATGACCTGTGAGGTTCTGGTCAATCATCTTCCCACACTATCCCAAGCACGAAATCCTTACAATATCCATCATCCAAATTTCTTCACTCCATTCCGCTGCCGTACTGAGCTCTTCTATGGATCCTTTTTCCCAGCAACGATCCGCGCCTGGAATATGCTTCCTGTGCCGGTGAGAGATTCTGTCACTCTTCTAGAATTTAAAAGCAAACTCAAGGCTATGTCATCCATACGACAACCCCCTGAGTGGTATTACGTAGGCCCGAGGTTTGCCAACATAATGCTATGCAGGCTCCGAAATGGTTGTAGTTCTTTAAACCGACATCTATTTGACAACTTTCTGTCGGAATCTGCCAGTTGTTCTTGTGGGCACAATGATGAATCTACAAACCACTACCTCTTACATTGTGCCCTTTTTAACGAGCAAAGAGTCGTTTTCCAAAATCAGCTTGCCTTGAACGATATTTCTCTTGCTAATCTTACGGTCAAGCAGCTTCTATACGGGACTTACACTGCCAACTTGGAAATGAACAAACTGATCTGTAATACGGTATGTCAATACATAATTAACACCAACCGCTTTCAGTAGCTTCCTGTTTGCGAACTTATAGTTTAAGGGGTAAATGGACAGCAGCCCAACATGTACAGGTCGGGGCGAAGGCAGCACCTAGAGCTCACCTCTGCTATTCTTCCATTTGATCTTATTCCTCGCTCTCTCTATCGCTCACCCTCTCTCCCCCCCCCCCCCCTTCCCCCTCTCTCTCTATCTCGGTCTTTCTTCCTACTCTCTCCCACCTCACACTCAACATCCACACACTTATGCACACCAATAGACTACAATTAATTAAACTATTATGATTTGCCACCATTTTGTTGTAAAAAAGTTTTGAATAATCTGTATGTGTATGGGGGACACGGGCATAAGACTCTAAGTCTTATCGTGCTTCCATCTGAACAAATAAATCACGTTTAAACCAACTCTCAACACATGCGAGTTTCAGTCTCCTTCATCAGACAGTCAGCACTCCCTCGACATGGAAGTAGCATCATATGACGGACGAACTGCTCATGTGCTCACTGACTATGCTAATAATTTCCCCAGTGCGGAATGATCAGCACCACCCCTACACAGGTTTTCGCTGATCAGCTATGGGACATTCTGCGATGCCTCACAGGTGGGAACTCAACATATTACATTGTCAGATATTCACGATAGGCAAGCACCATCTACGCCAGATTGCGGACGTCAATGACACAGACCCCTATGGGGGCAATACTATCCTTCACGACCATTATGTTCGCCATCACAGGGTGACCAGTCGCCGGACAATCATGTACCTTATCCCGCATCTCCGCCACTATGTATGTCATCACCACATTATCCAACGGAGCTGTGTTATGAGCCGGAGGATGCGGTCACCCGTTTCAGCAGTACACCAGAAGACCTACACATCACACACATCATCCCCGTCAGTCACCTACACCGCCACCGTATGAGGAATATCCATTACAACGGCCAGCAGAACGTCTGCATCGTATACATAGTATGCCTCCACCAGTCTATAGACCAACACCTGTCTATGGACCCGCATCAGGGCAGTATTCCGCGGAACCTACATATTGTGCACAGCACCATCGATGTGAACCTCCCTCACGAATGCGGCATCATCATCACCATAATCTTCAGGGACATCTACGGGAAACACCACCAACACCACCACCAATACCAACAAGCAGACCAGCATCCACGTTTCTTCAGTCTCCCGAGCACCACCACCTGGATTTGCGCCAATCACGTCACCTCGTGGGCATGGCCGGATCATTCCCCCCCCCCCCAATCCCCAAATTTAGTGGGGAGAATGATTGGGCCAATTATAAAGTGCAATTCGAAATCATAAGTCGTACAAACCGGTGGAAAAATCAGCAAATGGGAGAGTATCTGGCCGCAAAGCTGTCCAGGAAAGCATCCTAGCAGACTTAGGCACAGACTACACATCAACATACATGGAGTTGGAGAGCGCGTTGTCAGAAGGATTCGGCGACACGGCTCTCAGAGAAACAAGTCGGCTACAACTCAAGAACTTGCGTCGACGCTCGGGAGAGACATTACCGGAGTTGGCTAGTCATCTCCGGCAACTAGTTAGCCGCGCATATCCCAGTACGAATCTCGAGGGTGTTACACACTTACATTTTGATACCTTCATCGATGCGTTGAGCGATGAACCCGCTCTAAATGAAAAATTATTCCTAGCAGGGCAATGTAGTTTGCAACAGCTTATAGCAACTGTTCATAATGAGAACTTTTTAGAATGTGAAAAGAACAATCGCCGACAACTGCACCCTATCAACGAAGTAAACGATGTAAGGGTCGCCACCTCCACTGACAACAGCACTGCATCGGCACCTACATCAGCATCAGACCCGCAAGCACAACGAGATCAACCCACCAGCAAAAATCACGCGTTTAGAAGAAGGGGCCATGGCCAATCCCATCGCTGGGGCCACAACAACGCCCCAGGATGCGGGAACCAGCACAACAACAACAATAGACAAAACATGCATGATAGGTTAGAGGAGATTACTAAACAGATCTCAGCACTCACCAACTTAGTTACCACCCTCAGTACAACAGTCGCCACACAATCAACAACACGATCAGCAACCAACATAACGTCCATGCCGCCACCGAACACATGTTTTGTTTGTGGTCAGCTGGTCCACTGGAGGGAGTGGTGTCCTAATTGCACACACACACGCACGCACGCACACACACACACACACACACACACACACACACACACACACACACGCACACGCACACGCACACACACACACACACACACACACACCGACTGCTGACTGATGAACCCCGCAGCCTGAGACACCATCAAACTAACAAGGGCACTGATTATAGAGTTGCTTCGGTGCTCATTTTCACAACCCGGCTCAACTGCGGCCTCTGAACAATCACGTCAGGTGGCCATCACTACAACTCATTCTCCTACAGCATCATGCATACACACGTACCCGGCTTTTTATATGTCAGTACAAACGATGCACCCCACATCCGCAGCACTGACATCTCCCCCTCCCAGAAATTTTGACCCTGCAATTTCCGCATCTACCAAACCTTCTTTCCTATGTAAAACGCCAGTGGTAGGTTGTAGCACCTCCGCTGAAGCAACGTTTATACAAGTAACATGACCCACCACCAAGGCACCTAACACCCAGTGTCCCTTGGTGGTTCGCAATTCACAAGTCCTTACAGCATCATCAACTACATCCAGCAGCAGCAGTGATTCGGATGGAAGTACACATTTGGCATCATGGATCCGCAAGAGGAAGCGTTGCTCAAAGAACAGCAACATACTGCCTCATCATTGCCTCTTCTGTGCATCTACTAAACATCCCATGATGCATTATCAGAAGTGGCTCACACAGGTAGCCCTTATCCGTGATCATGACAATCATATCCACACTGCTGTTTACACCAACTCAAAATACACAGAAATTGCATCAACACCACTACCATTGCTACCACCATCTCCGTCATCGCCTAAGCAATCACAGCAGCAGTGACGACGGGTTGGCCCTTTCCACACTCAGTCACCAACTTCACTCATGGAAGCTATCCGGAAACAGGCCGACTATATACAGGATGATAGCCCACCAAAAATAGTCCCTCAGATGGTATCATTGGAGACTCTTCCACAAGCACACCATAAAGTGATATATAAGTGTGCTTGTCTGTTTAGCGGTATTTCCACCAGTGCCATTGTTGACACTGGAGCCTCCATTACCGTCTTTAACAAGCGCTTGTATGAGAGCATCCTACCTCATAAAAAGCCACCCCTTAAATCTACAAACATATTTTTGCAAACAGCTATGGGAGCCGATGTTCCCGTGGCTGGTACAGAAAACCTTGTGATACAAATAGGGGAGATGCAATTCATCCAGCGAGTTGTTATCGCCTCTATTCAAAATGATGCCCTGCTTGGTTCTGATTTTCTCAGCGCCAGCGAAGCTGTCATCCACTGCAGACAACAGGAACTAGACATACACGGCCGACGGATACCTCTTGGATCAGAGTCATCACTGTACGACACATGTGCGGTGATCTTAGCATCAACAGCCACAGTTGAGCCGGGACAGGAGAAAATTCTATTGCCCACCGCAGCACAGTTAGGAAACAACACACATATAGCCATGCTGGAACCCGACCCTGAGTACATACTCGCCTAACAATGCACCAGTCCCCGTATGATCGTGGACACCACCAATAAGGATCATATACCTTTCCGGGTATTCAATGGCACAGCAGACACAATAACTCTTGAAGCAGGAGTTCGTTGTGGCCATTTGGTGGATGTAATATCACTGGAGACACCCCCCTACTACACCTACACCAGCAACAACTTCTGATGATTTGCCACAACATATACATGACATATATCTGCGTGCCACAGTTGGGTTGATGCAATCGCACAAAACAGACATACAGAAATTACTATGCAAATATCTCGTTAGTTTCTCGGCCGGAGACATGGACCTCGGAGAAGCTCATCTCGTGCGACACTCCATTGACACTGGAAACAACCGACCCGTCTGATCTTCCCATTCACAAGGAAGCAGAAGCACACCAACATCATCCCCCTAGCTGGTCCTATTGTACTAGTAGGCAAAAAGAACGGATCTTTGCGGCTTTGTTTAGACTACCACCGCCTTAATGATCTAATTGTTAAAGATGCGTATTTATTACCAAGAATAGATCAGGCCTTAGATTCTTTGTCTGGAGCCAAGTGGTTTTGTATCCTTGATTTAGCTAGTGGATACTGGCAGGTAGCCAAGGATGAGGCAGACATGGAGAAGACGATGTTTGTGTGTAGAGACGGTCTTTTCCAGTTCCGCAAGATGCCCTATGCCTTGTGCAACTCCCCTGGAACGTTCGAGGGTCTCATTGAGCAGGTATTAACTATCCTGCAATGGGAAATCTGTCTGTGTTACATCGATGACGTAATTGGCGTTGGTCCCTCGTTTGACCAGACTTTGTCTAACCTGGACAAAGTTCTTATGCGATTTCAAAACAGCCAACTTAAAGCTCAAACCGAAGAAATGTTATCTTTTCAGACAGAGCGTCGAGTTCCTGGGACACGTCATATCTGGCGATGGAGTGGCTACGCAGCCTTCAAAAACAAAAGTGGTAGTGGAATGGCAGATGCCCACCTCAGTCAGGGACACCCGGAGTCTCCCCGGTCTCTGCCAATACTATCATCGATATATCCATCATTTCCATGAGATTGCATCACCCTTCTTCAGGATCAACGAAAAGGATCGACCATTCGAGTGGACAAGTGAGTGTGAAGATTCCTTCAGGGCGCTGAAGGAACTCTTGACGACCGCACCAATTCTTGCTCATCCCAACCCTAACCTCGAGTTTATCTTAGACACTGATGCATCGGCTTATGCCATTGGCGCAGTTCTATTTCAGGTCACAGAAGATGGAATGGAGCAGGTATTGGGTTATGGTTCGCATACTCTAAACAAGACAGAGAAACGCTATGCGACCACAAAGAGAGAATTGTTAGCGGTGGTCCATTTCGTCAAGTATTACAAACACTTTCTGTATGGGCGCACATTTACCCTCCGTACAGATCACGCCTCACTATGCTGGCTCAGAAGTCTAAAAATTCCAGAGGGCCGGGTAGCAAGGTCGCAGGAATCATGCATGCCTTCAACTTCAGCATTGTTCATAGACCCGGCAAACTGCATGGAAATGCAGACGCCTTGAGCAGAATCAGGCTCGATGATGAACAAGAAGTGGCCACCACCGTGACACATACTACACAGCCATCTCCGGTGTTCCCCGAATTGTGGTGCACAGAGTGGAACACGGAGACTGTCACTCATGAACAAGCAACAGACGCGCAAACACGAAACATATACGCGTGGATCCAGGAGGTGGTACATCCTCCTAGGGAATCTGTTACACCACTATCCACAACGGCAAAATACTACTATCAGCGGTTTTGAGAATGCCACATTCTTAACAACGTTCTCTACATTAATAACTGCATAGTTATCCCGGAGCATTATCGAGAAACTATTTTGCAACAACTTCATGATACCACTGGACACCTAGCTGTTGAACGAACCCTCATATGGATAAAACAGAGATAACACTGGATCGGGATACGCAATAGTGTGAAGGCATGGGTCACCAAATGTGTCCCATGTCAAAGACGCGCTGTTGGCCAGCACTATTCCACACCTCTACAAATTAAAATTGTTGGTGCACCATGGGAGCGAATGGCTACTGATGTGCTCGGACACTTGAATACGACAGATGAAGGAAACAAACACACCCTCGTATTGCAAGATTATTTTAGGAAGTGGGTAGAGGCATTTGCTTTGCCGGACCAAGAGGCATCCACAATAGCAGCGGTTCTGACAAGCAATGTGTTCTGCCAATTCGGTATGCCCTCTGAGCTGCACCTGACCAAGGAAGTAATTTTGAGAGCCGGCTGATCTCCGAGCTCTGCAAATTCTTTCATATCACCAAAATGCGCACCACCCCGTATCATCCACGGAGTGACGGGATGGTGGAGAGATTTAATCATACTCTCACAGAAATGCCTTGATTGTCGAGATTGTGATTTATGACTCCCATATGTGCTCATGGCATACCGCATTTCAATACATTCCAGCACGGGTTATACCCCTGCTCGGTTAATGTTAGGCCGTGAATTAGCCTTACCCCTGGATCTGGCCATGCCTAGGATTCCGGGAGAGGAAAATTCACCATCTCTCTACCTAGAGCTCATGCGGCAGCAGATAGAACAGACCCATGAGCTGGTGAGAGCAACTTTATCCACTGCAGACCGGCATCAGAAAATGTAACATGACCGGCGAGTGCATGGAGACCCGTATGAGGTGGGAAAGATGGTTTGGGTTCACGATTCACGGTATTCTGCAAACGTGCCGAGTAAACTGAGTTACCAGTGGAAAGGCCCCTATGTGGTAGTAGGTAAGAAGTCGGACGTGACCTACCACATCCGCGCCTCGGATGGCCTGACCTCAGTCATCCACTTCAATCGACTTAAACCTTGTGTCAGTGACGACCCAGTGCCAGAGCTCGGGCTGGGCATTCCACGTGACACCGCTACCCAGATAGATGTTCCTACGGAAACAAGTATTCCCGACATTAGTCCCGAGTACCGCGGTGCCAGTTCGACCCCTCTCCTACCAAGTCAGGAGTGCGATGCACATATGACTAATGCTGAGGATGATGGCGAGATACGTACTCGCCCTCTCCCTCCTCAGGCCAGGTCTACAACATATGGGAAGTCATATCTGAAGACTTTCTCGTTTGTGCTGTCCAAGGGGAAGGACGGAAAGGTTGTTCCACCGACCTCTTCCCATTCCCACCCACTTCATGCTATTACCCCAATTATAGAGTTACCACAAGCGGAAGCTGAGGCTGCCCCGGGCCATGCTTCTTGTGGGGTGGAACATGTAATAAATAGCATGAAAGTGAAGAGGCTTGATGAGGTCTTGGCTTGTTTTGAAGAACAGAAAAACTGCACAACTCGGTGTACCTCTCCACAACTGCAGATCGCGAGACCAATCCCATGCCAAGGTGCACACCATCCTATAGCACCCCCACCCCTACTCCAACTCCCATCTCTAGTCTATGCACCAAGTTCGGACATCACCGGTCCTGTCCAGTTCACACTCCACTCGTCGTCTGTTGACTGCCAATCTTCAGATATGAGAGAGTCCATTGCTATAGAGGAGGTGGCATCCTGCACCACAGTAAACACCCCCCCCCCCCCACACACACCCGCTGGTGGTGGACAGGGAAGCAGCCTGTTCAGCAGACTCTCGGCTCGAATATTCTCGGTACTTAAAAACTATGACAGAGTACCAATGGTCGTGTAACGGGAGATGACCCTCCCCATCCAAAGGGCATCGCCGACCACAACCGCCCTACCAAGCCCCCCTTCCCTGAGCAGTCAGAACACCAATCAAGACACAGAAAGGCAGGAGCATACAGAATGCACTTGCCTGCAAGGCTGGATACGTCAATTTATCGTTGCGCGAACACTACAAACACACCGGTTATAGAGACCATAAAGGGAACATTCAACATCATCAACAACAATCGTTAAGCATGCACCTAGCGTTTTATAAATCGAAAAAGTTAGACACCTTTTCCCGCAACATTCCCTACTGCACTAATGCGGGCAGCTCATCACTTTCCGCAATCCGAAATCTGGATATGCCCAATCCGCATTATGCCAGCGTCACACACCAATCCGACTTCCCTACAACAGATCACCACTATCAACAACACGAGTCAACATTTTCTGCAAACACCTTCTTATCCGGTTTACAGAAAAGTGATCATATGGAAAGGAGGAACAACACTGCAGCCATCTACAGTACACGCTACGGGGGATCCCCCACTTAAACCCCCCCCCCCCCCCCCCCTGGAATCGTTGTACTTAACCAGCTAAACTATCACACGTCAATCACACGTAATAACAGTCAATATTATTAAGAGAGCAAGATTCCCGCAGACTGTCTTCCGTATCGAGTAGGATTTTGCCACCGAAAGGAAGTTCGATAATAGATTGATTCAAGTTACGACAGCACCCTTCTTGGTCATCCACGCTCTAAAGTAACTCTGTCCCGTCTCCAGACTTGGCCATTACAGAGTGAAATACATCATGTCCGATAAAGTTGACACCGCCCACATGCAGCTACCCTCCCAAACCCCGCGGCCATAAAAACGTCACACTTCACAACAGAGCAAGTATCATACACAGATAAGCAGCCACGCATATCGATGAAATTCATCAACACGACAGAGACACAGACACTCAGGATGACTGTATTCACAATCTCCATATGACGGTATTGTAATTGTAAAACTGTGACAGGCATTTTCCGAGCTGTACTGTAATAATTAAGTTTGGTCTAGGTAGGGATGAGGCTAGTCCTACCCACAGAGGAGGATGCGTGGCAGACCCCCCCCCCCCCCCCCCCCCCCTGGAAAACACGGTCCAGCTTCGCGGATCAGTAGACTTGATTTACACAAGACATGGAGCTGTTTAAACCAAACAATAAATTATAGGCAGCTATACTTGTTCTAATTTTGATTAAGAACATGACTGTTCTATCGTGTATACAAATCATTAGCACGTGTACTGGTGAAGCAGCATCAAAACTTCGACAGTATAACATAATGGAGAATTTCAAATATTCTCTTACCTACATATTCCAGTAACCAATCAACACGGGCTGGAATAATTCTATTACAGACAAGAGGCGGCGCATATACAGGGACGCTGTTCTGAGGAACAGAATTTGAAAACATATATTTCCATTTTTCGCATCAGCTATGCATAACCAGCAGCATTAAAACCTCGCCATTACATATAGATTGCCTAAGTTTCCAATCAACCACATGCTTTCCAAAACAAGAACCACGTGATCAGCATTTCTAATTTCCAGTAAATTGGATCAAAGGCTATAAACACAAGAACAGCCCAATGAGTATCTACAACAGCGTGATGGAGGAGGCGAAAGGTGGTGAGTTGGGGCCAATGACGCTGACGTCATTGCGCTCTCCCACACCCCATCGGGCGTTCCAGCCTGAAAGTTGAACAGGCGAGTCCACCCACAACGTCCAACCACCACGAGTCGTTGAACCCAGACTCGCTGGGTAAATTTTATGGCGGATTTCTAAGGACGTATGTCGTAGTTGCAGCGGAATTTATAGGTAGATGTACGGAAGAATGGAACTTATTATTTTATTATTTTTGAAATATTTTTCTTTTTATTATATATGTTTTTATAATTGAAACCCAGTCCCTAGGCTGACTACGGTCATCGTACATAGCTGTGCAATATTCTTGCGTAGCTATGTCTCACACAAATAATCACTGCCGATACCTGCGTTGTAAACATGTGTGCGACGTAGATACACAACACACCGTAGCGAAGCTGTCTTATTCCTGTCAAGCCGTCCCAGCTATGCTGGGGCTGCCTGATGAACTAGTCTTTTTACCTTATTATTATATAATATTTTTCTTATTATTTTTCATCCCACGTTAGTACGTCTGATGGATTGTGGATAGCGAGAGCTATCCGTGTGGACCCGCCAAAACAGGCCGCACTCCATGCATACCCGCATATATTCGGTATGCATGCATAATTACATATTACTGTGATATTACTACTGTGTTTATATATATATATATATATATATATATATATATATATATATATATATATATATATATATATATATATATATATATATATATATATATATATATATATATATATATATATATATATATATATATATATATATATATATATATATATATAATTTATTTATTTATTTATTTATTCAATTTAATGTTTGTAGGCCTATTGCTATGTGAATTTGCAACGGGTATTTAGCGGTTTCCACATATTTCCATAAACTACAATACCATTGTAGTACCATCAAAATCATTCATGTATTACCAATTACTGCCTATGCATTGCGTATGTGGATGCGGAAGTAATGTCACACATTTTCTTCTGCTGAAAATCCTCGTATTTGCGATGGTTTTATTAAACAATTCACTTCAAGCGGAATTATAATGTTTTCATTACAACAAGAATGACCAGATATTGCAGACATTCACTCTCTCATTTTGGTTACATTAGAAAAATTTACATATTTTGCGCAGCTTTTCGGCCTATCCAGAAATTTTCGAATTTTAATGAGGGGGCAATTGTAATCTTGTGTGCATTAACTGCCTAAAGCAGTTTCTTGTTTGATTCTGCATATTTGGTATCTAAGTAATGCCACCAATATGTTTGGCATTGTTTTCTAAGTTTATACCATATTTGGTCATGTTAAAATATTTGCGCATGCCCAAATATGGTCAGAATATAAAATATCTCCAAATTGCGGGAAACAATTGACCCCTACGCAATTTTGGGTGCTGAATCGGAATCTAGAATTCACGAATTATAAGTCATTGATGATCAAATCCGGTTACAAAAATAACAGTTCTCTGGTCCTCTGATACTAAGTACTGGTATGATAACCAGAGATCGCTTATGTAGAAGTCTTAAAATCATAAATATGCCAAGAAGAAAATGTTTTAAAAAGTGTCACACTGGAATAACCCGCTCAATAAAAGAGACAGTTATTCAAGCGGGGAGCTTCCAAAAACCTAATATTTTTACTCTAGTTTCTACTATTGGTGTTCAGTCTCGCCCACGAAGTGTCGTGAGACTATTGCAATGACCCTTTACGCGCGTGTGTCAGGGCATGATAGCTCAGGTTGTGCTTCAGGGATATCAATCAACCTTGCATGACGTGTGGTCCTTATGGTCCCAAAGGAATGTAGTTAATTTGGGGTTAAAATGTCAATGATAATGCCATCTAAAATGGGTGGGGGGCGAGACTCGTCATTCGCTGGAATAATTGTTCTTTATTTTTTTTTTAAATATTTAAGTTAATCACGTTTTCTGTTTTTTGTCCCTGATGAAGCTGGATCCACGCCCAAAAGAGCGCGGTTTGAAATAAATTTCTCGTTATGTGTTGTTTGCCAAAAGTCAGACTCATGAACCTGCTCGCAAGATCCTAAGCCAGAATCCTCAAAAGAAATAATTGACTTTTATCAGCGAATATGCAAGCCTCGGAGATGCCAATGTTACACGATTGAGTTCATTAACTATCGACACTATTAGAATACAATGCATTTTATCATAATGATTGTTACAGTGGTATAGTGAACGAGAGGAACATAAAACACTCCACCAAAAGGTACAAGAAGGCAACCAGCCAATATATATAATGCGTCCTTCGTTACACTGAAACAAGGTCGACCCTCTTGTTCACAAACACCTAATGTGTCAGCATCCACGGGCAGCAATACAGAGATATCACACAAACAACTTCGATCAGTGTCGTCTCCATATGAATCGGATCTCTGCATTGTTTTCCAGAAGCCAGGTGGTCGGTTGCACAGTCATCAGAAAGGAAAAAAGAATAAAGATACTCGAATTTGCGCAGAAGCTTATTGAGAAGAGTTTCTTAATCCGATTAAATACGCTTTCAGATCCTTCTGACCCAGTAGCAAATGATGTTCAATATCATCAAGGGTGCTGGATATATACCCAATGAAGTGTAGAAAAAGCATGGGACGACCTGGAAACTATGGACATAGACCAAACTTCCCAAGTTATCACTGACATTGAAATCCTGAGAGCGATTCAGTGTAAGTTATTGTATCTCACTGATACCTCTATGGACATGAACAACATCAATACAACATACATCAATCTGATGCAAGACAATCAGCATAATAATATTGTTTCTAATTACAAGCGCTATTTGAAAAAACTTATTAGTGAAAGCATACCAGACATTGGATTCATTAAGCCAAAGCGTCCAAACGAATCAGGAAAAGATCTACTCTACAAAGACTAAGGATGACATTGTTGACTCGGCACTGGATAAGTGATGATGTCGATCTCCTTTTTTAGAGCAGACAAGTTAGTCCGGAGCGATATAGGTAAAAGCAACCCCTGGTAGTTCACTAATTCCCTCCATGACTACCAATCACATGATTTATTGAAAACCCCGATGAAGTTGAATAATTCTGGACCAAGCATCGGATTGGAGACAGAGAAAAGATGCTCTCATATTGACCAGTTGGCCAGGCAGTTGACAATATTACACAAATCATAGTACAAACGCCAATCGCCAATTAAACTATGCACCCAGATCCAATAGCACGAAAAGCTTCTATCAAACAAAAGAAACCCCATTTGTCGTTGGATTAGGGGTTTTATGTCATAAGAAGACCAGAAGTAAGGACAGTGTGAACACGTTAGCTACATTAAATTTATGTATTGATGATGAGAAGGTGCTTAAGACAGCAACAGATATAGCAAATTATGTTTTCAAGATGATGAGTGAAAATAATGGTGTTTATGTACTACCATTGATATAGCAGGATATTCCAGTGTACTTCACCATTGCCAAGTGTGACTTTACTTCAGTTGGCAAAGAAGAATTTGATGGCAGATCACAAATTGTATATCAAACAATGACTACAACAACCACCGGTGATATGCTTAGTATAGAACGTGATCAGACCAAGTTACTCAAACATGACCCATTCCCACCAACAATGATGTGTGTAAAGCCTGACTCTCCAAACCCTAATTATCCGGCATTTGTTTCAGATACAGTTGATGTGGACATTTACCGGATATGGGATTATATCTGGTTTCTTACAAAAAACATTAAAACCAAATTCGTAAAATATAGCTCGAACATGCATACATGCCCTCTTTCTTGCCTTGCATAAACAATACATCAAGTAATTTTAGTCAAATACCCTGATGTTGCTGGCAAACTAAGGTCGCTTGTATCAGTACACCTACTGAACTTTAAAAATCAGAGTTCAGCTGATTCTACACTTTGGCATACCAATGCTGAACTGATTAATGATCTTTATGAAGCTGAAATCGTCAACAATTTGGAAAACCATGATAATTCCTTGACACACCAAGCACAGAAACTTCATGGCCATATTTTAGAGATATTAATTCTCTTCACACGTGCTACACGGCAAGGCAATTGGAACTTGCACATTGCTGCACTTGATCTGACATTCACAACTATGCCCGTCTCAGAGTACTTATCACAAATGCATCAGTTAAAAGAGAAGTAACCAGATTCATGGCAGTATTTAGGAGGAAAGTTTTCAGTCAATAAAAGTATTGCAACATTGAGTGGTATTGGCCCAGATCATGGCATCGAGCAGGAAACCCGGGCAATGAAAGTTTTGGGTGGGGGTTAAAGCTTTCTTTTTATCAAGGCAGCCCTGTATAGATTTGGTATAGTTGCCCTTGAGTTGAACAGGATATGTGATGAATTTAGCTTGTCGAATAATGTCACGAACTATGCGAAAACACATCATTATCAACTCACTGGTACGACGAATGCTCAGATTCTGTTCAACGTTAGTAAGTTGAATGGCATTCTTGAGACCTTTGATGTCAGCTTTGATGATTCACAATCAGTCTACAATTTGATATCAAAAGCAGTATTGTCTGACAAAGCAGAGACAGATATATTGAATGACATGCTCATTGGAGAAGCCCTGTACAAAACTTTTGTGGCTGAACAAATAACTGGGGAAATCAGTATTTGGTCTAGAATGAAGAAGAGGAATCATCCCACATTTAAATCTACTGCAAAGACAAAACAAAGTTGGAACGGCATATGGTTGCGCTCAAAGAAGACTTGGCACTTACGTAGCACATCCTAGTAGTCTCACAGAAATGTCCTGAAGTTGATTTTGTAGCACGGATCGGCCGGAGAGGTATGCACCGTCTCAGCTCAGCTGGGTACGGGACAGCTGTCCCGAATACGTTCTGAGCACACACCCCACACCCCTTAGTAGGATAGTATGCATTTATAAAGCCATATAAGAGGTTTCTAAAATGGCTAGGTCCGAGATCGCGTAGAGCACATGCGCGCATGTCAGAGCTTCCATGACAACACGTGTCAGCGTTGGGAGAGAATGCATACTAAAATGTACCAAGTTGGTATGGTAATTTCTTTAGATTATGCTATCCTCGTCGTTCTTGGTACCTATCATGACCGGAATGAAACGAGCAATTCAACTGTAAACCATTTTAAAATCGGTTCAGAAATGGCCGAGTTATCCTTATTTTTCTCCTTAAATTATGCTCAAAATATCGAAAACGTCAAAAGCACGTCTATGTACTAATTGAATGGGGAGGATGTTTATCACGTGATAATGTCCTTGCCCTTCCAGCTCGCACGCTGATTGGCCACAGATCACACGTTGATTGGCTGAGCGTTCTCGCAACAATGTCATGAGTATAAAACGAGCGAAGAACTGAGAATCGAGACCCACACTTCGACGAGAGAGAAGGTGGTAGGTTGTGTCGCCAGAGCAGTACAATACGTGTGTAACTGCTTACTGACTGTGGTTACCATACAACCGCAGGGGTGCCTCTCGGATTTCAACTCTTAGTCTCTGGCACACAACCGCCACATCTGCATCTAAGTTTTTGTATGCTCTCGAGAGGATAATCCGAGGGCAAATAAATAAATCTAAAAGAAGGAACCCGCACTTCCAACAACATCAGAGGAGTTTTCCTGCAGATGGGCCTTGCGTCCCCGATGTAAAGAATTCGTACTATGTGGAACGAGTAGTGATTCTTGGTGGACAACTTGTCAGATCTAAAAAACCCAAAAAACACGTCAGATCTGCCGAACCACACCGAAAAGTGGTAATCAAACTCCAAGCAATGTATTGTGTATAACATTTAACTTTTAAACCACAGTCTAGTGGGACTTTGCCTGGTGTGCCACATGAGCTATGCAGTGCATCATGTACTGTGTACACGGAAGATGCACATGCATCATTATTTAACAGTCAACTGTAGCCCTTCATTGCTACAGTGCGGCTTTCAACTTCCGCTACAGTATGGATCTTTTTGTCATACTGTTTAAATTAATATAACTATTTAGTGGACATCTGCAACCGCAATCGTTCTTCTTCACCGTCTTTGAGAGTGAGCCGCATCAAGAGTTTGCCTTCGGATATCTGTCCGAAGGTATACCTGCTATACCATGCCAAAATGTGGGAACTAGAAAGTTGCAGGTAATCAGTGCCTTAGTGCCTTTTTCACTGTTTGACTACTGTTCTTAGTGTGAACATTGCTTTCAGCGCCACTACTGAGCTAAGAGGCGTTGATCGTTTTGTGCCATGACTATTATAAAACCAGCCTCTTCATTAATAGAGGCATCTTCACTTCTGCACCAAAGATTCTGCGTGCTTCATTCACTACAGCAAATTGGACTGCATAATAACCTTTTGTGATCTTATTTTGCGTCAATGACTAGGAGGCGACAACAACTACTGTGCCGTAAACCGAACATTACGCAGATGACTAACAGGCACCAACAATTGTGCTTTTTCTAATACCGCGCTGATGACTAAGAGGTACACTTTTTATTGTAACATAGTTATTTTATTTCTTTAAGTGCCGATTGCAAATAGGCGCATTTGGTAAGCTAAACCTCATCGTACTGTATAGAATTATAATACGGCGAGCGCCGTTGTTAAACACTTTCTTTTTCGTTATTAAGTTAAATGGTTATATATTTTAAACTGCGCAATGCTTAAATTATACTATGCTGCTTCGATAAATGCATTACCTATTTTTCTAAATACAGCAACACTTTTTTATATGTAATGGCGCCGTCCATCCGGGTGGTCAGTCGGGCATGCGGGCGGGCGTGCGTGCGGCAGAGTGGTTTCCGGATGATAACTCCGTTACCGTTTATCAGATTACTTTGAAACTTCATAGGGTCGTTGGACTACGTCTGGAGAAGAAACCTATCGAAATTGACGATGATCCAAACTCCAAGATGGCCGCTATCTTGAAAGTTGGTTTCTGGATTATATCTCCATTATCATTTATTGGATCACTTCATAGGGTCGTTGGAATATGTCTGGTGAAGAAACTTATCGAAATTTACGATAATCCGAAATCCAATATGGCCGCCATTTAGTGGCGGCCATCTTGAAAATTGGTTTCCGGGTGATCCTTGACCATTTAACGGATCGCTTTGACACTTCATAAGGATGACTGGTCTGGTTCTGAGGAAGAATAAATATTTTCTGATAGCTCACATTCATTGGTTTGACATCATAGCGTGGTAATATGCGCCGTTTGCGGAGCTCTAGTTCACTAGAGTTGTCACTCATGCCTGCACTAATAGCCTCGAGACACGGCACCTAATCCTAACTAGTATTAGCTCAGATATGTTGTTAGGATATAAATAGTTACGGACAACTGCTCGAATGAAGGAGTGCTGTTTATTGTAAAGCCTCTTTCCTGGCTATGTTTCCATAATTAGCCAATAACTGTACGGCCTTCTAAATCACGTCTAGAGCAACTGTCTCTTTCTGCCACTCTCCGGCCTTCTGGCCAACTAATTGTTTGGTAACTCTCTCTGCTGGTTTGGTTATAGCTGACCCGAGGAATGTCTGAGCTTTCTTGATAGTTAAAATCAAAATGGTGATGCACTTCCCCTGTACCCTCACTGGTACCTCTAGGAAGTACAAAGAAGGAATCACTGCGCAAACATTAATTATAGTAGGAACGTCCTAGCAGTGAACCAAAGGGCAATTACATACATAACCCTAACGCAGGTAAATGTTAGCTCTGAGGGAACGAGTCTTATATGATTTGTTCTCGACATGCTCGGCACCGGCAAAAGACGCGGATCGCAGACTAACCCTAGGGTGACTGGGAGAAGTAAATAAGCTCTCCACTCCTTCCAGGAAGGTCACCATAGTCTGCCATCTGCTTCTTCTGCCCCGTAGTAAATAGATACGATGTGTATTGAATGCTTCTGTGTTGTTGTCTTGCCCTTGTCTTGTTATTTGTGGTTGTACTGACATGTGGTTAGAAGTCACTCTTCGGCTTCGGACTCATTGCCCGGACAACATGTACGCATCGTCGACCTGAGAGGTTGGCTCAATAGGTATGCTCCGAGATGGATGCCTGAGCGAGCTACGCAGGAAGACACCTGTTCATTAAAGTTAAGTAGGCATACGCCGTTCGAGGCCTAAACACCTGTATATCTGGACTCAATAACTAACTGCTAGTCTATCTCCTCTCGAAGGACCACCAAAATAATGCGGCGCCAACTAAACCTGCAACTAGTATAGAGACGACTGTGCCAGCTTCTGTTGAAACTGCCGCATCGCCTCCACGTAAACCAGCGGTCATCCCTATATTATAAATAACAATACACATATAATTCAACACACTTTTAGCATTTTTTAGCTAAGGAGCTCAGTCGTGACCGTTTCTCCTCCTCCGCTTCAGCGTGGTAGGCATTTTCCTGTGATGGAGACCTGCATGAGGCACTTTCCTCTCGCAAAACCAATTTATTGGCCTGCTTGAGGCATTAGTTTATATTAAACTAGTTCAGCCATGCTAGGACTTCACCGTTGCAGGGATAGCTTCCATATATAAGGATATGTTAGGTATCTTTGGCGTGATACAAAATAGACAGCACCAACACCTCACTCTCTTTTTATATTGCAGGAAACGAACTACTTTGTTAAACCTTGCACATACACTTTTGCAAGAAGCCAGCTTTCGACTCGCTGGGCTACAAATATCTTTATATCTTTATATTTCAAGCTCTATAACTAATGATGTATAAACACACCGGTTACACAAATAGCCATTTTCCCGCAGTGCCCCGTCCACATCCCTGAGGAAAGTTGATCAGCATCGTCAGGGGGGTACGTACCATGAGTATGAGTCGGACTCTGAGGAAGAAATGGCGGAGTGCGTGGAGCTGGAGCTGTAGTTTAAAATGTTTGGTTCTAATAGCCAAGTGCCTATGGATGATGTAATAGTCGGGCTGGAAAAGTTTGCTTTAGACATTTATTGCAAGCGTCGTCCATACACTGTAACTTAAGTCCCAGCTTTGAGGCCGCATCTATTTAGCAAACATAAGAAAAGTACAGAAATGCTTCAACAACACTCTCAGCTCTGCCTTTTTAAAAACACTACACAGCCACTATGTGACCTACATATTGAGGCATGCCATGGAACCTATCCCTCACCGTCCTGATCCGGTTTCGTAAGGTGAACATTAACATATAGCACTCTGATACCAACTGCTACTGATCAACTACCCGCTCCAAAGGACATGACTGAACTGATGATGTGTGATTGCAAGACGAAATGTGTGACAAATCGATGTAGATGTAAGAAATATAGATGTGTGCCGATGTCAGAAATGTGGCAATGTCTCCGAAAACCCTCATAAACTCAATGATGATGAACTTCCAAGTGACTTTGAAGTAAAATTTAGTGATGATGAGTATCATAAGAATGTCGTGTTATCTGGGGAAAATATGTCAAATTTGACCCTAAGGTTATTTCAAGGTCATGACCTAGAAAGTATGGTTATGCTATAGAAGCAAATCTAGGGGTTATAAAGCTCAACAGTCTATGATGTTTGGACGATCAGGTCAACCCAGGTGATAAATGGACCTCTATGACCTCAAAAGCCTGTCAATGATAAGTACCAAATTTGTTGATGACCGGATCAGAAGTTTCAAGTTAACAGGAAATCTCCCAAAGTGGTGTAAATTAAATGGCTCGAATGTTTAGTATCAATGGATCAGGAATTACAGGGATATTGCCGCTGTAGATTTTATAATATCAGGACACCAAATCTATGTGACAGAGGAAGGATTTCGAATCAATGCAAAGGATTCCGGATTTAATGAAAGAAGTTGAGGAGATAGGAGCGACAGGGTATGGATATGGCTGCAACTCAAATTATATTATTGGGATTGAATAATGGCAAACCATAGTGATGATCTTTCAGATTAAACTTAAAGCTCACATGTCTCTGCTTTTTGGCCAAACTTGATCAACAGTATCAATATACCAGTGATCAAGTTATGATCAAAATTCAGATATGTCTGTCTTGGTCAAAGTTGCGCGTTGCTCAGTCACCACCAAAGCTCCTCATTAACTGACCACAATAATATCGTTGATCTATCTAATGACGTTGAAGTCGTAATGGGAAAAATTACGGCCGATCAATCCAGATATGCATCGATTCAGATTCTAGCAATTAAGGTTAAACAGTTCCAAAAGACAAGAGTTGCTTAAAATTCTTTACCAGAACCAGAAAATTTTCACATTATAGTGAGCAAATACTGGTTGCCAGCCTTAGTTTTATTGAGCGGACCGACGTAATCAACCAGAATTTTTGATAGTGGTTGTCCGAATGCCGGAATTGGCATCAAATGTGCTTTTGTAATGGATTGGTTTGGTTTGCCAAACAAATGGCAAGTGTGACTCGATTTACAAAATTGTTGTACGTCTCCATGGATGAGAGGCCAATAGAAATTGCGAGTAATGATGGCGGTGGTCTTTTTACGTCCAAAATGTGGTCCACAACTGGGACCGTTGTGGGACTGGCTCAGTCCCTTATACCTATATGCGACAGGTAGGACTATTTGTTCGATCACTTGTTGCTCATCATTAGGTTTTGCATTACGTGGGGTGCAGTTTCATCCGAGGATACCGTTATGCCAGTCGGGAAGGGGTGTGGTGGAGCTCATACTCATTTACCTCATACAAAGAGTACAGTACAGACACACCCTCCTCCTATGCTGTAGGAGAAGGACAACATTCTTAAACCCATTCCCCAGCTCCCCCCCCTCCCCCCCCCCCCCATCGACATCGAGCCAGCACCGCGACCATCTGCAAACAAGCTCTTTCTTCCTTCGCAACGCTTCGCACGCAAGTAAAATTTGATTTTGAGAGTTGTTGTCAATTCAAATATTCCTCGTCCGGAAAATCCTTTGTTGTAGTGTTATCACATGGATGCACCCAGCCGCGTATTATTACATATGTATATATATATATAAATTCTATTCGACCTACTACGGCATTAGTGAAGAGGGGGGCACGATCATTCCAAATTCCTATCTTACCCTTACTTGCAAATGTGCGTTTTCAGATTGGAAAATGGCAAGTATCACAAGATTGATAAGATGCAAAACACATTAATAATAAATTAGTCAATATGTCACATGTAACTGCCACTAGATAAATAGCGTTTATGATTAGATTAGTTGCTAAGGCTGATCAGTCACGAGCCATCATCAGTCTGTGACGTATATATATATATATATATATATATATATATATATATATATATATATATATATATATATATATATATATATATATATATATATATATATATATATATATATATATATATATATATATATATATATATATATATATATATATATATCCAACCTAGACGCACACCCATGTTACTTTATGGGCTGAATGCCACCAAAACACGTTACAACTAAACTTTAATACAACTGCTTAATTTACTCAGAATACTCTAAAAATCATTTTTGAAGTTCTAAGCTAAAGTTTAATTTTTTTTTATCGAAATGGGTAAAGGGCACAGCTGCCCCCGCTACCCCTACGCAAAGGGCAACGGGGCAGCGGCCGCGGCTGCCGCCGTGCTTCCGGCGCCCCTGTTTTACGTGATAATAGTTTGGCAAACAGAATGATATATCCTGTTTAGAATAATCAGCATCTCGCAGGCCGTACGTACACAATAAACGCTTAAATAATCGTGAAGTACACCACACAAACGCAATACTGAAATACTGACATACATATGTCCGTTGATAAAGATCGTTCCCTTGTACACGTCACAGGTCAAAGGTCACTTGAACAAGACGGATTTCTGATTAACCCGTTTCTTGTAAGAAAAATGATACTTTGTAGTTACAAAATTGAAGAATGACCAGGTGTATTTATTTTCTCTGATATTTAATAATAGTTTGGCGCTGAGCATACTGGGGGTTCTGGGTACCCCCTTTAAACAGCAACAGTTTTCACTGTTCTACAAAGCAACGCACTAACTGATGAATCCATTTCTAGCTAATCCCTGTCCATTTCTAGATAAGCTCCGTCCCTTTGTTTGAATCGATTTTATCACTTTGAACTCTCAATTCCCAGAATCTCAGTTTTAAGTTAAAGGAGATCACAAACGAGAATTAGATTTCATAATTAAAAAAATACCAAAATAAAGGTCTTTATTTTATTTAAAAATGAATAAGAAGTTTACAGATTTTCACAAACTACCACTGTTAAAATTTCGGTTAAAGTCACGAATTTCGACACGCCATAAACATGTTTTAGATTAGAAGAAACTGGCGTCTAATACAGTTGGCAAACGGGACACTAGCTCAGATTTCAGTTTTAGTTTAACAAACACCAGCGTTCCTGCTGCATCTCATAAATATGGTAGTTTTTGAATGAGCTGTTGTGAGCTATCAACCATCAACAGCAAAATATTGTTCACGCAATGGCGTGCCATATCCCAACAATCATTCACGCAATTACGCGTCATACCACAACAATTATTCACGCAATGACGTGTCATACCACAACAATTATTCACGCAATGACGTGTCATACCACAACAATTATTCTCGCAATGACGTGTCATACCACAACAATCTGGCACGCAATGACGTGTCATATCACAACACTCATTCACGCAATGACGTGTCATACCACAACAATCATTCTCGCAATGACGTGTCATACCATAACACTCATTCATACAATGACGTGTCATATCACAGCAATCATTCACGCAATGACGTGTCATATCACAATCATTCACGCAATGACGTGTCATACCACAACAATTATTCATGCAATGACGTGTCATATCACAACAATTATTCACGCAATGACGTGTCATATCACAACAATCATTCACGCAATGACGTGTCATATCACAACAATTATTCACGCAATGACGTGTCATACCACAGCACGCATTCATGCAATGACGTGTCATATCACAACACTCATTCACGAAATGACGTGTCATATCACAACAATCATTCACGCAATGACGTGTCATATCACAACAATCATTCACGCAATGACGTGTCATACCACAACAATAATTCTCGCAATGACGTGTCATACCACAACAATCTTTCACGCAATGACGTGTCATACCACAACACTCATTCACGCAATGACGTGTCATACTGTCATACCACACCAATCATTCGCACAATGACGTGTCATGCCACAACAATCATTCACGCAATGACGTGTCATACCACAACAATCATTCACCCAATGACGTGTTATACCACAACAATCATTCACGCAATGACGTGTCATACCACAACAATCATTCACGCAATGACGTGTCATACCACAACAATCATTTACACAATGGCGTGTAATACCACAACAATCATTCACGCAATGACGTGTCATACTGTCATACCACAAAAATCATTCACGCAATGACGTGTTATACCACAACAGTCATTCACACAATGACGTATCATACCACAACAATCATTCACGCAATGACGTGTCATACTGTTATACCACAACAATCATTCATGCAATGACGTGTCATACTGTCATACCACACCAATCATTCACGCAATGACGTGTCATACCACAGCAATCATTTACGCAATGACGTGTCATACTGTCATACCACAACAATCATTCACGGAAAGACGTGTTATACCACAACAATCATTCACACAATGACGTGTCATACCACAACAATCATTCACGCAATGACGTGTCATACCACAACAATCATTCACGCAATGGCGTGCCATACCACAACAATCATCCACGCAATGACGTGTCATACTACAACAATCATTCACGCAATGACGTGTCATACTCTCATACCACACCAATAATTCGCGCAATGACGTGTCATACCACAACAATCATTCACGTAATGACGTGTCATACCACAACAATCATTCACGCAATGACGTGTCATACCACAGTAACCATCCACGCAATGACGTGTCATACCACAGCAATCATCCACGCAATGACGTGTCATACTCTCATACCACACCAATAATTCGCGCAATGACGTGTCATACCACAACAATCATTCACGCAATGACGTGTCATACCACAACAATCATTCACGCAATGACGTGTCATACCACAGTAACCATCCACGCAATGACGTGTCATACCACAGCAATCATCCACGCAATGACGTGTTATACCACAACACTCATTCACGCAATGACGTGTCATACCCAACAATCATTCACGCAATGACGTGTCATACCACAACAATCATTCACGCAATGACGCCACTCCACGATTCTCAGGAGAACGTGCGAGAAATTTACTTTCTCTGGCGAAATTTCCTACTAAACAATTCCAAAATATGCAAGCAATAATGGGATTTTATTTTATTTAATTATGCAAAATCATAACTTGGCGTGCTTTGACCCTTAACCGTTAGTTGTTCTCGTTTAAATATACAAGTCAGTTGTGGAATATTTTGAAACCTATCTGACTTGGAACTGTTGCTCTAATTAGTTCCAAAATATTCAACAGAATGGTTATTAATTGTAAATTCAGCAAAGACATACCATTCATACGCCTTCGTGAAGGACCATTCTCACGTTCTTGGTGGAGCAACGTCATCTTGATTGTGACGTCAGCTAACAAGTGACGTATTTAATTATGAATGACTTGAATGACAGATCGGATCTCCCCCCCCCCCCCCCCCCCCATTATCAGGCTAAATGAAAATGAATAGCGAAAGATGAAACAAATCAGCGAATTAAATTGGTGGAGCAACGTCCTCTTGATTGTGACGTCAGCTAACAAGTGAGGTATTTAATTATGACGTCAGATACTTGAATGACAGATCGGATCCTCCAATTATCAGGCTAAATGAAAATGGATAGCGAAAGATGAAACAAATCAACGAATTAAACTGGACGATAACGCTGGTTACCGGGCCGGTATTGACACAGTAACATGCGTTATCAGGGGGGCTAGGCGTAGCACTTGGAACCAGAAAACGACATTTACAAATAAGTCTCTTGGATGTTTTGAAACTAACATGACTGAGCGCTGTTGCTGCCTAACAACATATATGTTTCTGTCAAATTAGTTTCGAAATATTCAGCAGGTTACATCTATATCCCCATCCAATTTTGTTGAAAGCATTGTTGTTCGAGACAGTATCAGTCGTAGGAAGGAATATGACCATGTAATCAATAGTACAATTTCTTCTAATAATATTGATTGATATAATTTTTATTACTTTGAATGCTGGAAATACATTTTTATCATATAATTTTCAAATATTTTCTGTAACATGAAAACAAGGAAGACAGTTTCGGGAGAAAATGGGTAAAATATAATTAATTTAACAGTCAACTGATGGTCCATATTTAACTTTGGAAATACAGGACATAATATCCGAGAGTAGTGAGATACGGTATCAAGAATCTTTTGGGTGGGGTTAGGGTGGGGTGGGGGGGGGGGGCGGCTTTCCAGTAGCACATATGGTCACGTTGAATGTGGGGATTCTTGGAAAAGATGGTTCAAAGACTTAATTCTATTCTAATTGGTAATCTTCAGGGGCCGCTATCTTATGGTGTCCGTTGTGCACAGCGTTGACTGTACTACGTATCTGTCTGGATTACTCTAGCTGTGATGATAAGCGATAAATCTCCACCCCTAGTTCATTCTATGTTTATACTATAATATATGAATCGCTATTAACTCTTTTTCTGTCAACTTAATCCTTTAATGGCCAAGTTGTTAAAAACGCCATCTGCGGTCGTCTTGAGAAATGTCCATTTACATGCTAAGAGAAGATTATTTTTGAAAATTTTAGCATTCGAATGACTAGCGCGGTAACCGAGTCAGTCATTCAAATGGTACATTTTCCAAAATACTCTTCTCTTAGCATGTGAATGGTCCAATGGCTAAGCAAAAATTTGAACTTTCTTGACCACTAGGACCTATACCTTTTGCAGGACAACAGAAAGCTTTTTTTTTAATTTCCGTAGTAAATTTACAAAAATAGTCTGCATGGCCTGCAATTTTTTTTTTCTTGAAAGGTTTTGATTATTAATGAGCCTTTCCGGTTTTAGCTATGCCCCGCCCATTTCCATCTAAGCTCAGCCTTGTGTTGGGATCGATCGATCTCTGAAAACCTTGACTATCAATTTCCAAAAGAAATACACAGGTAAGCTGTTGAATATTTTGAAACCAATTTGACTGGGTGCTTTTGCTGCCTAATGCAAAACAACAGCGCCCAGCCAAATTAGTTTCAAAATATTCAACAGCATGTTTATTAAATATCAAAGAATTACAAAGGCATACAATTCATACAACGTGTCGGACCATTTGAGATTTCATGACGGTCTAGATGGACGCCTTTGCGGTGTAATGATTATGACGTCATCATACACGCGCTGAGCTGATTATGACGTCATACGAGGTCTGATGATGGCTGGATACTCTGGAAAGGTGAATTGATATCCGTCGTATTTTGTGCGCTTTGAGTTATTGTTGACACAAGAGGGGTTAAGCGATGGCCATAATAGTATACCTTGTAGGGGGGAATGGACTATATGGTGATTTTTGTATTTACAGTTCTCCTAAAATCATAGTGCGTGCAGGCAGCAAAGTGGTTTCCGGACAATAACTCCGTTACCGTTTATCACATCACTTTCAAACTTCATAGGGTGGTTGGACTCAGTTCGGGGAAGAAACCTATCAAAATTGACGATTATCCGAAATCTAAGATGGCCACCAGCCACCGGCAGCTACCTTCAAAATTGGTTTCCGGATGATATCTCCGTTACCGTTTATCGGATCGCTTTGAAACTTCATGTGGTGGTTGAACTAGGCATGACGAAGGACCCTATCGAAATTGACAATGATCCGAAATCCAAGATGGCCGCCAGCCACCGGCGGGCATCTTGAAAATTGGTTTCCTGATTCTAACTCAGTTACCGTTTATCGGATCGCTTTGCAACTTCATATGATGGTTGGACTGTGTATGGGGAATAAGGCTATCAAAATTGACAATAATTCGAAATCCAGGATGGCCACTACTACCAGCGGCCATCTTGAAAATTGGTTTCCGAATGATAATTGCGTTACCGTTTATCGGATCGCTTTGAAACTTCATAAGGTGGTTAGACTCGGTATGGGGAAGAAAGCTGTCAAAACTGCCACCTTGAAAATCGATTTCCGGACCAACTTCATTACCGTTTATGGGATTGCTTTGATATTTAATATGGTGATTGGACTAGGTCTGGGGAAGAGATCTATCAAAATCGACAATGATCTTAAATCCAAGATGGTTGCGAGTCAAGTCACCGGTGGCATCTGAAAAATTGGTTTCTGGACAATAACTCCATTAAAACTTCATAGAATGGCTGGTCTAGATCTGCGGAAGAAATTTCCATTTTCTGAAAGCTCTCATCCCTGGGTTTATCATCATGGTCGTATATTATGCACCGTCTGTGGCGCTCTTGTTTGTTATTTCAAATTCTTCACGTGTTCCATTTTTTCACTCTGCTCTATTCCTTTCTGGAAAACTATGGAAGTGCTCTTCGGTGTCTGCCTTCGCTATTCTGGTGTAATTGTACTGGCCCTCGTATAACGTATATATCTGACAATATGTATGGCGTGGGAGGGTCACTGGCAAATATATTTGAGAAAAAGTACTGATCTAGCGTGTTACCGTGTCGGTATTTGGCTATATGATTTCTGCTCATCTACGTTTATGACTCGTGAAAGCACTCTAAATTCACATTCGAAATGTAAAAACAGCCGTTTTGAGGCTTGCCCGAAACTGATGATACTCTTTCTAATCTATCACCAGAATAACGTAATAAACTGGATAATAATTTACTTCCTCCTTAATCTGGCTGACGATCTTGAAACACACCCAGGTCCCATCCACGGTAGTGATATTTCCATTGTACATTTTGCAGCCTCAAGGACAAAATTCATCTCATTAACGCTAATCTGTCTGCATTTGGCATTATAGCTGTAACTGAAATCCAGATCCCTCCAACCATTGATAACAACATAATCCAATTGTAGGGATTCCAATAGGACGGCAACAGTCGTAGGAGGAATGTGTGTTTATGTATCGGACAAAATCGCCGTCTCTCTAAGTACTGAGTATGAACGCCCACACCTTGAAATGATCGGGATAGAGATCCACGATCAGCCAGAACTTCTATTATGCGTTATCTATCACCCATCAAATACTGCCATTGACAAATGACAAGTTATATCAGATCAACGATCTGAACCCAAATAAAAATGTTGAGCTAATTGGAGATCTCAATGATGATCTATACTTAATACAGCGAAGCATCATTTAGGCCTATGCGACATCAGCAATACACTAGGTTTCCATCAGTTAATTACTGAACCCACGCGACCAGTCTCTAATGCATTACTTGGTCCAATCTTGCTTAACAATAGTAGAACAGTCCAAGATATTGGCATCCTTGCGGCATTATGTAGTGACCACATTCCAAGTTACGCGGTCATAAATTTCTAAAATAGTCAAATGTAAATCTTACACGAAATGCATATGAGACTATGGTAAAGCTGATTTGGGTAAACTCTGTGATCAACTCTTTGACGCACAATGCAGTAATCGTTCTCATGACGATGGCTTTGTTTTAAACATATTTTATTGTCAATTACCGACAATTGGATTGAGTCACAAGTCAAACTGACTTAGATTCGACTCTTTCCATAAAATACTATAACATGCGATATGTTATTATTTTACATAATAATTTTACAGTAAGATGCAATTGGATTTTTACATATATACATTAACATTATTTATGCTACATATTAAGAATAGTGAGACTAATAATTGAAAATTGAAACTAAAATGTGCGTCAAGTTTATCGATTGTATGTCTTTGATAGATTTTAGTAAACATGCTGTTAAATATTTTGAAACTAACCCGACCGGGAGCCATTGCTGCAAAAAGGAGAAACGACACCCAGCCACACTAGCCTCATCATATTCAACAACACTCATGGATAGTTACCTCGAAATTGGGATCCTGGGAATTCATGATTCCGATTCCAATACGCGGAAATGCGGGCTGTGCTTAGAGTCAGCCAAACCTTTTTGTATTCTTAATGTAATTCTATACTTTCTGAAGTATGAAACAGGTTTTTTTCAAAGCCTAGGTCGGGGTTTCCATATAGTAATATGTCCTCTGAAATAACAAAATGTAGTAGATCTCTAGATAGCTGTTGTCGGTGTTCTGTATATTTGGCACACTCGAGTAAATAATGTTTGCTATCTTCTATGATGCCTATGCAATGGGCGCAATTAGGATTGCGACTAAGATGAAAATAATTAAGATGAGCGTTAAGTTAACTACATTTATTTCGTAATTTAGTGTGTATACTATTGGGAAGTCTGTCCGCAGTGCTATAATATGCAGGTATGGCGCTAACGTGGTTGTGATCAATTTTTGATTTGAATATGGAGACAGATGGAAAACCTTTAACGGAATCATCTAGTTTGTTCCAAAGATTGATTGTACTAGGAAAGAAAGATTTCTATAGCTCTCAAGACGAATGTCTTCTTCTACTAGGTTATTTCTATTTCGTAGATTATAATTTATAACTTTGTCTAACCGTCTTGGGATTAATTCAGAAATATAATCTGGACAGTCTCCTTTTAGCATTTTATACATTAAAATAAGTTTTTTGGTTTTTTCTTCTGCTACTTAGCATGACCAATCCAAGTTCTTTGTATAATCCTTCTAGAAGTGTGTATTTCGGAAGTCCAGATATTATTCTTATCGCCTCTTTTTGGATGTATTCAATGTTTTCTGAAGCTTGTTACGTGCATCCGTCCCACACTTCGGATGCATATTCCAATACAGGACGAAGGTAACTAAGATAGATTTTAAATAATGATTTCCTTGATACTTTGTATTTTATTTTTCTCATTGAACCCAAAACTATGTTTGCTCTTTCAATCATATTCTCTATATGGGTTGTCCATTTCAGACTGGATGACAATGTGAGGCCTACATAGTTGTGAGACTACTCGGCTTATTCGTGTATTGTCTAGAATAAGGTTTGGCATGTTATGAGTTGGCTGATTTGCCACTATCATATTGACTGATTTGTTCGGGTTGAATTTGACCAGCCATTGCTTTGACCAGCAGTTTAGAGCCACCAGGTCTTAGTTCAAAGCTGGTTCAATATTGATCTCGTTTTCTCCAGATGCAAGCATCGAGGTATCATCAGCAAATAGTCTTATAAGATTAATGTATTCTCAGCAATATCGTATATATATATATATATATATATATATATATATATATATATATATATATATATATATATATATATATATATATATATATATATCAATCACAAATATGACGATGGTATTGACACATGGTGCCAAGCTTTTACCACAAATATAATAAGCGCCGATACCACCCGATTACCAAGCAAAACAGTCAGTACAAGCCCAGAAACTAAGGCAATTTGGAATTTTCTGGCTGTCTTCTTTCTTGATTTAAGATTATCGTTATAGTCGCCATGAGCGAGTAGTACTAAATGGTCCAGAATCACCGTTGTTGCCTTTACACGCATGAGTGCCAAAAGGTCTCAGTCTTTGGACCACTGTTATTTTTATCCTTATTAACGACATTCCCAGCAATATATCAAACGGTATTAGATTACTTGCTGATGATACACGCCTCTATGTAATATCTGACAATCTAGAAGCACTGTCTCTAACAATCAACCAGGACCTTCAGGCGACAACTCAATGACTTGGTGAATTTAATGATTCAAAAACATCCCTCCGCCACATCCCTACTGATTTTCCAATAATATTTAAAGATTCCGAAATTCACTCTTCGCCTAGCCACAAACATCTTGGTACTACTTTAAAAAATAATGGTCATTGGAAAAGGCACGTGGACATTTTAGTATCACACGCCCAACGTACGTTGTCGCTCCAAAAGGGTCTTAAATATATACTGGACAGACCGTGGGTGAGGTCAAGTCTGGGTGTTAACGTTAGTGTTAGTGTTACCACTGATTACTAACACAAAGCCAGATGTTAACACCAGTCGTGTTAACACTAACCCTGATAGAGTTATCAATAACACTGTCAATAGTGTTAACACTAATACAGACCACTACCCAGAAGCGTATACTGTAAAAGATGGTGTCATATGTTTTGCGGGTACACACGCACGCACGCACGCACGCACGCACGCACGCACGCACGCACGCACGCACGCACGCACGCACGCACGCACGCACGCACGCACGCACGCACGCACGCACGCACGCACGCACACACACATACACACACACACGCGCGCACACACACACACCCACCCAGCCACCCACCCACCCACCCACCCACCCACGCACGCACGCACGCACACACACACGCGTGCGCGCAGTGGGGAACAAAAAAAAACCCTAATCTTAATGCTAAATGGCGTGTTATACCCGTAACTTATACAATACATACAGAATGTATGGACGCAGAAAAAACTGGGGTGGATTTCATAAGCTTTTGGTATCAATTCTGTCTTCAAGTGTATTCATATAGCTAAGCTATAGCTAATGTTAAGCATTGGAGACCTGCAGAAAACAGCACTGTTTGTCTCAAAAGCTGAACTCCAGGTGTAAGAGGGCGAACAAAGAAGAAGAAGAAGACGAAGAAGAAGAAGAAAAAGAAGAAGAAGAAGAAGAAGATCAGCTTTTTGAGCTGATAAATTTTGTCACCACAAATCCGGTGAGAAGTTTTCTCATCTCACCAGCAGGAGTGTAGGAACGTAGGCATACTTGGACCTGAAATTATGTACAAATGCTTTATTAGACATAGAATATGTAGACTTTGTCTGGGATAATATATCTGAGTATCCTGTCCCTAGATTGGAACATAATGTTCCAATCCAGAAGGATGCTCTTAGTACGCTAACTTGCCGTACAGAGTGTCCGGACCAATGACCTGTATACGGAAGCGGGCAAGGAAATGCTTTCACACTGGCGGAAAACACAACAATTCATGAATCTAGTTCCTCACTCAATCACATGACGTCATAATAAACTACGTGATGTGTAGGTTGACGTCATAATTATGACGTCGTGAATGACTCGGTATAGTCCGTCTTTAACGCTTAATAGTCCGACACGTTGTACGAATTGTATGTCTTTACCATTTAATAAACATCTGTTGAATATTTTGAAATTAATATGACTGTACCGAGTCAAATTAGTTTCCAAATATTCAAAATATTCAACAGCTTACCTGTATAGCTTTCTAGAAATTGATAGTCAGGGAGTTCAGAGATCGATCAATCCCAACACGGACGAGGTGTGGGTGGAGCTTAGCTAGAGAGGGCGGGGCATAGCTAAAAATAGAAAGGTTCATTAGTGATGTTTTACAAAATCATTACCGGTATGACTGGTGAGTCCTTGTACGAGCATATCCATCCTTTATCACAAACATGAAAGCCATACAATATCTCCCACCAATGCAATTATACCCCATCCATATACCGTACTGAGCGTCACCGCCGCCTGTCATTTGTTCCGCCGGAATACCCTTCCACTCCCTGTAAAAATTTCTGCTACACTAGGGAATTTAAAAATTATTTATTTATTAATTTATATTAGTGCCATTTGTTATATTATACTATTACAATAGGTTAACCATTTTGTGCCAACAACGCCTTAAAGCGATCTATATGTTACTTATCTCAATTGACCCTTTAATGATCGACGCTTTTGAAGATGTGAATTTACAAGTTAAATTTACAAAGAAAATTGTTTTTTATTTGGCTCCAAATCGATATTTCTCAAGACAACTGCACCTGCGTTTTGGCCGGCTTTATCATAAAAGCGTTAACGATCAAGAAAATCCACATTTTTGCTTAGTCACTGCCCATTTGCATTTAAAAACAATTTACCACTGCATTGACTGGCTTGGTAACCGAGAACAACACGTACACAAATTTTGATTTTTAAAAGGAATTTTATTGTTATGTTATGTAAAGCATAGGTATGAATTAGAAAATTAGGAGGGGTTAAGTAATAGTGTACGCCAAGCTTCACTTGAATAAAATATATTATAAAATGTACCTGCATGTGTGTGTGGTCACAGTAATTAGACAAATCTTAACCTATTCCCGCTGAAACTAAATAAATTCTGTTTAAACCAATTAGTAATGCTTATTGTATCATTAGCAAATGAGACACTATAGTCGTGACTTAGGCAGCTTCAAATATACGAAATGTCAAACAATTTGATATATCGACCGACCGATCGACAAACAGACCGACAGTCTATATGTTTGAATAGAGGAATTCAATTTGCGGATGAAGCGCATGACGTCATAATTAATTACTTCACAATCATAATTGACAGAAATACTCACTCATAAAGCTGTCCGTCCGGTTGTACGAATTGTATGTCTTTGATGGATCTTCTATTAATTGAACATTATGTTGAATATTTTGAAACTGATTTGACTGCGTGTTGATGCCACCATATGCAGCAATATCAAATTAGTTTGAAAATATTCAACAGATAACCTGTACACTTGCCTGATATTTCGTTTCTGGGAATTCAGGGTTCGATCGATCCCAGCACGGGCACAGCGTGAGCGTAGATTAGTTATAGAAGGGCCGGGCATAGCTAAAACTGGATTCATCCATTGCAATTTAATGCGGACATCATCTACAGCATTATAAATGGATCTTTCCAGTTTATCCATCCATCATATGATGTCACAAACAACTACGTGGCGCATAGGATGACGTCATGATCAATTACAGCATGGATGACTTGATTTAGTCCATATTAAGCGCTTAATAGTCCGACATGTTGTACGAATTGAATGTCTTCACTATTTAATAAATGTTCTGTCGAATATTTTGAAACTAATTTGACTGGGCGCTGTTCCTGCCATAGGCAGGAACAGTACCCTGTCAAATTGGTTTCGAAATATTCAACAGCTTACCTGTATAGTTTTCTGGAAATTGATCGTCAGTGAGTTCGAGGATCGATCGATTCCATCACAGGCGAAGTGTGGGTAGATCTTAGCGAGAGATGGGCGGGGAACAGCTAAAACTGGAACGGTTCATTGAACATACCCGATTTTATTTTCGCAGTCCAATCATGATGCGCAGGTATTCCTGGGTATTCGTTGTCATTTTGGCAGTCGTCATAGCAATTCTTGGCCTCGGCAAATCAGAACAAGTGCCAGATCAAGGTAACTATAATGGTGTGTAGTTCAAAAGGCGATGCATGACATGTCTCCCATTGATCGTACCTGCCTACTCAACCCGTGAGTGAGTGAGTGAGTGAGTGAGTGAGTGAGTGAGTGAGTGAGTGAGTGAGTGAGTGAGTGAGTGAGTGAGTGGGGCGGGGAGGGGGGGGGGGGGGTTGAGTGAGGGATTGAGTGAGTGAGTGAGTGAGTGAGTGAGTGAGTGAGTGAGTGAGTGAGTGAGTGAGTGAGTGAGTGAGTGAGTGAGTGAGTGAGTGAGTGAGTGAGTGAGTGAGTTAGTGAGTGAGTGAGTGAGTGAGTGAGTGAGTGAGTGTGAGCGAGCGAGCGAGTGGGGGCGGGGTGGGGTGGAGTGTGTGAGTGAGTGAGTGAGTGAGTGAGTGAGTGAGTGAGTGAGTGAGTGAGTGAGTGAGTGAGTGAGTGAGTGAGTGAGTGAGTGAGTGAGTGAGTGAGTGAGTGAGTGAGTGAGTGAGTGAGTGAGTGAGTGATGGAGTGAGGGAGGGAGGGAGGGAGGGATGGGTGGGGGTGAGTGGGTGGGTGGGTGGGTGAGTGAGTGAGTGAGTGAGTGAGTGAGTGAGTGAGTGAGTGGGTGGGTGAGTGAGTGAGTGAGTGAGTGAGTGAGTGGGTGGGTGGGTGGGTGAGTGAGTGAGTGAGTGGGTGGGTGAGTGAGTGAGTGAGTGAGCGAGTGAGTAAAACCTGAGACATTAGCCAAGTTCAAGTTTTTCTTTTTTATTCACTCATGCCTTATAGAGGCATATGAGGCATACATAAATTAAATTAAATTTGTTGGCAGTAGTGCCTTCACTATATACACCGGAACACCTCATCATAGTACATTAATACATCGATATTATTATTATTATTATTATTATTATTATTATTATTATTATTATTATTATTATATGTGCTGCGTTGAGTGTTATGTTGTGAGTTGTATGCTAGGTAGGAGTTTCAGGCTAGTATCAGCTATACGCTTTTCTTTGACAGTATGAGGTGCTTGCATATTTTGATCAGGATAGGCGGGTTGCATATAGTAAACAATCCTTTTGTTTTGCAATAGTGTTAATTTGCCTGTGATATTCTGGTATATATTTGTTTCTCTCGGCTGTGTATTTGTTGCAATGAAACAGAAAATCTATTTCATCTTCAATTTCATTACACTCAGGGCATACTCTCTTCTCTCTATCTTTGCCTGTCCAGCGGTCAGATTCTATGTCTAATCTATGGTTTAAGGTCCAAAATGGCTTATTACTAGTAATTGTTTTGGTGGAAGTATCCTTAAATATCTTTCAACTTGAAACGTATGTTTTATTTGTGAGTAAAGGTTTAAGCGGCTTGACGAAGTTAAGTCTTGTCTCCATTTACTAATAAACTGTTCTTGTAATGTTTGTCTAACGTTTTTTACTAATTGATTTACATTGATGTTTTCTAAACTGATAACATCCGTATTTCCTGTGGTTATTAAAATGTTTCTTATAAATTCTATCCATTTAAATTTAATGGGATCATTATTTTCATGCTCTAGGCAGATGTAATAACTTTGCCCAGAATCGGACCATGTTGCACTTTTTGTTATGTGCAGTGGATACCTTCCCAGTTCTCTATAAATCATTGCATTTGACGCGCTACTTTTAAACTTAAGTACAATTTTGTGGAACTTAATTTGCCACGTTTCAATTAGGTTCACTTTTTTCATAATCCCATACTTCAGAGGCATAGATGAAAATCGGTGTTATCATTGTGTTGAAGAGAGTGTATTGTAGATCAACTGGTATGTTAGCTCCCTTATTAGTTTTATTAGTCCATACATAGCTTTGGTTCCCTGTTTCAGATTTCGTTTTATACACGGTATTGAATTCCCATTATATCTGAAGACTGCTCCAAAGAAGAGGTATACATCCACTATTTCAACAGGCTGATCCCCAATGTTAAATTCGCGTTGATTATTTTTGTTTTTGAGACATTTACTTTACGTTTCCAGCGAATACAGTAATAATGAAAGCAATTTAAGCATTGCTGTACATATTCTGGTTAGTGGGCCAGGATCGCAGTATCATCTGCATATAAAATTACAGTGAGATATAAAAACAAATTGAGGTATTCATCATCTAGATCTGATAGATGCGAGTCCTGGTACTTTGTCTTTTTGTAGAGGTAACTCTATGTCATTAAAACATATAGCAAATAAAAAGGGTGACAGTTTCTCACCTTATCGTACCCCTGTTTTACAAAGGAAATAATCAGATGACATATTATTGTGATTGACAAAGGATTTTATCGACTGGTACATATTCAAAATAATGTTAAAACATTTTCCAGATAATCTAATTTTCAGACGTTTTGACCACATACATGCCCTCCATACTGTATCGAAAGCTTGTTTAAAAAAAAAGACCCAGTATAATTTCTTCTTTTGTGCGAAGAGAAACCCAAATATTAACTGCATTGATAAAATATTATCCAGCGTTGATCTGCCTTTTCTAAATCCCACATGGCCCTCTATAATTATTTCATATTTTTCAGCATATGGCTTAAGTCATTTAATCTTGTGTTTGTGATTGTGGTAAATAGTTTTCCCATGCAGCAAAGTAGAGTTATAGGTTTATAGTTAGATGCATCCGACGCGTCGCCTTTGTTTTTATAATGGTCTAACCTAGATATGGCGTGAATGAGACCTGATAATTAGGAATAGATGTAGGCAAATCAAACCAATAACTTCTTTCTTCGCTTTGCGTCATTCAACAGAGAAATTCCTATGTAAACGCGTACATGTGCCGACTTAAGTCAATATGAAGAAACTATGTGTTGGTTGGTCTATATCGGGGTCAAATTCGACTCCTAACCATAGTAAGCTACAGTTAACTAGATTCCGAGTCGAACTTCAAATAGTTAACTAGCTCGTCAACTATAGTCAACCGAGCACCCGAGCACGGTTCAGATGGTTAGTGCGATATTTGCGTAAGTTTCAAAATGACGGACAGCGATCGCTTGCCACGAATAAATGCATATAAAAGTGTAAATATTTCACTAAATAACTTAGGTTTGATGAAATTATGCTTTCCCATTGTATATTAATGTTCCCAAGCCCCTATTGTATGATTACTGTATTCTGCGGCTGTAGTAGTAGTAGTAGTAGTAGTAGTAGTAGTAGTAGTAGTAGTAGTAGTAGTAGTAGTAGTATTAGTTAGTAGTAGTAGTAGTAGTAGTAGTAGTAGTAGTAGTAGTAGTAGTAGTAGTAGTAGTAGTAGTAGTAGTAGTAGTAGTAGTAGTAGTAGTAGTAGTAGTAGTAGTAGTAGTCATAGAAGTCATATTGATTTGGCTATGCTATTAACGTCGATTTAAGACGATGATTTATTTTTTGTCTTGCTTCCTTATAAATGTATATACGTTGGTTTTGCTATTTGATTTCTTGAAATTTTGTGATTAATTGCGCTGGCTAGCTATGTAAAGCCTCATTTACCGTTGGCACGCTAGCAATTATTCCCGTCTCTTCGATCGCGTGGCTACACAGGCTACACAGGTTGTATACAACTCGCGCTTTCTGCAGGGTTTAAAAGCTGCATTAGAATACTGAATATCACGCAGTAGCCGCGACGTCTCCCTTTGGTCAATTATACCCGTAATTAATTAACCAAAGACTTCTTAGTATCAACTGTAAATGTCACAATGTTAACACCGCTAAACTAAAAATGTCATCCGAATATAAGCGTATGCTTAGTCTTAAAATTAGCACAAAAGGGTGGGGCGTTTCAGCTATTGATGTGTATAATGGCTTGAAGAACACGATTGGCACTGGTCCTAAGATATTAAAGGGCCTGATTAACGTGATCCGCAATATATGGAATGTGACAGTAAGCACCCAAGAGGCAAAGCATAAGCCATTGGAGAGCGATCTTGTTATAGCTGGAGAAATATGTAACATCGGGGAGATTGACTCAGATAAATTAATGGTAAAGATAAAAGTTCCTCTTGAAATCCCGAATGAGCGTTTGTCAAGCGAACTTAGCCATTATGGGCAAGTATTGAAAATTGAGAGAGAGACTTACCGTTTTGATTAAACCATGGAAAATGGTATTAGAAGAGTATACTTTGAGAAGGTAGACAAGCCTCTGCCTAATAAGTTGTCTATAGACGGCGATTTTATCCTTCCACTGTGGTACAGAGCTCAAGTGAAGGAGTGCAGGATTTGTTCCAGCACTGATCATCTGGCGGGAGATTGTCCACAAAAAAACAAATGCTTAATTCGTGGTTCAACGGAACATTTCATGTGGCGATGTCCCAACAACACGCGGACGCATAAGCAAGATACACACAGTAGCTATGTGAACCTAATGAACATCAAATTGAGCGAGTTAACTCACTCCCTGCTCAAATTGTTACAGTTGTTGCTGAAACTCATTCAGAAGCGAGTGTAGTTATTGTGAACCTGGTCATGGTGGAGAATGTGGACGAAATTGACGTTATTGAGGAAGGTATTAGCTTAACTCCAGAGAGAACAATCCAGGATACGGATGCGAAGTCAAGTCAAAGCGATCATGATGCCACTCTGGATGAACAGGAATTCCCTTTGTTACCGAGACAAACTACATTCAGGTCGCAGGTGACAGATGACGATGATGACTTTCCATTAAGTCCTTTCCCATCAACTCAGATTATGGACCTAGATAATAAGACTCCTGCGAGTATTAATCTGGATGGCAAAACATCTATAAAAGATAACGTTAATACGCATGTCACTGATGTTTGTGCTAGCCTTAAGCGTCACAAGGAAGAATTGTCTAGGTCAGAATCTGATGTCGAGGAAAATGATATTGAAGATGATAATATGTCTACTGCTGGGTCAGACTATTCTGTACAGACGCAATGCTCACAGACAGCAAAGGAAATGGTTTTATTTCGGTCAGAAGATGGTGAAGTGTTGGTGCCTTATGTAATAGCTAAAGGAGTACACTATAGACATCTAAGATGTGATTCCGCTATTTCTAAATACAAACATTTAGAAGTAGTTAATTTGAAAGATCACGATTTTAATAGTAAGCTGGGTAAATGGGCCAAAAAACGAAGCAAGCCTAGTAAGAAAAATAAATCCAGTTAGATTAACAATGGCAGTCCTGTATACTATTCAATTATTTATGCTCATTTGCACGATAAATTGGAAAGGCCTAGATACTGAACTAAAACAGAGATGTTTGTTGGAAGTGCTTGAGGACAAAAAGGCCGATATAGCTTTGCTTCAGGAAACGAAGATTAAAGATCATGAAATCTTTGATTCATTTAAACAGTTTTTTTAAAGGTCAGTTGTTTTACGCATTAGCGTGCGATAACAGTGCAGGGGTTGCTATTCTCATTCTTCCACACTGTCTTAAATCTGTTAATGTGTTAGCATCGTCATCAGATACAAATGGACGTTGGGTCAATGTAACAGTTGAACTCTTTGACTTTAGCTTGAATATAATGTGTGTTTATGCGCCTGTTTCGCATGGTTCACGTCATACATTTTCCATGATATCTCCGCCATTATTCAAGACAATATATCTGAAAATTTGATATTAGGAGGTGATTTTAATTATGTTTTAGATTCAAACATTGACAGAAAATCACAATCTGTATATAATGATACGTCACACATTGAATTAAAACATGTTTGTGACAGAGAACATTTATTTGACAGCTATCGCTTGACAAACCCTCACGACAGGCAATTTACTTGGTTGTCGTCTGATGGACGCATAGCATCAGGATTAGATATAATTTATTTACAGCAATCACTTAAGGGCAATCTTAGCCAAACAAGCGTATTTCCTGTAGCATTTTCTGATCACAATATGGTGTGTGTTACCTTAGATAGTGCTAGCTGGATCAAACAAGGAAGTAGCTTCTGGAAATTTAATAATTCACTATTGTATGATACTAACTATCATCATCGTGTCCGAAGTTTTTGGCAGTATTGGCTTCGAATGAAAGATTCATATGAGAATTTAGCCCTGTGGTGGGAGGAAGGTAAATCTGGCTTGGCTCATATTTCCAAGAAGTTTGCACTAAAAAAAGCAAGAGATAGGCGGAAACGTAGGAAGGCATTGGACAAGTTTTTATTTAGGACATCTTGTAAAGTAAACAATGGTGATCAAAGCTACAATGATCTGCTAGTCAAGATAAAGCATGATATTAATGAATTAGATCAATATATGATTGAGGGAGCCCAAGTAAGATCACGGGCTCAAATGCATGCAGAAGGTGAAAAGCCTACACAATTTTTCTGCAACTTAGAAAAAGCAAGGGGTATTGAAAAAATCACCAGACACTTGAAAACAAAGGACCGTCTGGTTGCTAATTCAAATGAGGAAATGCTGGATGCCGTTTATCATTTCTACGAATCCTTATATGCATCGGAAGGCAGTGATGATGTGGCAACTTCAATCATGTTAGGAAATATGAGGAAGACACTCAGATTCTGACTGCGAACGTTGTGACAGCCATATTTCCCTTAGCGAATTAACAGAGTCATTGCAAGGAATGAAGTCAGGAAAATCTCCTGGCTGTGATGGACTAACAGTGGAATTCTATCGTGCATTTTGACATGTGTTAGGTCCATCATTCCTTCAAGTTGTGAATGATGTCTTTGAAAACGGACATCTACCTCCATCTATGTCCCAATCATATGTCCGAATTCTGTACAAAAGAGGGGACAGGGATGATTTGAAAAACTATAGATCCATATCTCTACTTTGTGTCGATTATAAGATCATATCACGAACATTATAATTGCGATTAAGTAGAGTATTGTACCAAGTAATTGATCCTGACCAAACTTGTGGTATTCCGGGTAGAAGTATTCTAACTAATGCCTTTCTCATAAGCCATGGAATCACTGGGATCAACACTGAGGAAAGACCCTACATTTAAAGGGATAGCCATACATGGTATTGCGAGACCATTAACGGTATCCCAGTATTCAGATGATACTACAGTGTTTGTTGGCCATGACAGCGATTTTGGTAGCTTAGATAAAATATTAGATGTGTTTCAAAAAGCTTCTGGACTAAAGGTCAATCGAGATAAATCTGCCGGCCCATTTCTTGGTCCTTGGATTAACAGGTGTGATAATATTATGGACATAAAGTGGTCAATTGACCATATCAAAATAATAGGCATTTACTTTAGTCGCAAAAAGGACACGTTAATAAACTGGACACACCGACTATGTAAACTGAAACACGTGTTAGCAAGTTGGAAGCGACACCGTTTGTCTATATTTGGTAGAGCATTTGTTCTGAATAATCTTATAATGTCTGGTTTGTGGTATACAGCTTCTGTTGTCCATATGCCAAAACATGTAGAAGATGAGATCAGTCAGCTAATGTCTGCCTTTTTGTGGGAAGATAAAGCTAAACTTGTAACTAATACAGTTTGTATCAATGCAAAATTGAAAAGCGTTTAGGACTTGGTACACATTCAAACAGAATGTGCGTCATTAAAACTTAAATTTCTGCATGATTTGATATATTCCAATTCACCTTGGGCCATTGTTTCACGAACATTATTGGAAAGGTATACTGGACCTTATTTCACAGTGTATCTTCCTTTCAAAGACACCACCGCCAATCATCATGAAGATACCAGATGTCTTCAATGAGCAACGCCAAGCATTGAACATGTTTGCTAAGGTAACATCATCACCGTTAGAATGGGAAAGTGTGCTAGACCAGAGACTATGGGGAAACGACAATATCCAGATACGAAATAAAGGCCTTTACTTCCCATCATTAGCTAGTAAAGCTGTTCAAAGATTGTCCGATTTAATCAACTCAGATACACGTTCGTGGATTTCAGGGCAAACAATATCAGAAAAATATGCATTAAGGAGTATTGATGCCCATCGTCTGTTAGGACAATTAACGAAAGCTGTTCCCATCGACTGGTTCACACTACCAAATGCTGTTGACAAGGAGGAAATTTCTCCACCAGTGTTGCATTACGATGGAGAGGAATTCAAATGCCATGTGCGTTCTCATGATTGGTATAGTATCTTACTATGTAGACACGCCAAAATGTCCAGAGCAATTGATACAAATAGTAATCTATGTCCTCTCTGTAAAAACGAGGAAGAGACATGTGTCCACTTGTTCATTAATTGTCTGGAAATTATTGAATTCTGGAAATTTATGGAAACAATTGGAGTAAAATTTGATATTCATTCTTTGAAGCTAAAAGCAGAAATGATTTTGTTTAGGGATCTTAAATCTATAAAGCGGCATCTAACCAGCCATAAACATGGGGTCTTAATCTGTCTTATCATGATAGGTATATGGATAGTTTGGAAATACTGATGTGCACAGGTGCTGAATCCTGACAGGTCAACCCATTTAATTTCCCTGACAGCGATTTTTCGTACCCTTTTAATGCATTGCCTTCAAGGCGAATTGCACAGGGCTACGAAAGAAAGGAGTTTGGAGAAATTCAAGGATATGTGGTGCAGCAACATCATAGTAGAAGTTCTGCCAAAGAATTTAATAATGTTACGTCTATGAGCATTTTCTGATGAATACGTGTTAACCGAGACAAGTTCTCTACAATTAATTATATGTAAGATGTATTGTTGTGGTTATTTCTGAATTTGGTAATGTAGAAACTGTTGCTGTACCACATTAAATTAATTTCAAGATACCTAACAGTCTATAACTATGATTAATTTGGAATTAACATACCTGGGCGCTTGGGGATGCAAGGGTTAAGGCGTGTACTACAAATGGCAGGTAGTCATATACGCAACTTTAATATTCGTTGGTTTTACAATGCGAAAAGTGACTCTATATCCCAATGTAGCTACTATTAGCCCTTGTTCCGGGGTAATTTTCGAAAATCCATTTGCAAGTAAATTTAAAATCCCATAAAATATTTAAACATTCATTTGAGACTCTTTATACTGACAATGTTTGTAAACATAGCCAAATACACAATAAGCGCGTTTGTTCCGGGTTAATTCTAGAAAACGATCGTGCAAGTAAAGTGATTTGTTAATTTTCAACTCACATTTACCACACTATGCAATATTACCGTGTCGCTAAACACATTGCAGATATTCTAGTATTTGCCTTTTTATAAATCATCCTGTGGGCCTAAATTGGTTTGTTCTTAATGCTTATAAGCTTACGCTTGAACCGTGTGTTTATGTTATGACCTTTATTACACTGCTGTCAATATTTATTAATACAGTAGAGTCAGTAGAACAATGGCAGGCACGTGTTTTGGAGGCGGTGTTGCTCTTATGGACAGCAACAAGCGTGTGGCAACTTTGTTTTGCACATATACATTGCCGTCATATGAATATAAAGCAATTTTGAGAGTCTAGATTTCAGTGCTCTAATTCTCAAATAAGTGTCTGATCTCTGAACGTGTGGATATTTAAAGTTACGCTGTTGCGCTTAATGGCAGGAATTGTTGATGATGTAAAACATGATTTTATAAAATGTTTTATGGAAATGTTTGTTAACCCTTTGAACCCTCGCTTCACATAATATTAATTTCAAACAACGGTACAAGAAAGCTGTTGTGTAATTTGAAGCGAATTTGACACGTCTACGCAGCAACAGATCTAAGTCGGGTTGGTTTGAAAATACATAGCAAAACTTTGATCAAATTAAAGTATTTTGGTGTGATTGCATTTCGTGTTGAAAGGGTTAAGACATAGCCTAGCTAGATGATGCATATAATTTTTAAGAAATTATATAATTGAACTGCAAATACTTATTACTTATTTATACATGTGACTGATACGATAGCTGTTTTCTATTGAGTTCTTCTTTGTTTAATGTTCTTTTTCAGTCAGTATATTTTTGGGTACTATGGATTTCCACACGATCCTTTGATCGTGCTACCAAAACAAAAGTAGTAGTAGTAGTAGTAGCAGTAGTAGATACATCCTACAGCTGCAATCAGTCCTTCTTCATTCTTGCCCACTGTGTCTTGTCCTCAGGCAAAATTCCTAGCTTCCTCAGGTCCATTCTTGACTTGAGTGTACCGAGTCCTGCTTTCTTGAGGTCATCTCGTAGCACGCTTAGCAGAGTTATGCAATGACGTCCTCTCCTGGCTTTGTGTTTGCTGGCTCCGAGTAGGGCGAATTCCAAGGCCCTCTGTGCTGGTGTCTCTTCTGGCATCATTAGCACATGACCAAACATGGACCATCTTTGCTGGGTGACTTTTACAGACAGCGGCGACGTATTACACATCTTGTCCCTATTCCTTCCCACTTTATGTAATATGGACCCTTTTTGACGTCTTAGCGAACAAAAATAACCCATTTCCGTAGGCCATAAAAACAGACGACAGAAAGGGTTAATGGAGACTGGTACCCGGCTCCAACCTTTCCCCAATAGTAATTCAATGGTAATCGGGAACCAACGAACTATATTTAACTATTCAGCATTCGGCTTTTCATAGCGACTGCGCATGTTCAGTAAACCAGCAAACTGACTATAGTTAGCGAGTCGAACTTGACCCGGGTCGTTAATGAATAAATCATATCTGTCATTCTTGAAAGTAAATTGAAGGTTACAAGCAATTACGTCAGGCTAAGCTGATGTCCCAATAAAAATGTGTAATGAATAACATCTCTAGCCCCATCATGAGCATCGAATTGTCCGTCAAGTGTACGAATTTTATGTCTTTGTTATTTAATAAAACCGTCTGTTGAACATTTTGAAACTAAATTTACTGGGCGCTGTTTAATAGCTGATTCTGGGAATTTGGGATTTGCTCAATCACACCACTAGCAAAGTGTGGGCGGAACTTAGCAAGAAATGGGCGGGGCATAGCTTGAAATGGACAGGGGCATAACTAGAAATGGGTTCTTCTGTTTCCAGATTACATTCAGGTCATATCTAGCCTGGTTATTATTTCAGTCCATTACGAGTAATGGCACCAGTTCTTACGCCTGACAGTACCCATTTGTAGGCTACTATGTTTCTCTATTACAACGATGAGTGAGTGAGATAGCTCTGCACCGAGACGCAAACCAGGTTTTCTAACATAGGACATAGGTCATGGATATAATTTTATTCTCGCGTGTGAATTTTTCTATCAAAAACGAAAAGAACTATTGCAAAAAATACCATTATAACCAGCCAAACGTTGATAAATTTTCAAAACTTTTCACATCGAAAAACCACAAACTATTAAACAAACTCAGTAATCTTATTAGAATTATCTTAAAACAGTTTACTAGCCGCCGTGTACAACAACAATAACAACAACAGCAGCGTCAGCAGCAGCAGCAGCAGCAGCAGCAGCAGCAGCAGCAACAACAACAACAACAACAACAACAACAACAACAACATGATGATGATGCCAACGATAATTTAAATAATTAAAGGTGCATATTCACACCAGAATGCTTCAAAATTAAATTATCTAAATTGTATACTTTTAGAGGCTTAAATTTTGAGCCTAGATATAAAGAAACGAAATAAATCTTAACATATGATGATTTAATTCCATATAAATTAATATAATTTTTGAGTTGTAGTTGTGAAATTGAATTAGAGGTTCGTGCCTCTAATTCAATTTCACAACTAAACAAAATTATATTAATTTATACGGAATGAAATCATCATATGTTAACACTTATTTCGTTTCAATACATCTAGCCACATAATTTAAGCCTTTAAAAGTATTCAATTTTAACAATTTTATTTTCAAGCATTTAGTGTGAGTATGTACCTTTAATAAAAGCTCTGTATATAGTGTAATGTACACTATAGACTAGTATATACACTCTGTTATTTAAAATGTTTTCTTCATGTATCAATGTAAAATTGATCTGAGTGTAATAAAGTTCAATTCAAATTCAATTCCAATTCAATTCAGTTCTGGTCAAGAATGTCAGTGGTGGCTCCTTTAGTAGCTTGCGAGTGGGGTTGGGTATGTGATGAGGGCGGGAGAGAGCGTGCGTACGTACGCGTGTTTGATCGAGGGAATATTGGGCGTGATGGGTTAAGTGTAGGGAGGAGATGTGGGGGTGGGGTGGAGTGGAGTGAGGCAGGCTTAACCAATACCGTCCAGGCTAGCGGCTCGTCAGCAAGTCGAGCATATTGTTGCATATTTTGAGATTAATTTGACTGAAAAATATGGTTGCTCCAGGCAACATCAGTTGTTGGTCATATTAGTTGAACAAAGTATTCAGTAGAATATTTATACAATTATAAATGCTTCCTTGTGGCATCGTATTTGGCTTTGCAAAGTATTTAACCCCTTCACGACGAAGCCGGCTAAAATTGCCTCTGCAATGGTCATGAAATATGACGATTTGCAGGCCAAGAGAATGCTATTTTTGAAAATTTACAATTGGAATGACTGTCTCGGTAACCAAGCCAGTCATTCAAGTGGTAATTCTCATAAATAGTGTTCTCCTGGCCTGCAAATGGCTATCTAAAATGCAAATTTAGCTATTAAAGAGTTTAACCCCCCCCCCCCCCCCCGATTGTTGTTATTTCATCAGTTCATCTAATGACGACGCCATGGGCATTCGCAGGAATTATGATTTTTTTCTGAATTCAAGACACCTACACCTACCGCCCCAGTGCACCTACATATATTATCCTTAAACCCGCAGGCGATGAACTGACCATCATATTAACAATGTCAGTTTGACATATTGTCGTCCTAACAAAATCACCATAATTATACAATTATCTTCTATATTTACAGCACATAGTCGCTCGTATTAACGCCTTCATCGTAGCCTATTAGATGCATTGGCTGCATGTTTATGGCATATTGAATGATAATCAATAGAATGCGCGTTTCTGCATAGGCCTATATAGTAATATGATATAGTATGGGGGGTGGAGTGAGGGTGTACTGTAAAAGACCTTCCGACGATCCCTCAGGATCTACCGTAATATTTATTTTCTAAAATAATTATCTTTTTAGTCCGTGGTGGGGTGTGCGTGACAAATCTTAGAATTTAAATTTATCCTACACTGGTTGCACCCTAAAATATGTAGGCCCTATATATTTTCTGAATTCTTATCATGCCCTGATTCAGAATCTGAATGTTGTACACGTCTTTAGCCCGGCGAAGATGACGTAATTATGACGTCATACATGGACCTCTAAAACTGTAAAAATCAACTTCTGAAAATAGCAAATTTCATATCGTTTTCTGCCTTACACCGAAAGCAACCCTAGAAAAGAACACGTTTCCCAAATCCTTGTTATATACTAATAACCGATATCCAACATGCATACAGTTTGCTAACGACAGAAATGACATAATAAGCATAAGCAATGTGGCGGCAGAAGAGAAAGAAACATTGCGTTTTAATGACTTTTCAGTTAGCTTATTGATTGTTTGCAATTATATTATAGACTAATACACAGAAATAGCTGACAAAGAAAAATTAAACTATATGAAAATGTTCTCTCTTCAAGCGGTGTAGGATAAACTTAAATTTTACGGTTTTAAAAGGGGTTTTCCAGATCAGCTGCCTTGAATACACCCATAACTCCACATAGGCATGGACATATCTGTCACAAACTAATCTAACTGTCAAAGGTATCGCTCTTGTTTTTAATGAGCTAATTTGCATAAATCCAAGATGACCGCTACTGACACATGGAACCATATTCTGAAGGTTCCAGATGATAGATTAAGTTCATCATGTTGTCCAAATTGCGATTTCTGGGGCCATGGAAGCTCCTTGCTATCTTAAGAATACAGTTATAGTCTAACTCTAAGAATTAGGTCACATAATCACAAAATCCAACATGGCGTTCATATCGTTCTGGTATACGTTACTGTTCAATTCCTTGATATCACATGCAGATCCAATTATTTTACAATTGTTATTTCGCAGCTTCTAGAGTCATAGACAGATGCTTTCGGTGGGTATGCTGGGGTTTAGAAGGATACCGAAATGCATTCTAGTCAGGTAAATGTCATCAGACTCACACCATGGCTCGAAATAATCCAATATGTCCACCACAGAATTCTAAATTGTGGCACATATTCTCTATGTAATAGAGCAGTCTGTTAGATGATGAATATGTAACCTTGAAGCTATAGAAATTAGAGTTTGTCTTTCGGCGGACTGGTGCATAAATAATTTGATGCACAGTGCTCCTACTTGTTCTAAAGACGTATATACCTTGATACTCTATACTGCCAGTTCATTGCTACTAGCATCTTAAGCAGACTATTCTATATGCACAACCCACGTCGTCATTAGTATCACAGTCGCTATCAAGACTAGAATCAAATTCAGAGCCACCAGTGCTCGTATACTTCTCATTATCCGCGTGGTATTAATCAATAGTACACACTTAAGAGTTGTTTCTTTGGTCGTGCACAATATCTGTTATTTGCTTCGGTATTTATTTGTTCACCATCTGCTCGATAATCTGTAAACATTAATTTACCTTTCGACTTTCTACTTTTCTTGGATGACAAACTTGGTGGGAACTGTGAACAGTTAACCCATAATACTATCAAGCTAGCATCAGATTCTATCAACCCTCTACCTTCGACAAATGAATGCTCCATTCATTGACGCCAGATATAAATTCAAGAGCCAGACTGTTTTAAATGTTCATTCATGCTCTTTGGATCAGGTTTTAAGCTACAACTTGACATACCATTTTGTTTTTCGTACATGCGGATGCTGGTCTCTACAATATCTCCAGTGTCTTTGCCTGAGTACATAACAGTTTCATAAATATATGTACGTTAGTAGTGTTCTGTCCAGACGATGATGCCTCAGCTACCCCCATACGAAAGGTACATATTGTTGGGTTTTGTTATCATCTTCTTAAAAGGCTTTACCTTGTCTATACCGAATGGAAAGGAGGTTGTGCCACAATCAGTGATACTATGACATGCTGGCAATACATTGCATACTTCATCACACAGTCTATTCCACATAGTGGTCAATGACAGGAGTGCTACAGTATCAGTATCATTAGCTACGATAACTACGGGATTGTCACTTTTTGAAACATGCACACACCTCTTGTATCAGCTTCATGGTGACTAGACCTTTCAGGATTCTCTATTCAATCAGCTACTAGAAACCAGGTATTTACGTTCCACCAAATATTAATCAATTATGTTCTGCTTTTAATGTTTGATAGGAACCCATCATTAGCTTTTGAGCATTATCTGCCACACACTTGTGATATAAATCCTCTTCCCATGGCTTCTGTGCCGTTTATGTGTTTGTTATTTCGTTCAGTGTTTCCCATATGTGTCCATCACAATGTTTCGTTTCGACGGATTTGTATATCTTGGTGGTGTACATAACTTCTGGAGAACATCAGCATAATTTCCCCAAGTATCGCTTGGAGATACTAACCATACAACTGACATACCATCAACAATCCACTCAGAGCGTACCGGGGCATGACTTGTGGCTGAATATATGTCATCAAATAGATGATAACGTAGAAAGGCATTTGATCTTTGTCGCAAGTATCTCTCATATGAAGCCAATGCATGAGACGCTGATGGCAAATGATATTAGTGTGCCTCTTCAGAACTAGTGGCTTTTCCTACAGCTTATCCGAAAGCTTGTGTATCTTCTTTGAGGATAGTTACAATTTTGGTACCTTTTTATTGTTTTGCAAACGGGTTTTGATCTTGTTGTTTCTAGTTGACTTGAAGAAGCTCACACGACTTTTCTATATTCACATATCAATCAATTCTAGGTAACGCTTTTTCCAGTATGGGTAAATTTGAGCAGCTATTAAATAATTGTGTCATCTATCCCTGTTATGCCTATAGCTGTGAGGTCTCTTACTTGCCCTGTGGCAAATGAAAATATAAATATATCAGGTTTCTCAGCAAGTCTTTTGATCGTCGCTTCATGTTGTCTCAGTGTGCTTATACACTGATGAAGTTAATGTGAGATTAATTTTCATTGCAACACATACTGTTGCCATTAAATGACTAGTCCTGATGAAAGTGTTTATTGTTACAATATTTGTACAATACTCATCCTTCAGCAGACCACTTTTCACGTTCGCCTCGCGATTTATTGTAGTTTTAATTACGAGATCCCCAATGTACAAGAGAAAATTTCTCTCCACACAAATTGCCACCAAATCCATTCTCATTCAACTCTCGCCAAACATTGGGGTTAGTATCCGATAGGCAATGCGTCGTTACGTGCTGAGTTATTAATTATCGAACATAATTAATGTGACCAAAAGCAAACAATCGAGGAAGTAGAGCACGCTCTGCTTGTAGTTGCTGTTCTATGTTAATCTCCAGGACAACACCAATCAGAGACAACAGTAATGACATAAATAGTGCACCAGTATGTGGTGGGTGATTTATTGATGGTATGGTTCCTAAGTTGCCTGTTATAGACAGGGTTGACTGTGTGTTTCACTAAGACGTGGTATTTTGGCACGAGTTGGCTGTAAATTGTTCCTTTGTTCCACGAGATGAAGCTCCTTTAAGACAGACTGGTCTTTTATCTGACAGTCTTAAAGAAATGTTATCTTTAAACCCGTATCACTGTGATGTTAGAATTTCACTCCCATTATACAATAGAACCTAGTAGCCGGAAAGTTGAGGACTATTGAGGTTTTCTCTGGACCTGCAAATGAACATTTTTTAAAACCTCTATAGGCGTAGCCATTGCTCGACTTGACGATTAAAGTGATAGATTGACACAAGAGGAATGCTTAATCTATAATCTACCAGAATTATTATTTTTCTTTTTTATTTATCTTTTTTCTTCTTCAATGATAATTGCACTGTTATATATTGGATAATATCTATAATGCTATGAAGTAGAAAAATTTCGAACCTGTACTTGCAACTCTTTTCTCAATGAATATTGTAAAGGGAGTTGTAATGTCAGGATTTCATTTTCAGTGATTAATTTTTCTAAAATAGTGCATAATATAATTAATGTTATGCCAAGTATTAATGTCGTTTTAACTCATCTCTATCTCTCTCTCTCTCTCTCTCCCCCCCCCCCCCATGCACCCTCCATCCCTCCCGGCCGGCCTCCCTCCCTCTCCTTCACTCTCTCTCCCCCCCCCCCCTCCTCCCCATCTCTCTCTCTCTCGTGCGCACGCGCTCGCTCTCTCTTTCTCTCGCGCACGCACTCTCTCTCTCTCTCTCTCTCTCTCTCTCTCTCTCTCTCTCTCTCTCTCTCTCTCTCTCCCTCCCTCCCTCCCTCCCTCCCTCCCCCCACCCCTCCCTCCCTCCCTCCCTCCCCCCCCCTCTCTCTCTCTCTCTCTCTCTCTCTCTCTCTCTCTCGTAATATATGTTTATATAAATTAATTCAATATATGTAAAAATAGTTATATTATTTGGCCTACTACTTGAGTGACTGATCTGGTCCCTATAATAGCCAGACATTCCCAGTCGGCATACCCATGTTTGATATGAAAGAGGCATTTGGGGAAAAACACTTTAACTGTCTGTCTGCTGAATTTCTGCAGACTACATTTTCCAAAGGGGTTTACTCTGGATATGCTGACTATTTTGAAAACAATGCGACTGAAAGTTGCTGGTGTCTAAGCCATCGCCAACTTTCAGTCAAATTGTTTTGAAAATAGTCAGCACGTCCAGAGTTATTTATCAATGAAATTATTGGCTTGCAGCCAGTGTGTTACAAAGTTCGTAGAATGGATGTTCCTTCATCCTGACATTATAGTGATAACATTGCAATAACCTGCGCTCGGATTGAGAATATTTGCTATTTTCATGTGTGTGCATGCTGATAGAAAGCTGAAGAATGTAACCTATCGAGTGCGAGGTAGACTGTTGTTGTCATTTGCTATGCTGCTGTTATTATAATCAGTGTGTGGTGGGGGTGGGAGGAAGGATCGGGTCCATCTGGTTGTCTGTCCATCTATCCATCCGCCTAGCCGCCCATCCACCCATCCGTCTGTCCGCGGGCGTGGGAGTGTCTGCAGCTGTATTAAAGAAATAATGTACCAATTTGGCTCGAATTTTAACGCAATGAAGGTTCCTGTTGTGCAGGAGGATTTCGAGACTTTGACCGTGATCTGGATAAAAGAATCACAAAATTTCTCGCAATCTTTTTACAATGTAGCAAAAAACTGGATGGCAAGGATCTTAATGTCATTTGTGTTGTTATTATTATTAATTTATTATTATTATTATTATTATTATTATTATTATTATTATTATTATTACACCAATTTTGTTAAGGAGGCCACATGTACTGGGACATAGAAGAGGATGTGAGACCGCGCTTTCGTCCACTACCGTTTTCCATCCCCACAAATGAGAGAATAAAAAACACACATGGAGAGGGTAAGCAAAATGTAGTAGTAGTAGTAGTAGTAGTAGTAGTAGTAGTAGCAGTAGCAGCAGCAGCAGCAGCAACAGTACTGAAGTAGCAGCAGCAGCAGCAGCAGCAGCAGCAGCAGTGCTAGTAGTAGTAGTAGTAGTAGTAGTAGTAGTAGTAGTAGTAGTAGTAGTAGTAGTAGTAGTAGTAGTAGTAGTAGTAGGTTTTAGTAGTAGGCTAGTAGTTTTTATTATACCATTCCAAAGAGGGGATTTATGTGATGACACGGTATGTCCAGATGATTGGTACAGTGTTCTCCAAATAATCGCTTTGCTGCTTGATGGATCTGTTGAAATCCCAATATAATTGTCTGTCAACTACCATTCGACATCTTGAAAGTCAATTTCCAAATGATAACTAAGACCATGTTCGTCAGATCATTTCAAAATGGTATAAGAAACGTGCTTTTCACCTGCTACCTTGCTGCCGCATTGAAATCTGTGCGGGAAAGTGCCACAAGACCACCCCGCCCCCCCCCCCCCCGTGTCAATACTGGGCATGCCACTAGAGATGGAATATGCCGACGATGTGGACGTCATAGACGAAGAAAAGAAACCCCTTGACGAACTTCTCCCAATAGCTGCAAGCAAACTAAAAATTGAGAATCTCTTTATGAATGAATCCAAAACAGAGTTCACCCACATATACCTGTCGACAAAGCATGAAGCTATAGAAAATGACGACCCACTTCGTGGCGGCAAACCATGGAGGAAAAGTAAAATCATGGGCTCACTGCTTTGCAGTACTGCTGATATTTCTGTACGCTGCGTCATGGGGAACATAGCCTTCCAGTCCTTCTGGAAGCTATGGATTCGTGGATCAAATATGCTCTTGATAAAGAGGCTGCGTTAAAGCGTTTATACAATGCAACCTGCGTATCCTTGATGCTGTATAACTGTAACAGCTGGGCAGCTCCAAAGGCAGCTCTAGACAAACTCGATGCCTGCCACAGCAAACACCGATGGCCAGACAGCATAATTTCCAACGATGCACTATACAAGATGTGTAATACGTCGTCGTTGTCTGTAAAAGTCGTCCAGCAAAGATGGCCCATGTTTGGCCATGTGCTAAGGATGCCAGAAGAGACACCAGCACAGAGAGCCCTGGAATTCGCCCTACTCGAAGCCAGCAAATACAAAGCCAGGAGAGGGCGTCATTGCATAAATCTGCTACGCGTGCTACGAGGTTACCTCAAGAAAGCAGAACTCGGTACACTCAAGTCAAGAATGGACCTGAGGATGCTAAGGATTTCGGCTGAGGACAAGACACAGTGGGCAAAAGCGAAGATGGCGGTTCGATCCCCCGGATCGGGAGATGGTGATCAACAAATTAAACTAATGGGTGCATGACTGCCGGCTAAGTTAGCACAAGGAAATTGAAGCCGCACGTTGCCAGTGCGTCAATAAAATAAAACTACATATACTGCCGGAGCCGTGCTGGAGTCAGAGTACAATAGGCGTAAAAGCCTAGGGTTGAATTGTGGCAGGTGCATCCACATATAGTCCCATATGAATCGTCAGTGTGTCAGTATATCAGACATGTGAAAGCTGGTCGGCCAATCCTTGACTTTTTGTCTTGACGCGGTGGTCCAGTGGAAAGATGTCTGGTTGCTGATGCTATGCGGAGTTGCAGTATGGCGGTGCGATCCCCCGACCGGGAGATGGTGATCAACAAATTAAACTAATGGGTGCATGACTGTCGGCTAAGTTAGCACATGGAAATTGAAGCCGCACGTTGCCAGTGCGTCAATAAAATAAAACTACATAGGAAATGTATCATGGTTCATAGCAATAGACGAGGTCAATGGAGGAATCCAGTTCTAGCTATGCCCCTCCCATCTCTAGCTAAGCTCCACCCACGATTGTCTGTATTGGGAGCACTCTCTGAATCTCAATTTCTAGAAAACTATACAGGTAAGCTGTTGAATACTTTGAAACTAATTTGACTGGGTGAAAATTTAAAATTAGTTCCAAAATATTCAACAGAATGGTTATTAACTAGTAAAAACATATAATTCATACAACTTGATGGACTATTTAGCATTTATGACATACTATAACGTGTCATTCTTGATGTAATTGATTATGACGTCAGCCTACACGCGACGTTGTTGATTATGATGTCATATATAAGCAAGATTCATTAATTGAATGGAAATGCTTCTTTTCAGCAACATTTATATAAACCTTTCATAAAAGCAGCACTGTCAGCAATCCTGACTGGAAATCAATACCCTAAACGTGTCACAAAAGTTTCCAGCCACTAAAAGTTATAGTATGACCATATGAAGTTAATGTCCATAAAGATGCCAGCATAATTTTGGAACAGTCAATCAATCAATCCGTATTGACAAATATAACACATGGACATATTCCCAGATACAGACAATATATTTTTTCTAGTTTCCCTAGTTTCATATTTTCCTGTCCATTCTTTCTTCCGTTTTAGCTCCGGTTCCGGTAGTCCCCATTCCTCTTCTGGTTCTGTGTTTTAGGGGCTTCTTCTGGCTCCAGTTTTTATTTTGCCTTCCTCTTTCAGCGTAGCTTGTCCTTCCGTTTCTGGTCTTCTGCCTTTTTAATTTTTCCTCTGTTTTTTTATTGTCCTTGGTCTTAGTAGGATCTTCCTCTTCCGGTTCTTGCGAGGTAGGGTCTACTTCCATTTATCAGAATACAGTGACTATAAATAAATCGGCTCCGATTATAATCGATGTAATTTAAAAAGGGTGAAGTGTAATCATTGCGATTGTTGTTGTATAACATTAGTTTTTGCGATTTACTATACTCCATTGCAATTTTAAAAAAATTTCTATAATTGCAATAAGAATCTACCGTGCACATCGTATACGAGTTTCCTAGTCAATTAATAATTATTATTCCCTCCCCTCTACGGATAGATTCATTGGTATTTTTATTATGGCGTATAGCGATCGATTAAGACATTCAAGACTTTGAGTCTGTATTATAGGATGCAATATTGTAGTTAGAACATTTTAATTGCTTCTGCTATAACTTCTAGTCAACTCTTAGATAGTTCACGTCTTGAAATCTGAGTTGTTGATAAATTTTGTATTATGACAGGCCAATTGGACTGTTACACAGACTCTTCTTTGAGTGTCTCTCAGACGAGGCGCCTTATTAGAGACTAGTTCCTGATTCCCCCTTGCTATTCCACAAGCCTTTGGATTTTGCATGTGTGCTCATGCAGTAATCGATTTTATTGTTCTCAATCTCGGCTTTTCTAACCTATTTTTAACATTCTTTTGCATCATCATCATCATCATTTTACTAGGCATAAGACATGGGCTTGTTATTGTGCCAGCGTCTTTTGTTGTAGTATGGCTTGCTCAGCCCAATTCAAAAGTTCTTTCTTTGAAGTAGTTGTTCGTGAATGATTTTGACCATTGTCGCTTAATTATGTCTCCTCGAAACCCATCGATATATCTGTGACATTAGATTTAAGACTTTAGCACTGATTTGTGGAAATGCTGTGGTACAGATGGGTGTTCCCCACATTAGCTGCGGTGTGCCGCCTACACGCATGGTTACACCCTGCTGCGCCTAGCATTTGGTTACAAATTGATGTGAGGATACCGTAGTTGGGCCTATTGACACTATTGCTGTTGACCTTGAAAAGTAATGAGCATGACCCATTTAACTGAGATAAGGGAAGCTAAGGATTTGAACAAACTAAACAGTCTCTAAAGGACATAGCTCGGAGATATGAAATAGTAAAAGGCGATAAATCTTAATGCAAGGGGTCCAAAAAAACCCATATTGAGACAAAATGTCAAAAATGAAACGATGACATGCATAAAAAGAAAAAAGGGACGACTTTTAAAGATTTCTGATAAGACAACATGGGCTAGAACATCATTTTCCGAGTAATAGCCACCCTCGAATAAAGGATGCAAGCCCAATTTTTTACCAAAATCAACCCAAAACACTCTTAAATTTATACTAATACTGATCTCACTACCTTTTAAGTCCTTTAGAAAGCTATACGCATGTATGTAGATCAAAATTAGGACTTATTTAGGCTAGTTAGAAGGCACTGATCACAGCCGGATATTTGTATTGGGTTTGAATATACCAGAAACTTCTCCAACATTGTCTGTTTATAAAACAATATATGCTTGGCATAAATGATTAAAAAACTACAAATTCTGATAAGCTCTGCTCTAGTATTTCAAGTGTAAGGAGTGAATACTTAGAAAAGACGTATCATTAAGTAAATCGAAATTGATATCAAACATTACCTTCACTCCGAGAGCAGCCGGCTTAAATCCTCGAGTATCCATTGAAATAATTTACCTTAAACCAATGTCGAAATAGTATGAAACTAGGCTTTGTGCGATTAAATGGCAGTTTTGTTCACTAGATGTCTTCTAATTACTGTCCTACTTTGTTTGTATTGGCTTATACGCGAAAATGTATCCAAACATAGCAGATAACTAATATTTCTGTTCAGAAAAGATAATAATGGAACAGTGATTACTCTCGATTTGAGCAAAACTAAACTTGAAAGCCGACCAACATCAAATGATCCAAAACAGACTCATGGCGAAGGACACAAATTGCTTGAAGTCCGAGAATTAAAAGGAGTTTGACCGCTTCTTATGTTGGCGAGCCAATGACGCTTTATGAATAGAGTCGCAATATTCTCGCTAAATTACATACGCTAACGGTAGTTATTTTGCGAATGGAGATGAATCATGTGATTTACATCTTTTCACAGCACGATTTTATGTCAAATTCAGAATTAGTTTTGATGTAATAAATGGTCTTAGCTAAAAGAAACACAAAATTTAGAACTCCAATTTAATAATTGCACTCCCGCAATGAAGCCTATTAGGAATACATTACACACAGACGTAACCGACACACCTTTTTACCGCGAAATTAGTGCACTTTTCGTGGCATAAATTTAACACTTAGAAACCCCCTTTCACGCATCGTTGCACCTGTCAATCATCTAAAGATCTACATCCCCAAAATGTGGCAAATGGATAGGCGGCTGTTCTGAATGGTCGAGAGCTTAGGACGTCATCAGTGGCATCATCAATATTCCAACTTTTTTCCTCCATCAAATAATACTCAAATCCGATTGGTCTAGTGAGAACAATATTAATGCTCTCGACCAATCAGATTTGAGGATTTCTTTGTCAGGGAAAAAAGTGGGTGTGACCTAATTCAAACATTGATGACGTCAATGATGACGTCATAATCGCTCGACAAATCAGAACAGTCGCCCATCCTGTCGCTCCACTATTGATGCTTTTGATCATACACAGAATTTCACAATTATTACATTATATCATAATATCAATATACCTGATTATGTACACTGCTGGGCCAAAAAAATGAGGCAAACGATTTATCATGGGTACCTTTTAGTATGGGATAGCCGTTCCCTTATTTCTTTTGTCTCAAAACTCACCCATTTGGGCAAGCTGTCTAAAAGCTTTTTGCATTGTGCTGCGTCAATACTGTTCCATTCATGTCTGACTGCTTTCCACCGCTGAGTGAGCTAATTTGCATATCAAAAGCCATCTACTGAATGGATTCTTGTTCTATCTTAGACATACATGCATACACAAAAGACAAATAGTGCGTCTCTGTGTTCAGGATTTAAAGTGAATTAACTAACCAAACTAGCAAGCTAGTTGAGTTACGCTGACCGAGGTGACAAGACAGTAGCCATTTCTGTAATCTCTGTGTATACCACACTGTGCCTGAAGAGTGACGTTGTTATTTTTGATTCAAAATGTCTTCAAAAAAGGCTAAATTCCATGTACCTCTTGAAGTCAAAAGCCGGATCGCAGGTTTTCGTCAAGCTGGAAAGTCATATTCTGAGATTAAGAAAATTCTAAAGTCGGAGGATATTAAGATTCCACTGTCTACAATACAGAGAATTGGCCACACATTTCAAGTGACAGGTTCTGTTGCCCGGAAAGCAGGTTCTGGACGAGCTAAAGTGACAACATGTCGAGATGAAAGAAGGCTGAAAATTACTGTTCTGAAGAATCTTAAGAAGACTCACCAAATTACCAGAAGAATTCAGAAATTCACAAAATAAGGCTGTTTCAAGAAGAACAATTGCAAGGAGGGTCAAGGAAGCGGGTTTTTCATCAAAGTGGTGTGCTAAGAAACCATTGCTGTCCACAAAGAACGTTGCAGACAGACTCAGATTTTTGGCACTTTATCGTGACCATGATTCTCAGTGGTTTGAGCGTGTTCTCTGGAGTGATGAATCACGTTTTGAGCTGTGTACAGATGCTCCAGAGCGCTGTCTTCGTAGGTCAGGTGAAAAATATAACCCAGAATGCCTCTCCACCACTGTGAAACATGGAGGAGGTGGAATTATGGTATGGGGTGTGTTTTATTCATCTGGTGTTGGCGAGCATGTGCAATGTGAAAAGTCCATTAATGCAAAGGAGTATCAAAACATATAAGAAAAGGGGTTGTTTCCAAGCGTGAACAAGTTGTGTAGTGGAAATAAGACAAAAAGCTATTTTTCAACAAGATAATGCCCCGGCACACACAGCAAAAACAACAAAGTCATGGTTTGAGCGGCATTCTCTGTCGGTGATGTTTTGGCCTGGACAGTCACCAGATCTTAACCCCATAGAGAATATACGGGCGCATATCAAAGTCAAACTGGTTGGCAGAAAATTTGGGAGCACTGACCAGTTGTGGGAAGCAGTCAGACATGAATGGAACAGCATTGATGCAGCACACTGTAAAAGGCTTTCAGACAGCTTGCTCAAACGGCTGAGATTTCTGAAGAAAAACAAGGGAAAAGATATCCCATACTAAAAGGTACCCTGCACACAGACAATGCATACGATATTATGTAAAATTGTCACTTATTTCACCTGTATTTATTAACATGAAAGAGTAATCATAAGATTTTGCCCAGCAGTGTAAGTAAATAAGAAAGAAACAAAATGAGTGCTGTCAAGATTACATGGTATATGTCGTAATGAAGTCTGCACACTGTAAACAATTTCCAATGAGAAAAAACATGTACAGTATGTGCACTTTGTTAGCATTTCAATTAACATTCAATAACAGGTTAAAGCGTAGACCTAATAACTCATATTAAATTAATCTCGTGCTATGTAACGACGCTGGGTAATCACGCCAGTGTTAACCCATTCATTTACAAAATATAATTATAATGCATTATAAGCTTAATCGCAATGCTAGTTTGTTCATGGCCAATATATAGATGAGCAGATGTCTGTGACATGTGTTGAATCCTACATGATTTTGTTGACAAAGGCCCTTTATCTATAGCAAATCAATACTGAGAGACGCATACAAACTGTTAATGCAATCTTACTCCGCGACAAAGTGTATGTCTTGTACTCGACAGTGGATTGCATAACATCATTAACACATTCCCTGTCGCAGTACTCCTAAATGTCACAAATAGACAATTTCTATCTTGAAGTTCCCCCATCGTTATCGTTACTATTATAGTCTATACCACAATATCGTCAGTCTTTAGAAGACAAAACAATGAAAAAGCAAGAAAGCCATGTTAAACATGTATAAATAAATAATCAAATAGGCTTAATACACAAAGCTTATAATAATTACATTATTCTTTGTTCCCGTGAAAAGAAATCCCCCAAGATTTACGTTAGACCGATGCTGTCACTTGAATGATGATGAGCGTCTGGACGGAGTGGACAATAGATGAGTCCAGGCTATCAATCAATCATATGACGTCATAATCAACTACGTCACATGAAGGCTGGCGTCATAAACAATTATGTCATGAATGGCGTGATTAAATCCGTCATGAACGATTCGTTAAGTTTATCAAGTTTTCCGGATTGTTTTGTTTTGCTATATAATAAATATTCTGTTGAATATTTTGAAACTAATTTAACCGAGCGATATTGTTGTCATAGGCAGCAACAACACCCAGTCAAATTAGTTTCAAAATATTTAACAGCTTACCTGTATATGCCTAGTTGTCTGGAAATTGAATTTCATGGAGTGCAGGGATCGATCAATCCCAACACGGGAAGATGAGGGTGTGGCTTAGCTAGAGATGGACGATGCGTAGCTAAAACTGGATTCCTTCATTGTTTCAGCTGCAATCAGGTTCCTTCTCTGTTGCGCTACTCTCTCAGATAGTGGAATTGCGTTGCGCAGTTTGTAATGTGCCGAGTTTGTAATTATGTTACGTGACCAGCGGTGATTCGTGATGGCTCGCGGATTCTTGATGACTTGTAAATGTTTGGGATGAGAAGCATAACGTTTGATCAAGAGGGCCAGCTGTCACAGTTGTATACCGTTATTGAGAAACATTCAACATCGTATACTTTCATTGGCAATTTGAGAGCTGCGAATCGGCAGTGTCCAGAACGTCTGGAAGCAATGTTGAACTGCAGAGTCAGCCTAACACGTTGTAGCGGTCAGGTATATAAATTGCAAACCTACTGAAATTTGATGCCATCAGCGTGGCCCCTGCATTACTGGAAGTAATACCAGTTGAAATCTTACTGGATTATGTGTAGGTGTTGGTGGATCGGTTAGTACCAATGAAGACGACTAAAATTAAGATGTCATCAGTGTGTCTTTTGCATTTGTGTATGTAATATTCGTTCACATCTTAGTTTTAATGTGTCGGCGCTTTGGAAGAAGGGGCACATTGGTCCTCTGCTAGAAAAGTTTTTGAGATTTACATGGTCTCGGTTTGGTACGCCTGTATTTCTGGAGGTAATATCAGTTGAACACAACTTACTAGAATATATGCATGTGTTGAAAGGGCATACTGGTCCTGTCGTGGCCTCTGTAGATTTAGATGGTATATATATATATATGCGTGTGTGCGGATTCAGCTATGCTTCGTGGTAGTGGTGCTTTTGGTGGAGAGGGGCTCCCGGGTGGCGGGATGGTGTATGTGTGTGTAGGGGTGGGGGGTGGTGGTTGCGCTCTCTGGATCCACCATTGAGCTATTAACATACACGTGGATCAGAACGACTCACGATACATAATACAGTGTAACTATAGGTCCACACAATTTTTGAAAAGCTTATGATTTATGGGAAAAACAACGTCAACTCTATGAAGGTCCGACCCAAATCACACAACCCCTTCCATTACTGCTTAATTGGTCACTATGTTGCAAATAAAATCTTTTGTTGCTAAAAGGCACCTGCATAGGGAAGGGAGGGGTGCAGTCGGTGCACACCCACTGCACCCTTTCCCCAGATCCGCCAATGAACTCAACCTCATCTGCATACTCCATCTGTAGTGCCATGTCTTCTACTTTTGATATTGTCCGGTATTCTCAAATGATAGAGCTGCAACGATGTAAGAGGTAAAGAGAACGCGTGATAAATCATCTGCATGTGGTGATACTATGGAGTCCAGTGCTCTGGGGTTTAAGACCGAGACACTCCCCTGATAATGCAGCTTACTAGGCCGATACCGGGCCATTATTGAAAGTATCAGCCCCGTAAGCTGCGTTATTTGGGTCAGCAAAGGAATGCACTAGGCTCTGCATTGTCAAAGGACAGTAGCGACACAACTAAATCAATCCACCTGTCTCGTTGGGGCAGGACAATAATTTCAATGAGCAAATATTCTTGACTTCTGATCACATACAAATATAACACAGTGAATACATCAAGATGACGGATGATAACAATTTTATATAGTAGTAAAGTAACTAGAATAACTAATTAATACATTAAATTAATAGCGATCCAATTTCGGCTATGCACCGCCCATTTTCGGCCAGGTATCGACCACTTTTCCGCGTGTTGGAATTAGTTTATATGCCCTGAACCCGGAATTCCCATTTCCAGGTAAGCTTAGTCACCAACAACGTTCAGTCAAATTGTTTTCAAAATAATAATTAGCAGGTTCAGAGATCTCATTGAATATGGCGTTTACAAAAACACAGCAGTTGGACGGTTAAGTACAGAAACCACCCTATGTATGACATAAATGTCAAATGTGACGTTATATTGTCTACTTTACGACAGGCACAATAGGACTCGCGCGTTGTCAATAGGGCGGCTGTGTCAGAGTCAGGATGGGTAAGACATCCAGGGACTTTATTATAAATAATTAATATAACTTGGTGAGCCCCTTCCTGCGATGAAGTAATCTTATTCTAATTGAATCAACACCGTAACCCTTTAACACTCATATCAGCCAAAAATGGCTTCTGCAGTGGTTTTGAGAAATGTCCGTTTGCTATGAAAAATCGAAATTTTAAAAACAGATTCAAGGGTTAAAGGGTTAAATATCAAACATATTGGATTTCGTATCATCGTCAATTTCGATAGTTTTTTCTACCTCTGACATAGTCCAGTTACCCTATGAAGTTTCAAAGCGATCCGTTAAACGCCAATGGAATTATTGTCTGAATATCAATTTTCAAGATGACCGCCGGTTGCTGATTTCGATAGGTTTCTTCCTCCGATCTGTTGCAGAATCCTTTGAAGCTTGCAATAAACAGTAGTATTCTAGCAGTTAAATCCACTTTTTTCGATTCGTGTTCCGGTTCTGTCAATTTTTGTTTGACGCTGCCAAGAAAATGACGGTTTAAATAGTCAGACGTCAATTCTTTTATTCACCGACTTTTAAGCAAATGTGTATGTGTTAGAGCTATAGCATTCCCGTAGACGTAAGCCTATGGTAAAACCTGGAAATCTTGTATATGGTTTAGTTTTTGATTGAATTGTATAGCCAAGGGTGTCGCCTTTAACAATTAACTGGGTGGACCTTGAGCGTTTTCAGAAATTCAAGATGGCGTCCAAGATGACAATATATCATGTTTTCGGCCCTAACTTCCTTTACATTAAATATTAAACATAGGATGTTACTTTAGGTGTCTAAATAGGGTTTTAAGTGTCAAGCAATCCATTAAAACAATTTATACAGTCGTTCGGGGATTAGACTACATCTGGGGAAATTCAATATGGCCACCGATAATGGCCGCTGTTTCCTATTTTGAGCTCTGATTTGCTTCATATTAAGTCCAGGATGATAATTCTGGTGTCCATTAGTGGGATTTCAGTGTCGAGGCATCCATTTAAATCATCTATAAAGTTGTTAATGTATTATACAATTTAATAGTGACAAATATATAATATGGTTGCTACCAGACCAACCGAGCTAGTCGAATGGTAACATAAATGATATACAATGAAGCTTGTCTGTAGAAATCATCTGCTTCTAGGACCAAAGGTGTGTGGTTCTTTAAGAGGAGTCGCCCCAAAAGTTATTTGGTACAGGAATTGAGTTGTAGTAAAAGACTGCCAGTACTTATTGCTCACTTTTTGATTGCACATTTGGTGGTCGCTATGGACTGGATTGACTGTATTTATAACAATATATCTGTGTAAACAGCAGTCTATAGGGCCGATGTAATTAGATTTAAGATATAGTTGTTTCACATTCATTATATGGTTTCTACCTGATTTATAAGAGTGCTGCCATTATTTCTATTCCGACCAATGTGAGATCACGGAACAGGTTTGAGGTGTTGTTATTAGGTCTAACTTTCTATTCAGAATTTCATAATGATGGGAAATATAATATGGCTGTTAAAGTCGTGTATGCGAGTGCTAAACTAACCAACCAAGCCAGTCTCCGTACACTCCTACACTTCTATATTACTGCACATCATGCACTGGCTACACTCATTTGGTTCCATGAAGCATGGAAAAGAAACTACATTGATATTTTATGGCGTCCACTAGCACATAAATAATACAACCATACTTTCTACACCTCTACACTCCCTACACTTTCCTTAGTTTCACGAAGTCCAGAAACGAAACTAGGTTGTCTGTTTCTGTGAGCACATGTACAGAATATTGTATACCTCAAGTTATGCACAATGCAGCTACAAGTACGAGTACTGCACGGAGTTCCACTCTTGCACCCACACCTGGTAAGATGCATGTAGACGTCAGAGCCAGATCTGCGTTAACTGGAAGAGAATGTGGTCAGAGTGTTTCAATTATCATGTCCTTTGTCCAGCCATACAATTCCGGATCCAGTTCTGCTAGACTTTTGTCTTCATATGTACCTCACACAATGGCTTCGTGATCTGGCCATTTAGTACTCTCTGCCAACCGCCTGATTGGTCGGAGGAACGACAGTGCAGTTCGGGTGGTGATGAAGAGCCGTGTTCTGTTTGGATGCCTAATCATTCCAACGTGTTTCTGACATGGACTCGCTAGAACTGTGTATATAAAAAGCTGACATGAATGCGGTGTCTTGCGCAATGACACATTCTATCTGAGTGTCCATCTTACCAAGAAGTTACAGGGAGCGCGAGCCAGCTCGCAGTACATTTATAGCAGTCCACTTGCAATAGCAACATACTACAGTGCTACATCCAATAAGCGCAGGGTCTGGCATGATTTCGTTAACTATGCATGCATATTTCTCTACTGTTTTGCGATGCTAATGACTGGTCTTTCCTTGGCTTGTGAGTGGTCATTCTATAGTCACATGATCTTTCATATTTGCTTTGCGGTAGAGACATCATCCGTGTCATCCCAGACAACCGTTATCTCACGCCGCTCATCTGTTCGGGCACACGTCATTAGACCCTATCTGCTGAGCAGGAATATTACCTGCATCTTCGTTGCTTATTGCCAGATGTGTTCGTATTGCTACTATACCCATATTGCCGCTCTCGACTGGCGCAGCGTACTCTCCAATCAGAACCAACTTAGGTTATGGTTACATGTATATACATCGACTGAGTTATCATTTGTTAGAAGGTTACAAGGTCTATTCGCTGCTTCTTATTTTCAGACACTCAGAACTATTTGTGTGGTGGTCCCATGACGCTCTTTGTACTATGATCATTGTACAGATTGAATAATAGGTAAACATTCCCCATTTTCAATCTCTTTGCAATGACGTATTTCATATTTGTTGCATAGTTCTCAACTCTACCATCAATAAGCCAAGGGATTACCCAGAGTAGTGCCGAGCCATGTATCATTGAGACGACAATGTTACGAGATGTCCTCGCGTATAGTGAAACTTGAAACTGTCTAACGACAATTTCGATTTGCCTGCTCTCATGTCTCCCGTCGACTCATTCTCGAGTAAATGATGTTTGTGTAATACACTTTAGCGTCTCCAATAGATGCATGCTTGTTACTACCATGGTAAGCACTTTTTACGAAAGGTCTTATGTAAGCCATCTGAGAATTTCTGACCGAGCTCATTCATGTGATCGATCCCTATTCGCATCGCATCCTGGACATTGACTGCAGAGGTTCCATATTTTCTGTCACGATGTTAAGCATAAGGATCGATAGGACTGATACATTACTCGATTTTATTTTTTCTCCGATGACTTCTCTGTCCATTTGGTCATCAGCGATTCTTGTCTTCACTCCATCCTCGTTTGTAAACAGATGCACTGGTATTTTCAATCATGTTCTTCTAGAACCGTCATCAAATCGACTTTTGACTCCACTTGAGCAACTGGTCATGAAAAGGAGTATTTCCAGTATACACAATGCTCGAATATTCTGAGGAAACTGTTTTCCGGTTAGTGCTTATTAAATGGTTAGGGGTACCGTACCCACAGCAATACATTGCTATAGATATCAAAATCACCATAGGCTTTTGCATAAATGGGAGCCATCATAAAATGGCAAGCATTATTGGCTGCCATATTGGATTTCCTATGATGTAATTTCGGAATGGCATTATGAATGGGTCCATGGATTCCTCGAACAGTAATAATAACAAGAGGCCCAAGGGGCCCGTGTCGCTCACCTGGAACTATTGGCGACTGGCACAACCGAACAAAATGAGATGACCACTGTAAAAATTTAGCAATCAAATTTCGGTGAAGAAAGTTTAACCAAGTTTTATTAAAATTGGCCCAGTGGTTAATAACTAAGTTTGGTTTTTTTCTCAGGAATTTGCAGAAAATACAAGATGTCCGCCAAAAACGTTATATTTTGATTAATTCATGACGGACATGTTTTTTTACATATCAACTTTCCATGGACAAATTCTAATGGCGTTTCGGCCCTAATTATATCAGCCAAATTTCGGCCCGGTCCGTTCAGCAGTTCTGGAGAAGTCATTTTGGCGAAAACTAGGTCATCCAAGATGGTCACCGAACCATTTGGCAAATTAAGTTCCCTCGAACAAACTTGGTTCAGCTCTTGCCCTAGATCGTATTTCATAAGGGCTGCATCGATCCCCAAAGCAGTTTCAGAGATTTTTAAAGACGTTTCTAAAAGTCGTCCAAAATCCAAGATGGCCGCGGGATAAATTGGGCAATCATCTTCCTTTGAACAAATTTGTATCCCTATTCCCTAAGGATGCCTCCTATCAAATATGCTTGAAATCGGACCAGTGGTTCTGAAGAAGAGATTTTAAATTTCCCATTGCTTTAGTATGGGAGTTTTTGATAGGAAAAGGATCCAAGATTGCCGACAAATCGCTTATCCTACAGTTTGGAAAATTGCAAATATGAAATCAGATTACTTAAAAACCTATATAAAACCAATTTTGGCTTAAATATCCATCAAATAAAAATATCAAATATGGCCGCCAAACACAACATTTTGATTTGTCGATGGCGGCCATGTTTTTTATGTATCAACTTCCCTTGAACAAACTTCAATGGCCCTTAGTCCCTAATCATATCTGCCAAATTTCGGCTCGATCGGGTCAGCGGTTATGGAGAAGTCATTTTCGCGAAAACTAGGTTATCCAAGATGGCCGCCAAGCTATCTGGCCAATCATATTCCATTGAACAAACTTGGTTCAGTTTTTCGCCTAGATCATATTTCATGAGATTTGAATCGATGCCCCAAGCGTTTCGGAGATTTTTAAAGACATTTCTCAAAATAGGCCAAAATCCAAGATGGCCGCTAGCCAAATTGACCGATCGGATTTGAACAAACTTGTATCGCTATGCCCTACGGAATATACTGGAAATCAGTCCAGTGGTTCTCGAGAATACATTTTAATTTTCCCATTGCTTTAGTATGGGATTTTCGGCGGGAAAACGATCCAAGATGGTCGCCAAACCGTTTATCCGACAGTTTCAAAAGTGGCAAAGTTGAAATCAGCATACTCAACAACATATATAAAACCAATTTCAGCTTCAAAATCCATCAAATAATAAAAATTCAAAATGGCTGCTAAATGCGCTACATTTTGATTGATGCAGGGCGGCCATATTTTTTTACATATCAACTTCTCTTGAATAAACTATAATGGCCCTTATGCCTTAATTATATCTTCCAAATTTCGGCCCGATCCCTTCTGGAGAAGAAGTCGTTTTCAGGAAAACTAGATCATCCAAGATGGCCGCCGACATATTTGGCCTATCAAGTTCCCTTGAACAAACTTGGTTCAGCTGTTACCCTAGATGATATTCCATGAGCTTTGAATCAATCCCTTAAGTAGTTTTGGAGAAGATTTTTATAGACGTTTCCTAAAATCGGCCAAAATCCAAGATGACCGCCGGCCAAATTGGCCGATCGGCTTCCTTTGAACACACTTGGGTCACTATGCCGTAAGGATGCTTCCTGCCAAATATAATTGAAATCGGCCAAGTGGTTCCTGAGAAGTCGTTTAAAGGAAAAGTTGATGGACGACGGACGGACGGATGATGGACGGTCGCCATGGCATAAGCTCACCTGGCCTTAACATAATTATTATCCTAGATGTAATATGAAGGAAAACTAGGAAACGGTGCTCACATTGAATATTCCCTTATGTAATCCCCAAACCACCGTATAAATTGTTTCAATGGATTTCTTGACCGTTAAAACCTATATCTAGACACAAAAATTATTATCCTAGATTTAATGTGAAGGAAGTTATGGCCGAAAACATGAAATGGCTGCCATCTTGGACGCCATCTTGAAAGTCTCTAACTCTCAAGGGTCGCCACGGTACAATTTCCGGAGTTTGATAGAAGACACCATGAGTTATACAACTGAATTAGAAGAAAAACTATATACGAAATTTCCAGGTTCAGTAAAAAATCCCAGTTGGCTACCGGACTATCATTTCACAATCAAACCAGATAGGCAGACAGACGCATGGACGAATGGATGGATAGACGACCTCATTTCCATAACTCCCATAATTCTCATCTTCAGTGGTGCATGTACCTGTAAAAATGTATTCCTAGTCATTTTGTGATATAAAGAACGATTAGACATTTAGGAGTTCAAAATAATGCAAAATACGACAAAAATCGATTGGGCCTAACTAAAAATGCAATTTGCATGTCACTACTATAGCAACAAGAAAGGCTGTGTATACGACTTAATCAAACATGTTTGTCTTGGCATCTAGAAAAATAATATACCAAGAGGATCTCCTAAAAGTTGTCAGGACTGGACCACGAATTGAATTTTAGGTCCTTTTCCAGTTCCCTACTTTTTTTAAAGACTATAGCAGAGTTATCGTCCAGAAATGGAGACATTGTCCGTAAACAATTTTAAAGATAGCCACCGACCATATTGGATTTTGGATCGTCGGCGATTTCGGTAACTTTCTTCTTCAGACCTAGTCCAGTCATCCTATGAATTTTCAAAGGGATCCGCTAAACGGTAGCGGAGTTATAGTCCGCAAACCAAATGCTTAATCCGTTGAGACAAACTCAGCCTACGCTTTGCCCGTCTTGGGATCGACCGAGCCCTGAACTCAATCGATCTAATTCTCCAGAAAACTATACAGGTAAGCTGCCGAATATTTTGAAACTAATTTGACTGGATGCTGTTGCTGCCTATGTTTATTAAATAGTAAAGACATACAATTCGTGCAACGGACCTTTCCAGTTTTAGATATGCCGCCCACCCAACCCACCTCACCCCATCTCTAGCTTAGCTCCACCCACACCTTGCTTGTATTGGGATCGATCGATCCATGAACTCCCTGACTATCAATTTCCAGAAACTATACAGGTTATCTGCTGAATATTTTGAAACTAATTTGCATGGATGCTGTTGCAGCAATAGACAACAACTACGCCCAGTCAAATTAGTTTCAAAAATATTCAACAGCATGTGTATTAAATACTAAAGACATACAATTATCGCTGAACATTCCAGTGATCAATTTTCAAAAAGATATTCTCTTGGACTGCAAATTGACAATCACAAAGCAGAAACTTGAACTTTCTTTATCAATCTTGACCAATCAAAGGGCTAAAGAGGCAAATTTTAGACAATATTTGCACCTAATCTATTATTGAAAGCGTTAACATCAGTTAATAAAGCAAAATGTATTCTGTTTTATTGTAGGATATCCAGGCGCGGATGATCTTACGATGAAGAAGAAGAATGTCAATAGGGCAACCATTTGTCCATCTGGAATGTCAGAAGTGGAATGCTCCTATGAACTAATGGGTGTATGGATGCGCATGCTTATGAGGGAACAGCGGAAGAGAACCAGCGACCTATAAGGACGCGTGAATTAGAACTTGTTGACGAGTTAGAACAGCTCACCACGCGAGATATAATCAAAAAGCTCAGATCCTGTGCCAGACAATCAGCTATACGCCAGTGGCTACGTTTGTCGCACATTTGCTAATTTTAATTAAAACTAAAACTGAAAAAGGCAGTAAAATTGTTGAATAAAAAATGTATAAAGTGAAATAATTCGTTGATTTTCTCTATCTAGAAAATGTATGAAAATCTGATATTTAACCCCTCTTGTGTCAACAGCGCTTTAAAACGCTCACTAGACTATTTATTTTAAAATGCTTTTCAAGGAAATTTTGCTTTTTGTAGCCAAAGAGTATTTTTGTAAATTTATAACGAAAATTTACAAAAAGAGATTTCTGTTATCCTTCAAATGGACATTCATCAAAAGTGTAATGGTCAAGAAAATTCAAATTTCTGCTTAATCAGTGTCCAATAGCAGAGCAACAAGAGTGTTTTTGAAAATTTACCACTGGAATGACTGGCTCTGTTACCGAGCCAGTTATTCGTGGTAAATCGTGGACATTTCTCAAGATCACTGCAGAGGTCGTTTTTGACAAACCTGACCATTAAAGGGTTAAGTTGACACAAGGCATTATAAGCAAGCTTATAGTCAATTGTATAACAGTCATTAAACCATTACATACAATTTGATCTTACACTAGTGTACAGTACAACTCATGACTAAGTTAACATGTTTCCAAAACGAAAACAGAAACATGTTATTTAGTAAGAAATGTTGTGTTTAAGATTTTAAACATAATTGGATTGGAATACATTTCTGACTTAGGCAGCAACCAGTTTTAGTTAGGCCCCGCCCATCTCTAGCTAAGCTCTACCCACACTTCGTCCGTATTGTGATTGATCGATCCCGGAACTCCCTGACTATCAATTTCCAGAAAATTATACGTTTAAGCTGGTGAATATTTTGAAACTAATTTGACTAGGTGCTGTTGCTGTCTATTATATATTCAACGGGACGTTTATTAAATAGTAAAGACATACAATTCGTACCACGACTCTTAGTCCGTCATCAATTATGTGTTCGTGACGAACTTATCTACGTCATACATGAGAATGACGTACGTTATTGATTATGATGTCCACATACACGTCACATAGTTGATTGTGACGTCATATGACTCATGGATAAATTGGAATCCTCCATTATGTTCAAAATGTTCAATACCATTGCAGAACATTTCTTACATCTTTTCAAATTTGTACTAACTAACATGCTTCTGCTTTTCTTTTGAAAACATGAAAGTATTTAAGCGTTGTATGGTAGCAGCACTGATGGGGTGATGTTGGTTGTACCATTCCTTTGTTGTTGGCAACACGTGAAATGTGCTACTACTAGTTATGGAAATATGATTATAAATTTCAGTGAAACACGTAAAATTTAAAGGTGCATATTCACACTAAAATTCTTGAAGATAAAAGTTGGTAAACTTTTATACTTTTAGAGGCTTAAATGGTGTGCGTAGAGTTAATGAAACGAAATAAATCTTCATATCTGATGATTTCATTTCGTATAAATTAATAAAATTTTCTAAATGGTAAATTGAATTATAGACACTAGTCCCTAATTCAACTTTACAACTAAAAGATTATATTAATTTATACGGAATGAAATCATCATTTGTCAACATTTATTTCGTTTCATTAAATCTATGCACACAATGTAACCCTTAACACTTTGTGACCGTATTTACGAAGAGGGCGTAGCTTACGCCCTGCGTAACTTACGCCTCATAGTTACGCCTCTTCTAGGGTGCAAGCCCTCTTCGTGAATACGGCCCCTGGCAGGTGCCAATATTCTAATATCTTTTACTGTGCCAATGGCATAGAAACTGATGTACATTTTAAAAGATTTTTTCTGGCCGATGTTGCTGTTTACGACAGGAACCTCCACTAAATTTGTTTTAGAGAATGAAGACCAGTTCAACTTTTAATTTAATTTGAAAATTTTAAATTATAACATCAGAGGGGTGAGGGTTAAAATTAAGTCTCTAAATGTATGCAATTTTAACAACTTAATTTTGAAGCATTTTGGAGTGAATATGCACCTTCAATCAATCAAACATAACTAATTTTAATGGAGGAATCCCGTTTTAACTATGCCCCGCCCATCTTTAGCCAAGTGCGACTCACGCTTTGCCCGTGGTGGGATCAATCGATCCTTGCAATCTCTGAATCTCAATTTCCAGGAAACTATACGGGTAAGCTGTTGAATATTTTGAAACTAGTTTTACTGGGTGCTGCCCAGTCAAATTAGTTTCAAAATATTTAACAGAATGTTTATTAAATAGTAAAGACATACAATTCGTGTAACTATTAAGCGTATATGACGGACAAAATAGCGTCACGAATGACGCAATTATCATGACGCAATTGATTATGACATCAGCATACATCTGACACAGTTAATGATGACGTCATATGATTGACTGAGAAAATGGATTCATCAATTCCTGAAATCATGAAGGATGTTGCGTTTGTCCCCATATTTTGTTATACTGTAAACAGCGATGGACAAAAATAATGCAAAATGGGAAGAAAATGACATAAATTTCTCTAATACTCCACGGGGAAATAGGGTGTGTGGGTACGTGTGTGCCAATTTCTAGCTATGCCCCACCCATTTCTAGCTAAGATCCACCAACCTTTTTCACTCGTGTTGGAATCTATTTATATGCTTTGAGCCATAAAGTCGCGGTAACTATACAGCTAAGCCATTCAATATTTTGAAACAAACCTGTTGTCATTGCATACTAAATTTATTATACTCGTTTAGTAAGATCGCATTGGATTAGGATAATCAATCCAAATGGGATTTTACTAAACTCGTGTGATAAATTGGATACCAAATGGCAAAACATTTGATATACTCTACATATCATCGTGAAATATGTCATGTTTTTATTTACATAACCAATGAGCGCTAAAACAGCTTCACTAAAGACAAGAGCCATCTCTTGCATCGAGGAAATAATTATTTTAAGACACATGCCCACGTAACTAACCACCGTCTTAAAGAACGCATGTTGTCTCAGGGGACACATTCTTCATCACGCAATAAGGGACAAATTAACCAGTGGGCCTTTTTTCAAAAGACAATCATAGACCAAGTCCCAATGAGCCACAGGCCATCGTACTTATAATCACACAGCTGCTGCATATGATCATTCATTATTCACTGGAAGTTTGCTGCAATGTGTAAGCCAGGAAACGCTTTCAACAGTGCACATGTTTGTTACTTATATTATGGGTCATTGACATTACGAGACAACAATAATATCATTTCATATGGAATTCTGGAACCAAGTCTTATCATTTAGTCCCGGCTACAATCCATTATATATTGGTAAATAAGAACAAATAAATATTTTCCCCTTAGAGAATATCTCACCAATATAAATCCAATACAAGAGGCCCAAGGGACCTGGACCATAGTCATCGAAACTAGAATGGTCATTACCAATAAGTAAAACTCTAATGAGTTGAGCGGACTTGTCGGAAGAAAACAGAGGCCATGTTTCTTTATGCATCAACTTTTCTTGAACAAACTTTAAGGGCCCTTAGTCATCAATATCATATCTCCAAAGTTTCGGCCCAATCCGTTCAGTGGCTATGGAGACGAAGTTACTTTCATGAAAACCAGGCCATCCAAGATGGCCGTGCAACCATTTGGCAAATCAAGTTCCCTTGAACAAACTTGGTTCAGCTCGTGCCCTAAATGATATTTTATGACTTTTGAATCAATGCTCAGTTTCGGCGAAAATTTTTAAAGACATTTTTAAAAACCTGACAAAATCAAAGATGGCCACCGGACAAATTGGCTGATTGGCTTCGCTTGAACAAATTTGAATCTCTACAACCTAAGGATGCTTCCTTCTAAATATAATTGAAGTCGGCCCAGTAGTTCTAGAAGACATTTTAAATTTCCCATTGCTTTAGTATGGGAGCTTTTGGCTGGAAAATGATCCAAGATGGCCGCCAAACCGTTTATCCGACAGTTTTGAAAATTGCAAATTTGAGATGAGAATACCTAAAAAAAGAAAATATATATATATATATATATATATATAACCAATTTCAGCCTCAAAATCCATTTAAAAAATCCAATATGGTCACCAAACCTGCTGTATTTTGATTGGCCCGCTGCGGCCATGTTTTTGACGGATCAACTTCCCTTGAACACATTTTAATGGCCCTTAGGCCCTAATCATATCTGCCAAATTTCGACCCGATCCCTTCAGCGGTTCCGGAGAAGTCATTTTTGCTAAAACTAGGTCAATCAAAATGGCCGCCGAACCATTTGACCAGTCAAGCACCCTTGAACAAACTTGGTTCAGCTCTTGCCCTAGATCATATTTCATGGGGTTTGCTTCAATCCACCACACGGTTTCGGAGAAGATTGTTAAATTTTTTCCTAAAATCGGCCGAAATCCAAGATGGCCAGCGGCCAAATTGGCCGATAGGCTTCGTTTGAACAAACTTGGATCCCTATGCCTTAAGGATACTTCCTGCCAAATCTAATTGAAATCAGCCCAGTGGTTCTTGAGAAGTCGTTTAAGGAAAAAAGTTGACGTATGTACGGACGCCGGACAGACGCCCGACGGTCGCCATGGCATAAGCTCACTTAGGCATTCTGGCCAGGTGAGCTAATAATAAGAGCAACCACAATCGGGGGGGGGGGGGGGGGGTCCTGCTGATTACAAAAGAGCTGCCAAGAAAACCATGAGACCAAAAAACCACCACCCGCACATGACACACTCACCCGCGCGTGCACAGATCAAAGACTGAAGCCAAAACAATCTACACGCGCGCGCACGCACGCACGCACGCACGCACGCACGCACGCACGCACGCACGCACGCACGCACGCACGCACGCACGCACACAGACGCACACGCATACATGCACACCCACGTACGTGAGCGCAAACACCCCCACCCCACACACATCCACCGATACGCGTATATAATTCACCCACCCGCGCGCATATATACACATGTGTACATGTACATGCGTGTCTGCGCATGGGTGGATTATGTTTTTGCCGTCCTTGATCTGCGCGCGCACGTGTGTGCACGCGTGTGGGTGAATTATATGTGCAGGCGTGTGCGCGCGTATCGGATATCGTATGGTATATATATACCGGGCGAGTCTCTAACATGGAAGTCCGCGCCCTAATATTTATTAGGATAGTATTATCATATTTCTTGGGCAAAGCTTATGAATCATCAGATGGCTACAAAAACTAATTTCCCTATTACCCCAGCCGTAATTATATACAATTTTATGTTATTATTATTACCTTTATTGGACAAGAATATGTATCATCAAATGGCTACAATTATACAAAATAATTTCTCTAATATCCCATGGGGAAATAGGCGGTGTATGGGGTGCGTGTGTGGTGGGGGGGGGGGGGGGAGGGGGTAATTTCTAGCCATGCCCCGCCCATTTCTAACTATGTCCCGCCCATTTCTAGCTAAGATCCACCAACTTTTTCCACTTGGAATCTATTTATATACTTTGAGCCGTAAAGTTGCGGTAACTATAGGCTACAGTTAAGCCATTCAATATTTTGAAACTAACTTGACTCGTCACTGTTGATGCATATCCCAGCAACAGCGCCCAGTAAAATTAGTTTCAAAATAGTTAACAGAATGTTTATTAAAATAGGAAATCATCAAAGACATACAAGTGCTACACCTGACAGACTTTTCAAAGTTCATGAAGGAGTTAGATATGTCACTATGTATTGTGACGTCAACTGACAAGTGGCGTAACAAGTTATGATGTCATATACTTGAGTGAGTGGTCAGAACCATACATTATAATGTTTTAACTGTTTCATGTCTAGATTTCATAGTAACACGTTTATGGACACTTGTTTTACTACCAAATGAGATTACCGATCAGGGTGATTGATGCATATAGGATCCATGCAATGTAGCTGATAGATCCAGAATTTTTCACGATTCTTGCTGAAAGCTGTTGCTTCCGCGCTTTCAGGGCCGTGACATAATACTTCAATAATTCTGTAGTTGAGATATGGGGCCCCATGGGTTGGGAAGATTAGTGCTGGTCGACAGCAATTTTTGTGGAATACCTTATCCAGGTGTTTGAGCTTTTGAAGCTGTGTTCTGCTCATGTTTTGACAGAAGGAAGTTATTTTTTGGTACATGGGTGTATAGGATTGGCTATACATTTGGCATGTTGCCAATATTCTGTGGGGTCTGTGAATGTGGCTGCGAATATCCTTTCTCCTTCGATCAATACTCACCATTCTGTTACTTTCTGATACACAGCTGGCCTTGACAGCTGGCTCTTGTGAAGGAAATCTAAGTCTTGTCTGTGATTTGATAGTGTGCGTTCGTAAAAGGATATAACTGGATAAAATGGAGAATACCGCCAATGAAGACCAGGTTGTATAATTCCTTATTATCCATAGTTAAAAGACTTAGGTCTCTAAAATTCGTTGTGTCCCATGTTCCAATTTCTGACCCCATAGAATCTGGGACGTGTGCTAACGAGATATGCCAGACGATCGCCTTCTTTAAATCCCAACAGGCGATCGGCAGATATGAAAATAGGTGTTTGCTACGGTTTTTCTAACACGAATATCGGCTGACGTCGTTTTCCGTAGGGTCCGAGCGGGTGACGTCACACCCGTGAGGCTCGGATGTTTATGCGAAGAAAATGTTTTCATTAATTCGCGCATCTGTTCTGGGTGCTGCGTACTAAAAATGGTACCAGAAAACTTTGGAATGGTCATGTTTACGTGTGATCACGATCGGTTTGCAATGATCGGTGGTGTCAAAATTCTTGTGAGATGCGTGGTCTGCGGTTTTACCGTGTGCTACAGCAGTTTGTTTACATTTTGTTGTTTCTTCACATATCGTGTCGGCTTTCGTTAGGAGTAAAATTTATATTGATTGGTAAATATACCCTGAATGCTATGCGATATGATTCCTGGAGCCGTGATACATCCTGGAGGATCAATTATGGGTGTATTTATGCCCGCTTCGTTCTTGTCGTCATAATCAATGCGATCTTTGCTGTAACGTTGCGGGGTGGGGTGCGGGAGGGTTACATTTAATTTATGGTCAATTTATTTGAAAATTAATTGTCTGCCTTCCATCCGTGTCTCGTTCCGCTTGCTTATTGTAGGTTTGTGCTTATTTTATAGGCCAAGCCAGCCCCGCCATCATGTGACGAGTGCCATAAGTTTGTACGCGTCGTGTTTAAGGACCATGTCTGTTTTAGGTGTACGCCCTGTAACCATGATCATCGATGTAATGTGTGCGCAGTGTGGTCCGTCGATATGATGGTAAAGTTCCTTGGCCAGAAGGATGTGGCTGTGTCTGACGCGGGGTCAGGCGGTCCGAGGTTAAATCGTGGAGCGTCCGGTTCGGCCGGTGGGGGCGCTCCACGTCCCCAGCTGGAGGTGGCGGAGATGGCACCGCCGGCGTGGTTCGGTCCGGCTATGCAGGGTTTTCTGCATAGCGTTCTGCCCACGCTGGTGTCGTCACTGCTTCCGAAGGTTGGGGGGCAGTTGCTCTCCATTCCATGCCTGGTACGGACCCTCTCCTTGGACGAGGAGGCCGAAGAGGAGTTATTGCTGCGGCCTGTGATGCCACGGGTGGAGCATATGGAGGTCGATTCCGTCCTGGATGGAACCGCCCTCCATCTGTCTGGCTTGGCGCAAGCCAGGGCAGCGGCTCCGCCTGTGGTTGAGGCCAATCTGGTATCGGGCACCGGTTCCGTGTCGGTTGGTTTGGCACCAGCTGGCGTGGTGACCGGTGTGCAGGGCCGGGCATGGTACTCACCTATCTCGCCCGGCCCGGCGGTCGGACATGGGGTGCCGTTGGCGCCTGTGTTTGGCCATGGTTCCGCGTAAGCTACGGGTCGGGACGGTTTTCCGTGAGGACCTATCTCATGGACTGGTATGGTTCATGGGGTGGCGGCGGAACCGGGTGGTACCGGAGCTCCTTGCTGGGAGGCCGTGGCTGGCAGACCCATGAGCGCGTCAACGGGTGACGTGTTTGCGGGTGTTTCCTCCTCGGAAATAGACTGGTCCGAGGCGCTGGCTTGGCTAGCCAGGGTGGACCCGTCTGTGGTTTCGGCCACGGCCGAGGAGGATGCGCCCCGTCCGTCGGTTGCATCGATTCGGACGGGGATCTTGCCCGCGGCCCGGCTCCAGTCAGTGGGACTGGATCCACGGTTCATAGAGTTGTTGGATGCTATTTATAGCAAGCAACTTGCGACCAAGGGCCAGCTCCCTGCGGCCTCCAGGGAGGTGCGGGCAAGGTGTCATATTCCGCGCGGGGAATACGACAGATATGGTGTAGTGCCGTCGGTCACGGAGGATGACCGATGGGTCCTGGGGGTTCAGAGTGCTGGAGCGGGTGGCCCCGGTCCGGCACTTGTGGACAGGTCCCAGGTACACCAAGAGGAAGTCCTGTCCCTATGCGACGAGGGTGTGAGGGCAGCTGTGAGTGCTGTCAACCACTCTTATCGTCTCCTTCAGTCGGTGTGGGCTGAAGCGGGGGCAGGCCACCCTGTGCCACCTGTGGCGCTTTCGTGCGTGAATGACGGCTTGGTGCTGTCTATGGACGCATTGGCAAGGGTGCAGGCGCATGTGACCAAATCCAGGAGGCAAATGGTTATTGACCATATGCGTCCGGCTACGGCAGTCAGGGAGCGTCTTCTTGCGCGGGCCATCCTAGATACGGCCAGTATCGCGCAGAATCGGTTGGCGGTCAACCTACAGCTGGAGCTAGTGCGCCAAGCGCAAGCACTAGGGGCTGTAGGGAAACCGCTAGCTGGACAACCTCCAAAGAAGCAGAAGAAGCATAAGGGCAAGGCGAAAGCTAAGCCTGCTGCGACTTCTGCTTCAGCTGGTTTTTCTCAGCCGCCGCCGGCTAAGAAAGCCAGGAAGGTTGTTGAGGCTCCTACCCTCACGAAGGTTGCTCCTGACCGCCCTAGAGGCGGGAAGGGCAAGGGGAAGGATAAGGGTAAGTCCTCCTAGGGCGGACAGAAGGGGGCGGATCGTACCTGAGGGTACGAGAGCTCCCTTCATATCCGCCTGGACCACACCTGTGCGACAGGAACAGCGGTGCCAGTTATACCCGCCGTGCCAAGACCGAAATGGTTCTCTCTCTCTCGTTAAGAGAGGGTGGGGGGTGGGTAGCGGACCGCGAGCCGGACAACCCCGTTAGACGTCGAGGCGTCTATGGTGGGTGGAAGGCTCATGCGTTTCGTCGAGGCATGGCGAGGTGTGACATCAGACAGTCTGGTCCTGGGATGGTTATCCCAGGGTTACATGCCGGAGTGGTGGGACTTTCCGCCACAAGATCTGTCTTTGGCACCTGTCTGGACACTCGTACCAAGGGAGCCAGACAAGTTAGAAGCCGTGCAAAAGGAGGTGTCGGGTTTGCTTCTGAAGGGAGCAATAAAACCAGCGAACCGGAACACTCCAGGCTTCTATTCAAACATGTTCCTTGTCCCCAATAGCACGGGGGATGGAGACGCATACTCAATCTCAGGCCATTATATTGGTTTATCCATACGCCTTGGTTCCAGATGGAAACGCCGAGATCGGTAATGGCGGGATTGAGGAAGGGAATGTGGTGTGTGGCGATCGATCTGAAAGATGCATATTTCCACATTCCAATGAACCGGAGTTGGCACAGGTTTCTGAGATTTGCGTTTCAGAATCAAGTATGGGAGTTTACAGTTCTCCCGTTTGGCCTGTCGACAGCTCCGAGGGTTTTCACAAGAGTGGTCCTTGCGGTGACAGCGTTTCTCAGAAAAGAGAACGTGGCGCTACACACCTACATAGACGACTGGCTGCTCAAGGCAGACTCGGCAGCCAGGTTGAACGTGGATACTGCTCTGACTCTGAAGTTACTTTCAGATCTAGGCTGGATAGTCAACAATGAGAAATCATTTATTTGGGGATGCGATTCGATCTCGAGGAGGGCAGGGTTTACCCGTCAGAGCCCAGAGTGGTGTCTCTGTTAGCCATCCTCGAGTTTTCGAGTGGGAAACCACATTCAGGCGAGGCGGTTTCTTCAGATGCTGGGAATGATGGTCTCCATGGAGCAGGTGATCCCGTTCGCTGCTCTAATGAGGAGACCTATCCAGTTGTATCTGATGTCTCTCTGGAAACAGAGAACAGAACCCCTGTCAAAACTGGTTCCAGTTTTGGAGCCGATAATATCGCATCTGCTATGGTGGAAACAGCGTCAGAATCTCCTAGTAGGGGTTTCGCTGCACCTACCTCGCCCCCAGCTGTCCGTGTACATGGATGCGTCGCTGGAAGGGTGGGGTGCCTGCCCGGGAGAACACCAGGTCTCGGGCACATGGACTCTCCTGGAGAGTCAACTGCATATCAATCTGTTGGAAATGATGGCAGTGGAACTGGCGTTGGAAGAGTTTCTTCCGATGATCAGGGGCAAGGTGATATTGATACGGTCGGACAATTCGACGGTAGTATCATACATAAATCGCCACGGCGGGACCAGGTCTCCCACACTTTGTATCAAAGTGTGGCACTTGATTCAATGGTGCAGGAATTACTCAGTTGTTTTGAAAGCAGCTCACATTCCAGGCCGATTGAACATTCTGGCGGATGCTTTGTCTCGCAGACAGAGAATTCTGCCAACAGAATGGTCCCTCAACCCTCCAGTTCTACGAAGGATCTTCGAGCATTGGGGCAAACCCAACGTGGACTTGTTCGCCACAAAGGAAAATGCTCAAATCATGACTTATGTCTCGCCGATTCCAGATCCAAATGCCGTCGATACAGACGCTCTGGCGATAAGCTGGAGGGGGATGCACGCTTACGCATACCCACCCACCAGCCTTCTACCGAAGGTATTGGTGAAGATCAGGGGGGAACCGTGTCTGGTCCTGCTAATAGCGCCGTATTGGCCGAGCAGGGCGTGGTTCACGGATCTGCTAGATCTGTTGGTGGAAAACCCAGTGCAGTTGCCCGAGATTCCGAACATAATCTCCCAGGCCAAGGGACGCTTCCTACACGAGCGTCCCGAAATGTTCAAATTGACTGCGTGTATGTTATCAAACAGCGTTCCACGTCGGAAGGCTTTTCTCGACAAGCTGCTGATTTCGTCGCGGCTGCGACAAGGAGAGCAACCTTCAAGTCATATAACAACAAGGTTAACAGATTTGCAGACTGGTGTGAAGAAAAGGGTATTGATACCTTTCAATCCACTATTCAGCAAATAGCAGACTTTCTCTGTGAGCTGTTCTTTTCAGGACTAGCTCCCGTCACAATTGCTGGATACAAGTCAGTTTTGGCATCAGTTATCCCTTGTCTAGCCAACAGGGATAGTCCAGAGGTGGCCCAGTTAAATGTGATGGTGAAGGGAATGAGCAATCTCCGACAGAGACAACCAGTAGTCATTCCTGCCTGGAGTCTATCTTTAGTGCTTAATGTACTGGCCAAGCACCCTTTCGAACCGTTGCGTTCGGCTAGTCTAAAGCATTTGACTCTAAAGGCGGTCTTTCTATTGGCAGCTTCCTCAGCTAGAAGGCGCAGTGAGATCCATGCGCTTTCGGCAGAGAGGGACCGATTTATTGTCTCTGGAGAGGGTCTGCGTCTTCTGCCAAGAGCAGAGTTTTTGTCAAAGAATCAATCTTTGAGATATCCCAGCAAACTGATCATAATACCGAAGTTAACTAGGTTTGATCGTGATGCCAGTGTCTGGTGCCCGGTCCGTGCTTTGACTAAGTACAAGAAATGGACTGACTCGTTATGGTCGAACGATAGACATCTATGGATCTGTCATAAGAAGCCTTATGGCGCCGCATCCATGGATTCTATCTCTCGTTGGGTAGTCGAATGCATTCAGACTACTCATGAGATGGCGACTTGGCACCAGGTGCAAGGCGTAAGGGCACACAATGTTCGAGGAATACCCGCCTCGACCGCCCTTTACAGTGGTGTTCCGTTAGAGGACATCATGGCCATTGCACAATGGCACTGTGAGTCCTCATTTACGGATTACTATATGAGGGATGTGTCAGACTCAACCAATCCACTCGCTTTAGCTGTTTTGAGACGATAGTTAAGTGACCACACTGCTCTTCACCCTTTTTTCACTTCGTTTAGAAAAGAACCTAAAGCAGGCATGGTCGGGCGTGAGGATGACAACCAGATTGTGTCACTGATGGCCGGAGCAGTGAATGGTTGGAGGCGGTATGTCTGAAGTCCAGTTATCATAAGGTAATTCATTAGTGAGAGTTTTTTGTATTATGTCTATATATCATGTTCATTCATCTTATATATTCATGCTCATTCCCAGGCTAATACATGTGGATATGCAAGGAGCAGTTAACCCTCTTGGCATATTTGTGTTTCAGGCGAGATACATGTTCATGAGTTCTCTCCCTTTTCTTAGGAGAAAAAGGGGGGGGGGGGCAGTGACGCAAATGTGATTCGGTTTCGGTAACTTGACGGTCATTTTAGGTCTCCATTAGTCAAGTTGTTAAGTCTAAAATCTTTCTCCAAGGGGCAAAAGTAGCATTTATGGCTTGCCCCTTCCCACCAGGTTACTGAACAAATCTGGTGTATATCAGAAAGTAACAGAATGGTGAGTATTGATCGAAGGAGAATGCAGGAAATTTCAATTTCCCTTTCTCCGAGATCTAACAATACTCACCATTCTGTTACGGACCCAGCCTCCCAGCCCCACGGAGACAAGCCATGGTTTTCTCTTGTTTGGTGGCTATGCAAACAATATCAGCTCTATGGTAGACGGGTACTCGGCAGTTGGGAGCCGAGTACCCGGTTCCAAGGAGTCGGTAAAGCTTTCTAAGTCTATAGTCCTAGAGCCAGCTGTCAAGGCCAGCTGTGTATCAGAAAGTAACAGAATGATAGTATTGTTAGATCTCGGAGAAAGGGAAATTGAAATTTCCTGCAGTCTTTAAGAGATAGATTGCGTCTATGGCCAAAATGTGGAATTTCTATGATTGTGCGCCGACAATTTTGGTTGCTTTGCAGTTGTGGCTACTGGCTTTTGATGACTTTCTGAGCTAGTTTGCTGTGTTGATGAAAGTCAGTTATACACGGTATTCTGGTGTTGGTAGGTTTCGGTAGAATATCTTAAGAGTTTTTGTCCCATTTGTAAGCCAGAGATTAGGTCACTCGTTGGATATCATGTGCGTTTTTTGAGGAAATCAGTTTCTGTAACAGATCCTTCTTAGTCTCAGGAATTGTCCGTATGAGCTTGCTTGCTTAGATGATACCGGGTGTGATGTGTATTAATGCAGATATCTGGGTGTTGTGGAATAATGCAGATATCCGTGTATATCGGTGGGTTTGGTGTACACATTAAATCCCAGGTGTTTATTTGGGGACAAATTTAATAGATTTTGTAGATTGTTCTGCTGTGAATTTAATGTTCGGCTGCGCATTATTCATATTATGGGGTTTTCCAGATTAGGAAAATGTCATCAATATATCAGAGAGCGGGTTTGTGGTCGGCTGTGCTTAGTAGTTGGGCAATGCAGATATTCACATAGCAGGGTACTACTTTAGTGCACATAGCTGTGCCTCCAACTTGCAGGTAATGATCATCGCTGAACTCAAAATTGTTACACGTTAGGGCAATTTTGAGTAATGCCAGCAGCCTGCGTGTGAGCTGTCCTGAAAACCCATGTATACTTGAGACTGCTTTTAGACACTCAGTGTGGGATGGGATGTTGGAGTACAGTGAGGTGACATCCATGTTGACCAATGTTGCGTGTTGCGGAATGGCTCCAGTTTTCCAATTTATGTGTACGTCAGTGGTGTCACGGATGTAAGATTTCACCTTGGTTAGGTAGTTGGCCATCTTATTTCATATGGATCTTAGGGAGTAGATGCTGGCTGGCTTGGTCTTAGGTGATAGTTTGTCCATGAAACTATCGCTAGTGCTATTTGGGGTGTGAGCTATTTGAGATTCGTGTGGCATTGGTGTCCGGTGTGGACATGTTTTCAATTTCCCAATAGCTAAGAGCGAACTGAAAATGTAGTTTCAACCATAATCTTCTAAAGAAATTGTTTAGATCTTTATGAAGTTGTCCTAGGTTAGGCTCGGTAACCATTGGGCTGAAGCTTAGGCGTAAGCCCAGTCTCTAGGACTTCCCATGTTTCCTTTGAAATAGCTTTGGATGGAAGGTTGACAACAAAAGGTTTTTGCTGACCGGAAAATTTATTTTTGTAGTTTAGAAAAATATTCAAATTATAGTTGTATGTGACTACTTAAGTGATTGTATTAACAAAGTTAGTCTCTTGACTAGCTGGAACATATGTGCCCCTTTCCCTTGTCCATGCTCATTTTGGCAGACTTGTGGCCCATTCACATGTTTTCAGGGTTGTGGTCATGACTGCTTTCTGTGCTTCTAGAAATACTTCTTCGTTTTCTGCTGCTGCCTTGAAACCTGCTTTCTGTCGTCTGTTCGAAAGTCGGCCTGCTCTGTTTCCGAGTAGCGAGAGGTTGTATGACGCGACATTGCTTCACAAGTTAATATCATCATTATTGATAGAAATGGATGCTTCTAGTTTATCCAGTTGCAGTAGCATCCATGTATGTTTGCACGCACCATTGCGCCATTGGTGGTAGGCCTGCACGTGTTCCTCTGGGATACAAGGTTTCTTCCGTGGGTTCGCGTCTGGGCAGTGGTACCTCTTCGACTGCCTCGTTGTCCATCTGTGACCATTTGTGTCTCTGCAAATTTTTCACCAAATCATCAATGACAGCATTGTTGAATAGGTTAGCTATGGTTTCTGCTGACCGCGCTGAGTTGTTGGAAGACGTGCTTGCTGATTCCATACTGTTGACTCTTGGAAAGAATCACTCTAAACTTCTTTGAATGTGATAGAATTCTCCAAAAGGTTGGTAGCATTTATTGTTCCTGACGTGAACTTGTGCATTAATTACTGTCACACACACCCACATAGCCACATCTGTTAAAGTATAACAGGAAGGTCAAAACTGTGTTTTTGGCATCCAGACTCACATTTGAGGACATTGTTAAACTATTTTCAAGGATTTTTAGCTGAAGGAAGCAGCTCAATAAATTGTCATGTGCCTTAGTTCGTCAGTCAGTCAGTCACAAAAGCTTATTTGCCATGCAAAGGGATTTCTAGACGTTGGCCATGATCTAGATAAAAGAACTCAGAACCGGATCAGATCAAATTCTGGATTGGTAGATGTCTCAGAAAATACGGGTGCAATTTGGCTCGAACTTTAACCCAGGAAATGGTATAACCATAGGACCAATAGAATTCCACAACATTGGGTGTGATTTGAAATCTGGAAAAGAAAAAGAAAACCCTGACTCCACATCTACTGAGATTCTATCAAGCTTGTTTTAAGATCTTTGCAGACGTTTTACCTTTTTCACAGAAGCCTTTAATGGGCAAGGCATACAAAACGAATGCACATTTGCAGACCAAATGGACATTCACTAAACAAGTACTTCAAACAGCTTTCAGGTCAAATTAGTTTCAAAACATTCAAAAGAATATTTCTTAAATGTACATCATAATGAATTTATGCAATCTACACCTGTAGAGTTAAAATGGCTAATGTAATCCGTTCAACTGTGTAGCACTCTAATCTCAAATTCAAGCCAATGGACTTTCCATTTTTAGCTATGCCCCGCCCATCACTAGCTAAGCTCCACCCACACCTCGCCGTGTTTGGATTGATCGATCCCCAAATGCCCTATCTATAAATTTCCTGAAAACTATGCAGGGAAGCTGTTGAATATTTTGTAACTAATTTGACTGGGTGCTGTTGCTGCCTATGGCAGCAACAGCGTCAAGTCAAATTAGTTTCAAAATATTCTACAGAATATTTATTAGATAGTAAAAGCAAACAATTTGTACAACAACTCATAGACCGTCATCAAATATGCGTTCGTGACGTACTTATTGACGTCATTCATGACGTCATCCACTATGATGTCATTCTACACACCGCGTAGATGATTATGACGTCATATGATGGGTACATAGTCTGGAAAGGTGAATTACACATATGTAACCTGTTGAATATATTGAAATTAATTTGACTGGAATACATTGTTTCAAGGGGTAAGATCACAAAAAGCGAGTGTGTATGTAGCGATCCAATAACCAATTTGGCCCGTTTCTAAATGTTGCAGGACCATTTGTAAATGGCACTGACCCATATACCAATTTCTTATCGGCGCACCTGTTTGTAAACAGTGCACGGCCCATATGCTAATATCAAACTTGCGCCAATAGGCAATACATCCATAAATTCATTAATTCTTTCTTGCTGATCATTTCAGTGATCCATTCAGGTGTTCAGACGTGTGATTGTATTTATGGGTGTGTTCATTCATACATGTCTTTGTTGCTTATGTATTTATCTGTCCATTCATCCATCTGTTCGTTCATTCACTCATTCCTTCAGATGGGTAGTCAATAATTATGCATGCATCAGTAAAAGAATGAGTGCATATATGCTTGTGCACATCAGTAAGTGCTGGACAATAGAATTGATTCAAGCCGCTGATTAATCCATTGTTTTGTGATTATACGTAATGTATGTACATAAGGATCAAAGTGATTAATGAGAGGTTTGATAACGCAAGGATCAAATGAAGTGACTAACATGGAGTACAATTCATGTATTTTTGGACTCCATTCATAAGCACTTTAAATACCGCTCAAATTTATGAAAGCAAAATTAAATCTTCTCATGAGGAAATATCCATTTGTAGAGCAAGAGATTATTTTTGAAGAATTAACAGCCCTTATTTATGCATACATTAGAACAATATTTTGGTTAAAACTGTGTGCCTCACACCTCTCCCAGCGCTTAAGCAGCCATGTCATATACAGATTCAGTGACCCACCACCACCTAGTTTGATAGACTGCGTTTCTTTCGGTAAGACGTGTCAAATAAACTAACCTAGTGACTGAAAATTAATCATTGATCTACAAAGGTAGGGCTAGAAATCACAATTCGTTTACAACTACGTACATTTCTTATTAGCGCAAATTTTATATTGACATATGGGCCATGACCATCTACAAACGGGAATGCCGAATTGCTGACAACAAATTTGCTTATGAGCTATGCATCATTTACAAACGGGCTCGCTGATAAGAAATCTGCATACAGTCCATGCGCCATTTACACACAGGTGTGCCGATAACAAATTGCCAGATGGTTCTGTACTGCTTACAAATGGGTGCACCGATAACAAATTGATATATGAGTCGTTTACAAACAGACCAAATTGGTTATTGGTGCATTACATATACACAGTATTATTATAACCATGCTTGCAGAGGTATATAGTAATCGCTTTGTCTGTGCGCACATGTGTGAGTCTGTCTGAGCGTGCGTCCATCCCGGATTTTTTGTCTGGACCATATTTTCACTGGATTTCATGTATAGTCACTAAACTTGTTATATGGATGCATCATGGACTAAAGATGTGTTGTGTATCAAAGTAGGTCACTGTGACCTACTTTTCACAGTTTACTGAACAGCATAGATTATTCTTGTCCGAGCTGTAGTTTCAACAGTTTTTTGTATACAGTAACCAAACTTAGTATATGGATGCATCATGGACTAAAGATGTCTTGTATCCAAAGTAGATACTTTTCACGATTCATTGATTATCATAGATTAGTCTTGTCTGGGATGTAGATTCACTCAATACCACTGCAGAGGGTGGCTTTTGTTAACAAAGGGTTAAAGACAACATACAGAAATGTATTGGGTAATTTTATGCTTCTGTTACATATTAAGATAAATACTCTTACAGTACAGCTAATAAATAAGGTAAAATGTTTCCAAATACAAAGAGAGAAACATGTTAGTTAGCACAGATTGTTGTGAAGGGTTGAGATGATTACCGTAGTAGCGGCTATGGTGACACAGGCTGGAGCATGCATTATTTGTTGAATAGCAGGTGGAATTTTGTTCATGTAGGCCGTGATGGGTTTAATTAACCCGTTAACCTTCGAATTTGTTCAAAAAATTTCCAATTTCTCATAGAAAATGTCCATTTGCAGACAAAGAGAACTGTTTTTGAAAATTTACCAATGGAATGGAACAGTTATTGAGCCAGTAACTCCAGTGGTAACTTCTCAAAAATAGTCTTCTCTTGGTCTGTAAATGGACATTTCTCAAGACCACTGCAGAAGCTGTTTTTGGCTGATATGAGGTATAAATGGTTAAAGACACCTGCCAGATGGGTGTTGCTCTGTATGGTATCTGAATCATGGCTGGAACTGAGATTGGATTGATTTATTACTAGTGGAGTGACACTGGCTGAAACAAGTGCAATTTGCTGGACAGAAGAAAGTCTTGACTTTATCTGAAGATCATTGTATAAACACACCTGCCAGGTTGCTGGCAGTTTGCATTGTGCAGGTAATAGTACCAGAACTTGGTCCAAATAGCGTGGATTCCTGGTTTGTAAGATCGGATTTGGGCCATATTTCTTTCCATTTCTAGCCATGCTCCACCCATTTCTAGCCATGCTCCACCCATTTCTAGCCATGCTCCACCCATTTCTAGCTTAAAGTTCCAACCACTTTTCCCCCACATGTTGGAATTGATTTATATATTTGAACCACAAATTCCCAGAATCTCATTTTCATGGCAATATACCGGTAGGTGGTTGAATATTTGAAACTAATTTCACTCGGGGCCATTGCTGCCTATGGCAGGAACTGCTCCCATTCAAATTAGCTTCAAAATATTCAAAGAAATCTTTATTAAATTGTAAATCCATCAAAGACATACAATTTATACACTTGCCAGACTTTTCAGGCTTCATGACAGAGTTATAATTCATAGAATCGCGATGACATAATCAAATTTCCCATAATACCCAAGGAGCGACGCCATTTTTGGAGGGGCTAATTTAACATTATGAGGTGTAAAACCTTAATTACATTTTCTTTACTATCTTGCAAAATTCACTCATGAATTGATGTTTTCTTATACGTGGCAGGGTTATTATAGACTCTCAGATACAGGATGTAATGGTTTGAGCTTCATGGAAAATGTAAACAATGCTTTGCTATGGGCAGTCCTCTTTAGCATGTAGTAAGTTTGCCCCAACTTTAATGGCAGCTGATCTCAAGATGCCCGGATGTGTGAAACTATGAATACGTCATTATGCATGTTACCTAAGCTACCGAGTGATGTAACTGATTATAACCGCAGATACTCGAGTGACAGATCAAATCCTTCCTTAGCAGTTTCTGGTCTGTAAGGGCCAAAGGGTCAAAGAGCAACAATTTTTGTTCACTATACACAGGCATTAGTGTATTCTAAGAATAACTGTCACATTCTGTATTTTGCTCACAAAAGTACTTTGTCTGATGAGCTTGTGTAGAAGCTGACCATTATAATCATATGAAATATTTAACCATTTAAGCCGTAAATTTGTTCAAGAAAAATTTAATTTTCTGAAAGAAAGTGTCAATTTGTAGACGAAGAGAAGACTATTTTTTTTTTATTTACCACTATAATGACTGACTCGGTTATCAAGCCAGTCATTGCGGTTGTAAATTTTCAAAAATGTTCTTCTCTTGGTCTGCGAGTGAACAATTTCTCAAGACCACTACAGGAGCTGTTTTTGGCCGGTTTGAGTATACAGGGCTAAAAGTACAGCTTTAATGTACAAAGTTTCTATATGTGGGAAATCAAAAGACATCTCATCTCATGCAAATCTACCAATAGAATATTACTATAGCGGCTTCCTTCCTAGCATCATGAAGATAGGCCAGCGCACAGTGAATGACTCATCCTCAGCGTAAACACACTTCAGTCTGGAAGTTAAGAAAATATTTCTGTACATAATATCAATAAAAGATGGCTGCCACACTTCCTCAGCATTCAACCATTTGAATCCAAGCATCTCAGCTTCACGACAATTATACAGGAAAGGTATTGAAAATTTTGAAACTAATTTGACCGGTATCGATATTGAATCTGCTGATTCTATGGAGAATGATTGACAATGTGGTTGATGCCTTAATCAGCAACAACTTACTTCCCTAATTGCTCGTCTAATCTGCAACAAGTTTCAACTGAAAGCTATGATGATTATTTTAGAATATGCAGATGGAAAGCTGCAGCAGTAATAATTTTCATTTAAATTTGTATCAAAACTGTAGATATGTTGCTCTCACATTGGCTACTAATTATTTTGACAATAATTTGACTGATTTCTGTTTCTGTTGTTGACAGCAACAACTTTAATGCACATTCTTGTCAAATTATACATCAGCTTTCTCATATTTTCTCCTAGAAATTGATATGTGTGCTCTGAATAATACTGAAATATGCGCTGTCAATCGTACTGCCATGACACATCCTATGCGCTCACATCTCAAGAGCTGGCTGACAAATGAACAGTTGCACATGCAGATGAGGACTTTTTGTTTAAGAAATCCTGGTCTGTACAGACAACAGACGTAACTAATATGGTGTCCAATAGTTAGAATGAACATTGAGTCTGTGCAATGTTTGTTGGGTAAATTGCACAGAAATCAGCAAGCATATCATATCTCATGCAAATGTGTCTCTATTTAATTGAACATGAGAGCTTTAACACGACTATTATTTAGAGGTTAAAATGGAGGAATACAGTTTTAGCCATGCCACACCATCTCGAGCTAAGCTCCACCCATGCTTTGACAGTCTTGGGATCAATCGATCCCTGCCCTCTATGAATCTCATTTTCCAGAAAACTATACAGTTAAGCTGCTGTATATTTTGAACCTAATTGGAATGGGTGCCTATGGCAGCAACAGCACCCAGTCAAATTAGTTTCATAATATGCAAAAGCAGGTTTATTAAACAGTAAAGACATCCAATTCGTACAACAATGCTTAGTCTGTCATCAGTTAAGGTTTTGTTATGCACTTGGCTATGTCATTCATGACGTAATTGATTATGTCAGCCTACACGTCACATCGTTGCTATGATGTCATATGACTAATAAATAAGCTGGTTTCCTCCATTAACGTGACTAGTAAAAAACCTTAATATTGAAAGAGCGGGGGGGGGGGGGGGGACCTGACCCAATGACCTCACTATCATTATGCTCCCTCAGCATGTTAAGTAAATCTGAAATATAAATGCAAATGATTTGCTAAATGGAAAAATGTTATATGTTCCATTCCATTAGAGTTAACTACTACGTCGACGCATTCCTCCTATTAAACACCTATGCCTTAATAGAAGTCTACCCCCAAACTCAGCAATGTCAGTCCCTAGATTTTCTTAGCACTTTGAAAACGGGAAAACTTCCTAATACAAGCCTACCTCCAAACTCGGCATCTTGGTTTGACAAAGTTTTTCCAGATATTGACGTCGATAAATAATCCATCGTTTATTACATCAAAATTTGTCATAAAAGTTGAAATCCAGTCTTTAAAATGGTTGAACATGAATAGCACGAAGATTGGACACATTTCCTGGTACAGAATATTTTCATCAGACAACTATCTTTAACATATACTAGGCCCACCACCACAGCAGTAAATACTATTATGTAGGACCGCATAAAGTGTTTACAATCGTTTATTACACGAAAATACTTCTTCAAATCTATCTAATAAAATGTTGTCGTGAAAAATGCAAATCATGTGATATGAGGAAGTTGCGCATAGATTCAATATTTAGAGCGAGTACAGTTTCACGAACCCTGTAGTTTTAGACTCGGAACGCGGAAATTACTATATTGCATGATGGTAACCCCTAACTGTACGTTAGATCAGATCCGCATATACAGGTACTGGTTTAATAACTGCATGTTTATATGACTCCTGTCATACATGTCATCCCCACAAGGAAGTTGAGATCGCTTTACAGCATTTTGCATTCGTATCTTGCGAGATTCCCTTCGAGAATGCGCGAAGCCAGGCCTTTATTTTTATTTTGTGCATCTCAAATTGTGAATAGTCAATGGAATAAGAATGAATTCAATGGCTAATCAAACAATATATCTCAGAATTCTCGTCTAGATAGATGAACTCGTGACTCAGTATCTATACTTAGTCTACATGCATGTGCTAGTTTTCCAATGTAATTTCATGGCATTACGGAAATACATGTATACATCTAGCATGAGCTTATTAGAGGCCGATTTGGGGGTTGCCCAAACATTTTTTTGGTAAAACTCCCTAATATAAGCCTACCCCCTTTCTCAGACAATCTACTGATGAAATTTCTCCATCACTCCCCTGATAGACGCTTAGGCTTCTAATACGTGTAGGAGGAATATGGTAATCCCCGAAATATAAGCTGATAAGTTTTGCTAAACGAAACAAGAGATATCATGCAGAATAAACCCAATATCTCGCCATGCTGCCACAGAACTCGGCCTGCCTTGGACTAAACATTCAGTGAAAAAATAATCTCCAAGCCATACATTTGCATATACAAATCAGTTCTAAAATAATCAGAGTCCAAGCCCTGTAAAAATTTGTAAAGATTTTCCAGTCTATTTATTTTTCATGCAGACTAGTTCTAATCATTGTGTAGAATGAATCTGTAGTTTTATTCAAAGCGGATAACCCCTTGTGGATGAAAATGTGTTTTTTAAAAACCATACCCACAGCAAAAATCCTTAACCTGACAGTATAAAACTATCTAATGTCAAAAGCAGAAAAAGAATGGGAAAATTTTGAAAATCAATTTCTTTCTAAAGGAATGGAAAAGGGATATAACAAAAGGTGTTTATTGATAAATTCATACAATATTAAATAAACTACCACTGCTAAAAATGGAAATGAATTGGAATTATTTGCGAAAAAGCATTTACTAGATCTAGGAGCTCTTAGCTTGGAACCAATTAGTGACGTAGCTGGTGCTTCACACTCCGCCGTGTGTGCTAGTATACCGCGTACTCGAATATAACAAAAGCAAACCCGAATATAGTTTCGTAAGCAGTATGAATAGTATTCTCTATAGGCGCTGATGTAGAGCGATTAACTCGCTACTGTTAATTCACTATTGATCCTTTTGAAAACTTTATATTTCAAAGTTATTGTTTCTGGTGGAAGCAACGAGTTTCGGTGAAAATGATTTCAAAATAGACTTCTGCTTTACAAGATCATAACACGATGCCTACTGAATATTTTGAAATTCATGTAACTGAATGTAGATCCTGTCTCTGGAAACAAGGACTTTCAGTGAAATTGTTCTAAGATTTGATAGTATTTTACCTGTAGGACGTAGTGAGTAATCAGCTTAACTCAAATATAACTTTGTTTATATGACCATCTGTAGCTGCTATTATTTATTCGCTCAGTGTACACGAGAGCATGTAGGACCCGCTGTGTCACTAATTGGTTCTCGCCATAGTGACATAAATGGTATTTAGCTGCTTTCTTCAAATTATACCAATTTATTTCTGTTTTTACTGGTTGTTTATTATATAAATCTATCATTCTAGAGCATTTGTTAGTTCATTGATCCTTTCCTTTAATACACACTAGTCCTAACGATCCCATAGAACAAATCTGTGAAGTTTTATGGAAATCTTATACCTCTTTAGTGAGTAAATTGCCATTTGAAAACAAAATTAACAAAAACTTTGACACCATCGCCATCGTAAAAGTGATACCTATGTCTCGCTTCCTGCTTCGCCATCTTACAGTAACAATGTTTCCAAATTTATCACCAGTTATCACATGAAAGTGAATTCAACATAGGAACCTGAGGCTTCAATACTCGGATTGGTCTAAATGTATTAACCCTTTAATGGTCTAGATTTATTAGGAAAATTTAAATTTTTGCTTAGTGAATGTCTATTTGCAGGCCAGGAGACGACTATTTAAAAAAAAAAGCACTGGAATGACTGGTTCAGTTACGAGCAAAATTTCATAAGATTTTCTTTTCTTGGCATGCAAATGAACATTTTCAAGAATGCTGATCTTGACCATTAAAGCGTTAATTTTTGTGAATCTGAACAAGCACTTATTGACCTACTTGTCTTTTAACTGCACGAGGACATGTTCAACTGGGTACTGTCTGTGATATTTCTGATAAGCTGACCATGTGGATGCATATCCAACAAATGCATCCACCGTCATTTGCTTGCAAATCTCCAGATCATTCTTCCTGTAAGAAACACACATAATACCATTACACAATTATCTACCATCAGTGGCCTATGTGCATATTCATGAGCAACAATAGTTAAATGGCACATACCAAAAGTTGTTACACTATATACTAAGACTTGGCTGTCATCTTTGTTGTTAAAAATATTCAGCGATCTGCTATCAAATAAGCTGTTAACCCTTTAACCCATACAGACAATAAACTACAAATTCTTTTTGATATAAGAATAATTATGTTGAATATTTTGAAACTAATTTGAATGGGAGCTGTTGCTGCTATGACAGTAACAGGTTTCAGTCAAATTAGTATAAAAATATTCAACAGCTTACTTGTATGGTTATATTATTATTGAAACACTGGAATTACAGAGATTAAAAGGTTAAAGACAGTTGCAACGTATCAAAACTTTAGCAGTCAAGATGACCAAACATGGGTTCTACAGTGGAAATCAGTGGTCAAGATGGCTAAACATGGGTTCTACGGTGGAAATGAGCGGTCAAGATGACCAAACATGGGTTCTATGGTGGAAATGAGACCTGACCATCTGCAGACCAAGTGTATTTTTTTGAAAACTTTCCACTGGAATTCCTACATTGAGAATTCAATCTTGAATGTATTGAAATTACTTTGACTGGAGCCTGTTGCTGCCATAGTTATAGGCAGCAACGGGTCTCAGTCAAATCGATTTCAATATATTCAACATAATATTTCGTACATCATAAAGAATTTGTCATTTTTTATCTGTAAAGGTCAAAGAGATAATGTGATTCTCTAATAGCGGGATTCATTTCTAGCTATCACCTGCTGATTTCTGGCTACGTTTCACCAACTTTTTACATGTGTTGAAATCAATTTGAAACTGAAATCTGATCTCCCAGACCTAAGACTTTACTGTAAGCTCCGGGATATTGTGAAACAAATTTGACAGTGGGCTGTTGTTGCCTGTGGCAACAGCTACCAATTTGTACACTTTTGTGACTGGCATTTCTTGACACAGCTGTAACATCATTTTGATTGTGACATTGGCTATCATATGACATATTTGATTATGACATCAGCTACTTGCGTGACAGATCAGATCCGTCCATTATAAAACAAGACACTAATGTTTATTTTGGTAACCAAGATAATCATGACTTTGACCACTAAGTTGAAAGGACCCTTTATCAGTCTCAGGGCAAAAATGCTAAATTTATAAGTTTCGTGATGATCAGGGCCGAGCTTAAGGCAGTGCGATAAGTGCATCTGAACAGGGCCTCCAATTTTCCAGGGCTCACAAACAGTGACACAAAAAAGTTTTTGTCTCAATTTTTAGGGTTCTGCGCAGACCTGGGGGTAAAATACTTTCAAAAGTATTTAAATGCAAATACTTCACATTTGTTCAAATGCAAATACTTTCAACTTTGTTCAAATGCAAGTGCAAATGCAAACACTTTTGTTAAAGGATTTCAAATACTTCAAATATTTTCAAATGCTTTTAATTTTTTAGCCATATCAGATATGACTTTCATGATTTCTGAGATGAAATGGGTTAACAGTTGTACACTGCATTGCTACATACATGTACCAGGCAGCAGCATCTTTCAGTTAAATTCATTTCCAAAGGTTCAAAGATACACATACCCATATAGAGTCCAACTCACTGTTAAGAGATCAGCCACGGGAGAATAGAAGATCTCACTTAACCCGTTAACCCTTTCACGATGATGCCGGCCAAAACCGGCCTCTGTAGTGGGCTTGGGAAATGTCCATTTGCAGGCCAAGAGAAAACTATTTTTGAAAATTTACCACTGGAATGACTGGCTCGATAACCGAGCCAGTCATTCCAGTGATAAATTATCAAAAATAGTTTTCTCTTGTCCTGCAAATGGACATTCGATAAGTAAATATTAAAATTTTTTGAACAAATTTAGTCATTAAAGGCGTAAGACTCAAATTCTGATAATTTATCATTGGACTGACTAGCTCGGTAACCGAGTCATTACAGAATTTACAGTTGTAAATCTTTAAGAATGATCTTCTCTTGGTCTGCAATAGGACATTTCCTATGAGAAAGTATAAGTTTTACTACCAAAGGTAGATGATGGTTACCAATCAGCGTGATTGATGCCGATTGGGTCCATACAATGTAGTTGATGGATCCAGAATTTTTCACGGTCCTTGCGGAAAGCTGTGGCTTCTGTGCTATCAGGATCGTGATGTAACACTTCGATGATTCTGTGGTTGACATCTGTGGGTCCGTGGTTGGGGAGATTAAAATGTTGTGCTACAGGCGTGTCTTTGTTGTTTTTGGTATCCCTCATGTGTTCTTTGATGCGAACTTGGAATTCTCGTTTAGTTTCACCTACATATTGTTTGCGACATTCGTTACAGGTAAGTAGGTAGATAACATTCATTGTGTGACAGAATGTTTTTGTTTTAATAAAATATTTAAGCCCAGTGTGTGAACTTTTGAAACTTTTTGTGCTGTCCATGTTTTTGCAAAATAAGCAGTTGTTTTTGGCGCATGGATGTATAGGGTTTGCTATGCTTTTCCCTTTTTGTCCGAATTTCCTTGGGTCTGTAAATTTAGCAGTGACCAGTGTGTCCTTGAAGGACGGGTTACGTCTATGGCCAAAGATAGGTGTTTCTGTAAATGTTGCCCAGCATTTTGGGCTGGACTGTAGTGTTGGCCAGTGGCGTTTAATGATTTTTTGGGCTAATTTGCTGTGTTGGTGGAAATCAGTGATACATGGTATCCGAGTGTTGATTTCCTTGTTTGATTTTGGCAAAAGTAGATCTGAGCGGTTTTGTTGTATTGCTCTATGCAGGCTGGTGATGAGGGTATCTGTTGGGTATCCTCTGATAGCATAGTGGTGAACCATTTCATGGGCGTTTTTTAGAAAATCTGTTTCTCTGCTACAGATCCTCCGCAGTCTCAGAAATTGACCATATGGGCTCGCTTGTTTGGAAGAGTTTGGGTGAGCCGATGAAAAGTGTAGATATCCGTGTGTATCTGTTGGTTTGGTATAGAGGTTGAAGCCTAAGTGTCTACTCGAGAAGACACTTTCCTCCCGCTTTCGAACAATTTCGAAGATCTTGATTTTCTAATTCCAACGGAAGAAGACGATCAACAAGAGGACGCCTTATCCGCAGACAACTTGCTCCTTATTCTTAACGAATTGGACTAAAGGTAAGAATATAACGTTTTACACCTTTTTTCTGACTAAAATTAACCATCCAAAAATATGGATGATAAGATATATCACCTATATATTATGTCTCCTCTGATGAGTATAACCAAACTTGGTACGAAACGCTACGAGTCAGGATCTCACTGGAACGAATACTTTAACCAGTATTCACTTACCAATGATAGCCACAGACATAATGACCACCCGTTAGTAGCCATTTTAAACAGGAAATTTTCAACCTCAAAAAAATTTTCTGACCATGGATGCACCAACACGGCTGCAAACGGCTACTTTAGAAAACAAAACCGGCTACAATGTCTTATTTATTCAAACCAAACCGGCTACGGTAGGTACCCCTCCCGGCTACACCACATACACGAATCCGGCTACACTTTCAAGTTTCAATTAAATCGACCACTGTAGCTACACCTACCGGCTACATACAAAGCCAATCCGGCTACGGGACAACCTAATCCCAGCTACACAACTTGATCAAGCAGCTACACTAGCCACAAATCCAGCTACCAAATGTCTAATCCGGCTACGAGAATCAAATCCGGTCACACCCCCGCGTGTAGCCGCTTTTTGGAAAGTATAAAAGGAAGACACAAACTGTGTATTGGTATCCAGACTCAAACTTGCACACAAGTTCGCGTCAGGACAAACTAAGCACAACCAAGCTTCTCTAAGAAATTTCCTATGAGAAAGTTGAAACTTTCTTGAACAAACTTGAGGGTTAAACTTAAAGGGTTAGTGCATAGTCGTATATTAAATAGAGCATCAAATGTATTGCTTAATTGGATTTCCAAATTTAAGTAAGTGGTTTATGTACCAAACAGCCCTCTTATTGGCACATTTGAGATTTTACTGTGAAGGATGACGGCTGGAATTAGGCACCAACTCAGAGGAAACTTAGTACAGTAATCTGTATGAGATATATGAGGAACATTGTCTGTTTTAATGAAAGTAAACCCTCCTATACAGTTTCTAAGTGTTTATATATACTTCTTACAAAATCACAAGTTTCTTCCAGGTAGCTGTCCAGTGGCATTTTAAACTGTAGCCTTCATATTTTGTCTCAGATTTTGAAGTTAGGCTACCTGAGGCATACTCCAGGCAAATCATTTTCAAAATATTTAACAAATTCTAGGGTTAAAGAGTTAATGCAGGTGATCTGTTAGGATAGAAAAGGTGTCAAAAATTTTGAAAATAATTTGTTGCTGCGTTAGAGGGGCAAATGTTTAACCGGATATTATAGACAAGTGGTCAATAAAGCAGGTTTCATGGCAAGTTATTAATTACAGGGATAGATACATGTATCTTAGCAGTGAAAGCTTACATAAATTATACATTCTTGGCGCTAACATCTTCTTAGTTTGAAAAAGATTGCATTGAAATTAATTTCTCAACTAGGAATAAATACCTTTGAGCCAAATTGTTTTCAAACATGTCAAACAGAGTTTCTTATTGATAAATTTTCTACTTTGCAGACTGGTTTATTCAATTATGGCTAACTCTGATTTGCATTGTTAAAATCTACAAATCCCATTTTATTGCTATAATACCACCCATTCATTCACATATTCTATTCATTTTCCCACAAAGACATCCTCCTGACGACTTCTAATCACACCTGTGGCTCACCAGATAGAGCATACACCTGACACAAATCCTCACTAAACTCATATCCTCCTGGTGAATTCTAATCACACCTGTGGCTCACCGGATAGCGCATACACCTGACACAAATCTTCACTAAACCCACATAATTATATTTACTTTCATTGTAAAATCCTGTTTAACCCTTTCAACGAGAACTTATTTTAGCTATTTTGAATTTAATTTGTCTGGAAGCTGTTGCTGCCTAAGACATCACCGGCTTCCATTCAAATTAATTTCAAAATATTCAACTTCTTTCCTGTATGGGTACATTCAAATTGAGATTTATAAGCCAGTTTCATCGGTAAAAGGGTTAAATAAACTACATTTTTTTGTACTTTAAATTTTGTTATTTTGAAAATTATTTGACAGTAATTTCTCTCACACGAATCAATACAGTCAAATTGTTTTCAAATGTACATACTTCACGAGAAATTCATTTTGTTGAGAAATTTATGCCATTAACCATTTCACTGATTGAATACTTTAAATCCCATTTTCAAGACAACCACAGAGGAAAGTAGTTGACTATTTTGAAAATAATTTGACTGCAATATGTTGCTGCCATCTGCATCTAGAGAAATTAATTTCAAAATATTCAACAGATATTTATTACATCATAAAAGAATGTTGCATCTCTCCCTCCCTCTCCCTGGACCTTTTTACCGTAACTGCGGGGCCATTGCGCTGCGGGAACATTATTATTTTAGCGGCTTAGAGTATTTTCTGAGTGTCTTATGCGTTTTACGCTTATATCTATACAGTGGTTTTGGTTATTTATACAAATACTTAGCATAGCACTTGTTAGTATGCACCAATCAGTACTCATAAAAAAGTGTTTGTAAATTTTGAGGGGACATTGAAATCTGAGAGATGGGTTGAAAAAAAATATCAAGAGATAAATCACCTGCACATACATGTATTTTCTGAGGGCGAAAAAATACATACATATTTGGATGTTTCACATTTAGCCCGATCATTTAAGTCACCATAACTGCGGGGATGAGGACTTTGTCCTCGGAATTACGGTGTCCCCACAATGCAGGCTGAGGTTGGAAAATATCCCCGAGCTTACGGTAAAGTCCCTCCCTCCCTCTCTCCCTCTCTCTCGGAAAAAGCATTTGAGAAATATTTGAAATTTCAAATACTTTATCAAAAGTATTTAGATGCAAATAGTTGTGGTTTTAAATCTTCAAATGCAAATACTTGAAAAAAATATTTAAATGCATTTATATTCAAATGCATTTGTATCTGAAACAAGGTCTGCCCCTGCATAACTTCATGTTTCACGCATAGATGCGACACCTATAAGACTAATGTATTCAAGTCCCACAGTCTGACCTCAGGTGCTCCCAGTGGCATTATGGCTGAAACGGGACTCTAGCTTTCTAGCGATCTTAATGGCAGTTCTGAAGGTCATTCATTCCCCACCACCCACACAGAAATTTCAGAAACTTTGTACAGGGCCCCCAGAGTCGTAAGTTCGGCTCTGATGATGCCCATGCACATAAGGAGTTTGAGCAGAAACTGATTCTAGTACCAAGTTCACCAGCACTGGAGCAGCGAGTTAGAAAGAGGACTTCAAGTACACCATCCAGTCAGAGCAGTTGCTTACTAACTTGAGCTTAATAATACATGCATACAAGTAAATACATTGAAGCAAACCTATACAGAGTAGAAACCAATCTTTTATCAAAGTTCACCTTCATCTCTGCAAGGGACATCAGGTTCTGAAATTTTACAGAAAGCTGAGGTGTGGAGAAGAAAATAGTACATGTATTTTGTGATCTAAAATTCCAAAGAAAAATCTTATTCCAAATGCATGTGAAGCTTCAGAAATATTGGGCAGACAAAATATTTTTGGCCATTAAGTAATTTTTGTCTAAATATACATAAGCTATGTACCATATAATTTATTTCTGGATATCAGTTAATCAAGCTCATCTTAACCTTCTAATGAACCTTTCCAGTTTTTGGAAAGTCCCGCCCACCTCTAGCTAAGCTCCACCCACATCTCTCTCATGCTGGGATCAATCGATCCCTGAACTCCCTGACTATCAATTTCCAGAAAACTATACAGATAAGCTGTTAAATATTTTGAAACCAATTTGACTGGGTGGCATAGGCAGCAACAGCACCCAGTCAAATTATTGTCAAAATATTCAACAGAATATTTATTAAATAGTAGACATACAATTCGTACAATGCATAGCCCATGTTCAATTATGCATTCGTGACGTACATGTACTTATCTACGTCATTCATGACATCACTGATTATGATGTCATTCTACACATCACACAGTTAATTATGATGTCATATGATGGATGGATGAAGTAGAAAGGTCTATTGTCAGGGTGGCCAAAACTGATTTCTGCAGTAATCTTGGGAAATGTTTAGGCAAAGCAAAGCCTATTTAAAAGATTTCTTACCACTGGAATGACTGGCTCAGTTACTGAGCCAGTTATTCTAGTGGTAAATCTTCAAAAATAGTCTTCTCTTGGCCTGCAAATGGACATTGACTTAGCAAATATCTAGTATTTCTTGAGCTATCTTGAAGGGTTAAATAACCCTAAAGCCATCTATTGAGTTATACAGTAGCCAGTGGTAGACACTCGATATATGAATGTTTCACTTTTGTTTTACAGGGGAGACAAGAAACCATTGGACTTCCATCACCCACCCATAACCCTAGCACCCTCCCTCTTGAGTACGTAATTAATAAATGATTAATTCGTAAGTCTAACTGGTAGATGGTGAAACACCTCCTGAATGTCGAAAAATACAATTCCCCCAATGTCATTGTTGCAAGAATTAAACAAAATATTCAGCAGTTTTTCCTAAGCTTTTTATAGACAGGTTTTCATGATCAGATCTGATCAGATTTGTCAAATTCGATAAAATCTGACCGTGTTAACAAGAAATCTGAAGTCTGATGTCAAGGCGAATCTGATGCTTCAGATTTATCAAATTTCAATAAAATCTGACCGTTTAAACCAAAAATCTGAACTCTGAATTGATATATGAAGTTGAATATGATGATTCTTAAGATTTGTTGAATTCGATAAAATTTGACCGTGTAAACCAAAATCTGAAATCTGAGGTCCCAAATCAAATCCAAAGTGTTGGGCAAGCTGAATTTCTGAGTGGAGGTGGGGGTGGGTGGGGTGGGGTGGGGTGTGTGTGTGTGTGTGTGTGTAATAATGCTCCTCCGTCTTGGATATTCCTAACTATCCATGTCTCTGATTTTGCATCAGTCCATCCTCTACGTACATATGTTCATCTATCCCATGTAGGAAAGATTATCGCTGAACTGCCACCTACAGCAAAATATATACCCTCCCTCCACCTCCCTATGCCTAGTATTACTTCTTTAGTCTAGTCTAACATCCACAAATCATGCATTTACCTTTACAGCATTAGGAACAAGAGGCCCAAGGGCCTGTGACGCTCACCTGGACCATTAGCATTTGAAACACTTGCATTTAAAGATACATGTTTCTTTACATTAAACAAGGTGGCGACTGGAAAAATTGACCAATCAACATTCTGAATGGAAGTTCTGGAGCCTACCATTATAGTTATTCCAAACAAATTTGGTGGAAATCCATGAAGCGGTTAAGGATGAAATGTGTTTTGACAATTTCCTGTAAAAATTGATCAATCAAAATTCTGAATAGAAGATCTATAGCCTACCAACATAGACTGGATCTAGTCATATTTGGTTTAAATATGTCAAGCAGCCAAGGAAGAGTAGCATTTTGACCATTTCTGGTTGATTTCTCATAATATCTCAGATTTTCACCCAAAAACTTGATCAGTCAAAATTCTGAAACGAAGTTATAGATTCTACCACCATAGCCAAATTTGGTTAAGATATGTCAAGCAGCTAAGATTTTTCATAAAATCTCTGATTTTCACCCAAAAAATTGATCAATCATATTTTCTGACAAGACATTTTAGAGCATACCACCATAGAATGCCTCTAGTCAAATTTGGCTGAAATATGTCAAGCAGCTAAGGACGAGTAGCATTTTGACCATTTCCGGTAGACGTTACTTAAAATCTCAGCTTTTCACCCAAAAAATTGATAAATCCAAATTCTGATAAGATGTTCTAGAGCCTACCACAATAGAATGCATCTAGTCAAATTTGGTTGAAATAGGTCAAGTAGCTAAGGAGGAGTAGCATTTAAATCTCAGCTTTTCAACCAAAAAATTTATAAATCAAAATTCTGAAATGAATTCTAGACCCTACCAACATAAAATGCATCTAGTCAAATTTGGTTGAAATATGTCATGTAGCTAAGGAGTAGCATTCTGACCATTTTCGGTAGATTTTTCATAAAATCTAAGATTTTCACCCAAAAAATTGATCAATCAAAATTCTGAAAATAATCGAGCCAGTCATTCCAGTGGAAAATGTTCAAAAATAGTATTCTCTTTGTCTGCAAACAGACATTTTCTGAGAAAACTTAAATTTTCTTGAAGAAATTTAAAGGGTTAAACTTGTCCATTTTTTTCATGATCCTCTCTTCCATAATCTCCTACATGTATTTGTTACAAACCTAATCCATCCAGGAAATGGTAGTTTCAACTGGCTATAGCTGTCTTCAACATGCTTACGTTCTGCATCCCAGTATTCGCCTAATACACCACGATAAATCTGAAAAAGAAATTACATTTTATCAAGAACAATTTAAACTCAGAAAGACCATTATGCCCATTTCAACATTAGCATACAGAAAAAGCTTTAATAATCAGTTCAAAGATACAGAAGATGGCAGCCATTGCCCCAGTTTGATGGCCACCAAAGATCCCTGCATTATCCAACAAGCATTCTGTAAGTATTGCTTTGCAATACATGTCCCCTACCTGGTGATATAAATCTTTAGAGATTGACAGTCAAAAACTCCATTAAAAATTGTCAGAAGCAGCTGAAACTCGAACTTAATCTGTAACTTCTCATAACATAGCAATAAACCAAGTTTCAGTTATATATGGTGAAGGAGAAGGAAAGGTCTTGAAAGTTGATATGTTTGTATTTCATAAGTCGAAAGGCGACATAATGCCATCCAAAAAAAATTACGCAAACACCTGAAACTAGAACTTGGTCTGTAATTTCTCATAGTAAAGTAATGTATCAATTCTCAGTTGAATATCTTGAACGACTGCGAGAAAAAGGGTGGAGTAATATTTTTCGCATTTCATAAGTCGAAAGGGGGCATAACTCAATGAAAAATGACAAAAACGTCTGAAACTCGAACTTACTCTGTAACTCCTTATACTAAAACGATGTACCAATTTTCCCTTAAATATCTTGAAGGATTGCGAAAAAAGTGCAGAAAACTGATATTTTTCGTCGAAAGCGGGCATAACTCCATCAAAAATTGATGCATACCCCCGAAACTCGAACTTTATCTGTAACTTCGCATAACAAAGTGATGTAGCAATTCTCAGTAGAATATCTTGAAAACCTGCGAAAAAAAGTGCGGGAAACTAATATTTTTCGTATTTCATAAGACGAAAGGGGCATAACTCCATGAAAAATTGACGAAAATGTCTGAAACTCGAACTTGCTGTGTAACCCCTTAGACTAAAGCGATGTACCAACTTTTCCTTAAATATCTTGAACGAGTGCGAAAAAAGTGCAGAAAGCTTGTATTTTTCATATTTCCTAAGTCGAAAGGGGGAATAACTCCATCAAAAATTTACGCATACGCCTGAAACTCGAACTTGGTCTGTAACTTCTCATAACAAAGCAATGTAGCCATTCTCAGTATAATATCTTGAAAGACTGCGAAAAAAGTGCGGAAAACTAATATTTTTCGTATTTCATAAGTCGAAGGGGGGGGGGGGGGTGTTGGGGGTTGGGGGGGGGGGGCATAACTCCATCAAAAATTGATGCATGCGCCTGAAACTCGAACTTGGTCTGTAACTTCTCATAACAAAGCAATGTACCAATTCTCAGTTGAATACCTTGAAGGACTGTGAAAGTGCTGAAAACCACATTGCGACAGACGGACGGACAGATGGAGTGCAAACCTATAGTCCACCCACCCGTTTTACCGGTAGCGGACTAATAACAGACACAGAGGTTAGGAAAACAATGGCAATAATTTCAAATTGCAAAAAACCATGACTTGTTGAATATTTTGAAAACAATTTGACTGAAAGTTGTTGATGGCATAGACACTAACAACTTTCAGTCAAATTGTTTTCAAAATATTTAGCAGATCCAGAGATATAACCCATGGAATACGTCGTCTGCAAGAACTCAGCAGTCAGACGGTTAAAGAATGGTCATTCAGAAACTCCCTAAGTATATATGTGATACCTCATAACTAGGCTTGTGCGATTATAGCTTTGAATTATCACGATCGACTAATTAAGAATAAATATGTTTAAGAATAATTGAGATTTACTTGATTAATCAGCATTGGTTCAAATTATGCAAACATAACAACAAAGGCATATCAGTGACGAAAGATGCAATTGTGATTAGAAATGTCAATTTGTAGGCCAAGAGAAGACTATTTTTGAAAATGTATCACTGGAATGCCTGGCTCGATGCTCAAGCCAGTCATTCCAGTGATACATTTTCAAAAATAGTTTTATTTTATGCAGTAGAAATTATTCACGATTATTCGATTATTTAATTCGTACTCATTTAAATTCACGATTTAAAAAAGAATCATGATTTTTAATTTAATCACGTAATCATGCATTTTAGCCTACTCATAACGCACATCATTAACTCTGCCATTGAGCAACCCTTTCCCATACATATGCTGTGGGAGAAGGCACACTCATTGTACTGCCTAAACCTAAGAAACCACCCTGACATCTTTCCAACCCGGGGCCAATCATACTCTTGAAACAGACACAATTTTTCAAATGTGACCTTATCGCGCATCAGATATAAAGTTGACAGATTTACGAGAAACTGACAGAGCAACTTTAACCCTTGAATTTGATCAAGAAATTTTCAACTTTTGCATAGAAAATGTCCATTTGTAGAACAAGAAGACTATTTTGGAATATTTGCCACTGGAATGACTGGCTCAGTTATCGAGACAGTCATTCCAATGGTAAATTTTCAAAAATAGTCTTCTGTTCTACATATCGACATTTCTCAAGACCACTGTAGAAGATGTTTTTGGCTAATATGAGGGTTAAAGGGTTAAAAGAGGATGCAATGGATGATTCTGGCTTATCCATCAATCATATGACATCATCATTAACATGTACATGATGTGTAGGAGGACGTCATCATCAATTACATCATGAATGATGTAGCTAAGTTTCTCACGAATACTTAATTGATGACGGACTAAGCGTTGTTGTAGAAATTGTATGTCTTTACTATTTACATGTAACAAACATTTTGTTGGATATTCTGAAACTAATCTAACTGGGCGCTGTTGCTTATCAGCGACCAGTCAAATTAGTTTCGAACTATTCAACAGCTTACCTGTATAAGCTGGAAATTGAATATTGATAGTGAGTTCAGGGATCGATCGATCCTAAGAGGGGCGAAGTGTGGGTGGACCTTAGGTAAAGATGAGTGGGGCATAGCTAAAACTGGGTACTTATTTCTATTAAAGCATTGGTATTTCTATTAGATGGGAATTGGCACATGCATTTGATAGCTTTAAAAGACCCCAGATTCTTCAATTCCTCATGACCTCGTTGTTCGAAGGGTCACCGTGGTTATCGTCATCATAAGTATTAGCTCGTTATTGCATCACACATATAAAACCCTGAAGATAGGTAGGGATATCCATAACATGATACATATAAAAGTTTATTTTCATTGGAGAGTAATGTAAAGTACAAGAAAGTAGGCTTGTGCGATTATTTCATTGAGTGATCGCGATCTATTATTAAAAAATAATCGTGATTACTCGATTAATCAGCTTGGATACAAATTACCAAAACATAACAACAAAAGGATATCAATGATGAAAATTGCAATGGTGTTTAGAAAAGCTCATTTGCAGAGCAAGAGAAGACTACTTTTTAAAATGTATCACTGGAATGCCTGGCTCAATTAGGCATTCCAGTAATACATTTTCAAAAATAGTCTTCTCTTGCCCTGCAAATGGACATACATTCACTAAGCAAAATGTCATTTTTCATGACCGATCGCATTAGAAAGTAATTGGATGTTAGGATTTGAAATATTTTAGGCAATAGAAAATATTCACGATTATTTGATTATTTAATTTTTAATCATATAAATAAGCAATCGCAAAATATAACATGATAAAATTAGCTAAGCCTAAAAACTTCACATTGAAAAATAGGAAAGCTTTGTAGAGGTCAGAATGACCTCGACCTTCAATGCTGTGGCTTCAGTGTCAGCATGCTGCTTCCTAACATTATAGGTAGTAGGGCAGATATGTGAAAAAGATGTTCCATTCTTGCAGAAAGCATGAAATTTGGCATATAGGTGGTTTAAGGTATCCTGATCATAATTAGATGCGGTGCCATGTGATTCTACCAAGGGAGCCCATTCAAAATGGCGGATTCAAAATAGCTGCCTTCCCAGTGGAAAATTCACATTACTCAAGCTCTAGACAGAGTTGAGATGGGATTAATGTCAAATTAGGGGTTTCATGGGCCAATCGTTATAGTTCTACTCACTACAATACTCTAAATATGTAAACATCAACCCTTCCATAGCGACCACCTGTGTTTGATGTCAAAAGACGGTGCTCTTTAAGATGTGTTATCTAAAAGATCCATCTCTTGAGAACAAAGGCAATATAGCATCTGGAAATAGTTTAAATTACTCGATTTCTTAATATCGAACCATTTTATTGGTCGTTATAGATACGGTCAATTATTATTGGATTTATAGCACTTGCATCTGCCAGTGCAATTACTTTTGCAAGCACATTTCACGAGTTCCCGGCATGCCTTAGATGCGTCTGCAAGCAAACTCCTTTGTGGTGACAAAGTGTCTCCATCTCTGACCCAACCCCAGTCAGCTGGCGATGGCGTTTTTGCATTTGCATGGAGTGATTGGCCCCAAAGATGACCTGCCTGGAACGCAGCACGTTTGGTGTGTTGCAGCAGAGCTGCACTGGTCGGAGGAATGTTTTCTAGCTGCCTGTTGCCAAAAGCGAAAAGCCATTTTCGTGCCTCATTAACCTTTACAACAGATTACCATGCAAGTTAGTCGGACAAACAACCCCATCATTTTTAAACATGTCTATAGCCTTATTTCTTACATCAGTCGAGAGCTGCATGACGCGATCATAGGATACTGAAAGTCCATGTCCGAAGAGTTCTTCCACAAGCTCCCGCTTTCTCGCTTTGGCATGAATTAGTAGGCCTAGGTAGAGTGGCAATGCTGTTTCACGATCAGGATTATGGCGAGTTCCCATACTGCTTGTACACGCTCTTTTAATGGCATTAAAGATGAGTAGCTGGGTCAATGACGACACTTCCCCCTTGATAGTTTGGGAATTCTCATTTTGATTATGAATGTTGGTACCGCCAAGTATCATCTGAACTAAAGTAACAAGTGATTGAGGCAAGTTGTCATACTGGTCAGCATCAAGTGAACCCTTGCAATCATACTTAATCTGAAAAATCTCTTTGTGCACTATTTGAGCTGCCCTCATCAACGCAATTGCGTCACTATCAGAATCATTTTTGGTGGCTAGTAATAGAGCATCACCTATGTCTTTCTTGAATGTGAGAATCACTTCATAGTTACTCTTGTTTGACTCCACATTTGGCATTTTCGACAAGATCTTTTCCTTCAACCTGGTAGAGTTAATCCTACTAGGCAAGTTGTTCAAGACAGCGAGTGTATAATCGTGTTAAATCAGAAAGCTTAAATATGCTGCCAATAGGATGCTCAGAGGTTTGACGATCGTCCATGTATGATATTAGCTCTGCAAGAGCAACAGAGTCAGGTTTCATATCGTCAGCAATATCAGATTCACTTCTCGAAAGAGATCTATGTCGTGTGCATAGTTTTGTCAAACAAGTCTTGTGGTAAATAGCATCCAATGCTGTCATGTCTCCAGATGACATTTTCGCAAGAAGTTTTGTATCTCTCAGTTCTGTCACCATTTTGCGTATGTTTTGGTCAAATTTTGCTGTTGTGGCTCTATGAAAGTCATGCTCTATCGGTTGGTCACAGAAAAAGCACAGTGGTTGAGTGGGGTCATTTATACTTGGCATAGTGAAATCTAGATTTGACTGGTGACCTGAGATCCTCACTGGATTCTAATTTCGCATTTCTTTTCACGGTGCGATCAACCCGAGTACGTCTACAGAGATGCCAACAAGATTTGTGCAACCTAGCAGTTTTCTATGAGCGTCTCCGCAATTCAACCTACTTAAATTAAATAAGAAGAAGAAATAAATCTCACCAGTGTTTTACAGACAGTCACTCTCAATGAGAATGGTGAGAAGTGCTTGGAAGATGAGTTTCGGCTTGTTTGGTTAAAACAGTAATATTTCTAAAAAAAATGAGGCTGCTGGACTCTGATCTTTAAGATAGGATATAAAAGTAGATTCAGATTTCCATCCAGCAACCTGCATTATCTCATCTATGGAGGATCCGACGAAAAGGGCAAAAGAAGTATCCATGCCATGAACATCATGTGCTTTTACATTAGCTAACTGTTTGTCTCCTGAGGAAGTGAGGCAGTGACAAATTTTGATGGTATCACAAATCCAACGAGCTATAGTTTGTTTAGATGCCAGTCTAGCTACTTCTTCCGCATAAGTAACCCATAGGTGAGAAGAATCCGTCCTTTTAAAATTAGTTCTAGTTGTATAAGTCATTAATGCTCTGACCGGACACCAGAGCGTGTCGGATGGCTAAAAAGAAGTTAACCTTTTAAGAATAATCGGCTTAGCAGGATGAAGACTAGATTGAGTCTTAGATAAAAAATCTCTTCTAGGATAAAGGACTAAACCATCTCCAACCACCTGAAACCTATCATCTTCAGCAGAAAGAGCATGAATCTAACCCCTGTCCGGCTACATCCTTCACACCTATGGGTTACTTATGCGGAAGAAGTAGCAAGACCAGTGTCTAAACAAACTATAGCTCATTGGATTTGTGACACCATCAAAATTTGTCATGAACTCGCTTCCTCAGGAGACAAGCAGTTAGCTAATGTAAAAGCACATGCTGTTCGTGGCATGGATACTTCTTTTGCCCTTTTCGCCGGATCCTCCATAGATGAGATAATGCAGGTTGCTGGATGGAAATCCGAATCTACTTTTATATCCTATCTTAAAGATCAGAGTCCAGCGGCTTCATTTTTTAAAGAAATATTACTGTTTTATCCAAACAAGCCGAAACTCATCTTCCAAGCAGTTCTCACCATTCTCATTGAGAATGTCGGTCCGTATGACACCAGTATCAACATCATGCACTGGAACGCAGAAGGGGTTACCAACAAGAAATCAGAGCTCGAACAGTTCCTGTACGAAAACAACATTGATATCTGCTGCATCCAAGAGACACACCTACAAGAAGGAAAACCATTTAAGATCAGAGGTTACCAGATTTTCCGGTGTGATCGAAAAGGAAGAAAGAAAGAGAGGCGGGGTGATCACCTTGGTCCGAAACAGCGTGAACGCCAGCCAGATCAAAACGTTTATGGAAGAGGCAGAATATATCAAGATCAAGGTAACAACCAGCAACTCTGTGATGGACATTGTCAATTATTACTGCCCTAATGACAAGAATCTCTCACTTGACACAATCCAGGTCCTGGACTGCCACTTCCTCATTGCGGGAGACTTTAATAGCCAGTCTCAGAGATGGGGATACAGAACACTTGATAAACGAGGAGAAGACATTGAAGCATGGCAAGATGAAAAGCTCCTTTTACTTGTCAACGATCCCACAGATCAGCCTACCTTCTACTCGCGCCGGTGGCACTCAACAACAATGCCGGACTTGGAATTTTGTACAGAAGACATTCACAGAAACCTCAGTAGAGTGGTTGGCTCGCAGTTAGGAGGAAGCGACCACTGCCCAGTCCTCCTCTCTCTTTCTGGAAGTATTTCAACAAGTTCACCTCAACATCCAAGGTGGAACCACAAAAAGGCAAATTGGAGTCTGTTCGGCATTCGTTCCAATGAGCTTACCCAAAATATAGCAGTAGAAGGGAGAAACATCAACAATGCGGTCAAGGAATTTAATTCAAGTATCCTCAAGGCTGCCAACGAAGCGATTCCTCGAGGGTTCAGGAAAAACTACCGCCCCTACTGGACAACAGAACTGCAAGCAGCACATGATAAACTAGACAAGGCCAGAGAAGATGCAGAGGGTAATCCCTGTCATGAAAACCAGTTCACACTACAACAAACTAAAGCCAGGTATCTAAAGACCAAGCTGGAGGCCAAAAGAAGAAGCTGGAGGGAAAAGACGGCAGGGTTTAATTTAGAGAGAGACACAACAAAGCTATGGAGACTGACTAAAGCACTGAATGATGAGGGTGTCGGGGGAGAGAAGATTACTCTTGAAGAAGATGGACAAACACTGTCAGGAAAGATGGCTGCAGATGCCTTTGCGAAGGCATATGCAAAAGAAAGCAACATTTCTATACCACGAATGCATCAAAAAGAGGTTAGAAAAGAGCAAAAGGAAAGAACAGACACCAACACTCACGATGCAATGAAAGTTGACATTAATTTAGCAGAACTGAAGAAGTCTATCCGCCAACTGAAGAAGGAGAAATCTCCCGGGCCAGATGGCATTACGAATGAAATGATCCAACATCTTGGTAATGCATCTCTCTGCAAGTTGCTAGATATCTTTAATCTCAGTTGGACCAATGGAGAGGTTCCTCAGTGCTGGAAGGAAGCCAGAATGACTCCTATTCTGAAAAAAGGGAAGAACAAGACGAAAGTGCTGAGCTACCATCCTATCAGTCTTACAAGCTGCATATGCAAGACCATGGAGCGCATCGTCAACCAGCGGTTGCAGTGGTACCTGGAGTCGGAGAACACTATAGTTTCAGAGCAGGCTGGCTTCAGAAGATACAGGAGAACAGAAGATCAAACAACACATCTTGCACAGGTCATAGAGGGCACTTTTCAAGCCAAGAAGGTGATGCTAGCTGCCTTTATCGATCTGCAGAAGGCATTTGACAAGGTGTGGAAGGATGGCCTCCTCGTGAAGCTCCGGCGCACAGGCATCGGTGGCAACATGTTCCGATGGACCAAGTCATACCTACACAATCGCAGAGCTAGGGTGCTGGTGGATGGACCATCTGGACAGAATGTATTGCTGAGACAAGGGGTACCACAAGGCAGAGTATTATCACCAACTCTGTTCAGACCTTCATTAATGACATTGTAGCAGAGCTGCCCAATGGGACCCAAGCAGCCCTCTATGCAGATGACCTCGTACTATGGTGCACCGAGGAGTACACAACGACTGCCAAGTACAGAATGCAGCTCGCCTTGGACAGAATTACAGCTTGGGCCAATCGCTGATGTATTACCATTAACAAAGAAAAATCATCAGCCATGCTATTCTCACTGTCCACCAAAACCAAGGTTGGCAATCTGACACTGGGCGGTACTCCACTCGAGTACGAGGACCAGCAGACATACCTGGGAGTCACCTATGACAGAAGATTAACATGGAAGGAGCACATCCAGAACGCAGAGGCAAAGGCCAGAAGAAAGCTAAACATCATGAGGAAGCTGGCAGGAACAAAGTGGGGTGCCAATGAAAGGATCCTCAAGACCATCTACCTAGGTGCCGTACGACCACACCTTGAGTATGGATCCAGCTCATGGATGACAGCAGCTAAATCTCATCAACAGAACCTCGACAGAGTACAAAACCAAGCACTGCGCATCATCACTGGTGGAATGAGATCAACACCAGTAGAAGAAATGGAGCAGACAGCAGGCATCCCCCCACTTAGTAAAGGAAGGGAATGCAACCCTGATCCAAGCTGCAAAGTTCTAATCGTTCAATAACCACCCAATGAAGATCAGGCAAGCACAGCTGCCATCAGGAAGACTCAAAAGACCAAGTTTTGTGAAAGAGACAAAAGTACTTCAAAAGAAACACAAAGAAATGTTGCCAGCACAAATAGAAGACCCAAACCACACCCTTGATCCTCCACCCTGGGAAAACAAACTAGAGAGCATAGCTATTCGCACCATTGTACCTCATCTCACAACCAAAGATGAACACAGTGATGTTAGCAAGAAGGCCCTGACCCTTGCCATGCTGGAAGAAATGTACCCGCAGGAGACATGGATAAGGATCTACACAGATGGATCAGCCAAAGATGCAATTAGGAGCGGAGGTGCCGGACTGCACATACAGTATCCAAACGGACATGAGTCAGCTGCAATACCGACAGGCAAACACTGCACAAACTACAGAGCTGAAGTCGAAGCACTGGTCCATGCAGCTAATACCATCAGCAGAACAGTAGACCCTATTGCACAGATTGTCCTTTTATCTGATGCCCATTCCGTCCTTGAGGCTATCACCAAAGGTAAGCTGCCACAACTTGAAGAAGCACTACAAACCATCAAATGCTTTCGGATAGCATTGCAGTGGATCCCCTCACACTGTGGAGTCCAAGGAAATGAGGAAGCAGACAAGATGGCAAAGGTGGGTGCAGAAGAGAATCAGACAGAAAACATGGTTACACATACAGAGATGAAGACTATCATCAAGTCACTCTATAGAACACCTCAATCAGAAGATGCCTACCATCATCTCTCGAGGCCAGAGCAAGTGACCATTTTTCGTCTCAGAACTGGACATAACAGACTAAACCAACACATGTACAGGTGGTTCCACCTTACGACATCGCCCGCTTGTCCTTGTGGAGAAGCAGAACAGACCACAGAGCACATACTTCAATGTTGCAGTACATATCAGCTGCTGAGAGAAGAGATCTGGCCTTTGTCAACCTCTTTTCTTGAAAAGCTGTATGGGCCTGTGGAAGAACTGCAGAAAACCACAGATTTCATCTTGAGAACGGCTCTCCAAGTGTGATACCTGTGATTGAAAAGAAGAAGAAGACACTGGTGAGATTTATTTCTTATTATTATTTAATTTAACTGCGTTAAGTTTATTTGATTTTTAATCACAGTGTGAATGGTTTATCTGCACTATTTTATAGAGTTATTATTATCCTGTGTTGTTATTATTTTTCACTTCTTTTATTAAGGATTCTCAAATCTCCACCCACCAGTTGGTGTTTTAGGGGCACTGACCAATTCTTCGGGTTTAGCAGTAGTGATTGAACGGTATAAATGTGTGTGGTGTAATAACAATGACCACAGAAACCCCCTTTAGTGGGATGGTCTGTAGTTTTATTAATCACCCAAACATACTTACCGTTCAATCACTATGACCCGGCCTCATTCACCCCGCATGGGAATGATTTGAGAATTTTTGGTTTCTGTTAAGAAAATTGAAAGTGAATTAGATTTGTTTACTGGTAACCAGTATGTATCACTGAGGAGAGCTAATAAGACTGGTTTCAGGTTCAGATTGATTGAGATAAGGGAGGTAACTCTATCCAGAAACCTGGTTAAGAGTAAATATCAATGGTATTGGCTGTAGGAGGCATCAAAAGGGGAAAATCTTTTTCTGGTGCTAAATGTGGGGTTAAATGATTTAAAAGACTACTTACATGCGAATGCCGCTCTAATCCTTCGGTCTGAATGCCCGAAGAGCCAAACTGAATGCTTGGTACCACTGCTTGGGACACTGAAGATCTGTCAGAGTGCCCAGCCCAAAGACTTCCATGGGTTTTTAAGACTGGAGAATTATGCACTGCTTGCAACTCCAAGTCTTTTCCATCCAAAAGCTGAGACTAGCCAGACCGGCCTTCCGATGTCTCTTTGCGATTTTTCCTTTTCAATTTCTTCCCATTCGAAAGGGTATTTTCTTGATGTGAAGTAAGGGAAACCAGTTTCCCCCACTTCCTATCTCTAACTTTCAAAAGCTCTCCATCGCCCGAAGAACCTTCAGACGATACTAAATTATGAGACTTCTGAATAGGCGAGTTAATCTGATCATCTAGTGATTGAGAGAGTACAGTCGCAAAGGATTCAAATCTCTCAAATAAAGCTAATACAGCGTCATCCGGGACCTCGGTCGCCCTAGACTGAGGGACCCCTTCTGCTACCTTTACAGAAGCAGGAGATTTTCCTTTTGAGGCAGCACAAGGAGAGGGATCAGAGGCCAAACCGGACTTAGCGCTGGCCTTGAAAGAAATAGTCGAAACCAAAGGACACCATCCCTTACACCACTCACACATGTTCTTCTGTGTGCATGACGTGCACTTAAGGCAGACATAGCTACGGAAATCGGCCAAGTGGAGATGGACGTTTTTTTACATATCAACTTACCGTGAACAGAATTTAATAACCGTTAGTTCCTAATTACAAGTATATACACCACAATTCGACCCAATTAATTCAGCGATTCAGCGCCAATCTGTGGAAGTTGTTTTTGTGAAAACTAGGTAATTCAAGATGGCTACCAGACAGATCAACCAATCAGGTTCACTTGAAAAAACTTCTAACGCCCATTGGCTGAGATAAACGTTCTTGAGTTTCAAATCAATTGACCAAGTTGTTTTGGAGAAGTTTAAATGTGTTTCTAATAATAACGCAAAATTCAAGATGGCCACCACTCAAATCGACCAATCAGCTTCATTTTAACAATTTTGGACCTCTATGACCAAAGGATGCTTCCTGACAAATTTGTTTGAAATCAGCCAAGTGGTTCCTGAGATGATGTTGAAAGGAACAGTTGACGACAGATGGATGCATGACAGACAGACAGGATGGACAACGGAAGGCCCACATGGCAAAAGCCCACTTGGCCTTTCAGGACAGGTGAGCTAATAATGATAAATTTTCATAATAATATAGCACTGTACCTTACATCATGAATATATTGCTGGGCTGTGCTATTATCCAGCTTCCATACACTGTAACCATACACAGCTACAGTGGCACCTGGTTTTAAAACACGATTCACTTCAGCGAAAAACTTATGTAAATCAAACCAATGCATTGCTTGTGCAGCTGTCAACAAGTCCACACTACACGATTCAAGGAAAGTCAAATCCTCAGCTTGACCGACTAGAAATTTAATATGATTATTATTACTACATTTCAAAGCCTCTTTTATTTGGGCTTCACTGGTATCCATACCTATCACATTTTTGAAATATTCACTGAGCGGGAAAGTACTTTGTCCAGTGCCACACGCAACATCAACAGCCATGTTAAAACCACACTCTCCCTCATAACAAAAATCAACGATCGCTGAGTAAACATCAGCACCATACATGGGTCTATAATGTGAATACAGGCCGGCATGCTGATCACCTTCAAACAAATGTTTATTCATCTTTCTTGTTGAACAGCATATCTTTCTTGACTTATACTGAGTACTGGCACAAACACTGAAAAATAATTAATATAACGATATATGATTAGTGATCTTTACTCTCACATTATGCACTAGACAATCCACTTTGTTTCAACAGCAATAGCCATGTGATTTTAGAGTAGCTATTTATGAGAATGAAGATACATTCTGAAACCATTTAACACTCAAAATGGCCAAAGACGGCTTCTGCAGTGGTCCATTTGTGAGCCAGTCATTCCAATGATAAATCTTCAAAAATAGTCTTCTCTTGGTATGCAAATCAATATTTTCTATGAAAATATTGAAATTTTCTTGAATAAATTTGAGGATTAAGCAGATTCATCAGTCGATGATGTGTCATCTCAAATCACCGCGTTCACCGCTTTGACATTTTGATCCCCTGGGGGCGGAGCTAAATGTAAATGTCTCTTCCACTCAGCACTCATATGTCGGTACCTTACATACCAAATTTGGTTGAATTCCATCCAACGGCTTCAGAGGAGTTGCGTTACAATCAATTTCCTGACCTTTTGACCCCATTCCACCCCACTGGGATGGAGCCAAATGTATATGTCCTCTTGGAGTCTGCAATAATATGGATAGCGCACATACCAAATTTGGTTGAATTCTGTCCACCCGTTTCACAGGAGTTGCGATGCGATAAATTTCTTGAACTTTCGATCCAAACCCACACCATGGGGGCGGAGCCAAATGTAAATGTCTTCATGCGCTCCACAATCATATGTGTAACTTACATACCAGATTTTCTTGAATTCCCTCTTTACAGTTTCTGAGGAGTTTCATTACAATCAATTTGACCTTTTAACCAACCCGCAACCACCCTCCTAAAAACCTTGGGGGTTTCCTCATGCACTCTCTTATAATATGGGTAACCACATACCAAATTTGGTTTAATTCCAGTTGCCCACACAGACACACAGACGTACACATGCACACACAAACACACAGAAACATGCATGTGCATGAATGGGGGGACAACATAATCAACACTTTTCTTTCGATGAAAGTGTCTAAAACTTGATCTTTGCCAGGTGGTGGTGCACATTGGTTTGGTGGTTTAAATTTTCTGCATCTCTGTGTATATGGAGACTGGTGGTGGTACGTGTACGGGGTGCCCACCATTGAAACATTGCTTTCATCATTACTCCATAGAAACGATGGGTGTTCAAAGTGTAGTTTGAGGCGTGGCCTCTTGAGGAATTTTATTAAGGTATGAGTGTAATCTGCCCATGTTTGGTTCGATCACAGTGTGCAAACTTTGTTGGCATTACGTTTATAGATAAAAAAAATAAGTGTTGATAGCTTAATGTTTGAATATAACATTAAAGCGTTCTAACTATTTCAACAGAGACCTTGTTCAGTGTCTCAAAGATTTTGCTGTTTTTCTGGATTTGTCCCATATAGTGGGACCCTCATTACTTCTATTCATCTTCTCAGGCCGTCTCTTCTGTGTCCTCTGTTTGGGTTGGAATGTGCCTTCAGCGCGTTGACGATGGGGTGGGCTCGTGGATCTGTCCCTGAATTTCAGGATGGTGGACCGGACTTCTCATTCTGCTTCTAGTACTACATTTTTGTACGTCATCATCCTGGGAAGCGGCTTTGAACCCTGCCTTGACCCGTCTCATGTGTTCTGTGAGTGTACCTGCACAGGTTCGCAGAAATTCTAGTAATTGACCAATCAAGTGTAGACTGGTGTCGCTGATTTGCTGGTTCCACTCTTTTTGAAATGCCGGATCATCAGAGGGTGGCACGAACCGACACTTGACTTGTAATAGTGGAAATGCTTTCCCACTGGCAATTGAAAGTTCTAATTTGTCCACTTGAATTTGGATTGCTACTAGTTTGCATGAAGAATTTCTCCATTGCTTATAGCTTCCCTGAAGCGCTTGTGGAATGAAATTAGTGATTTACTTGCTAAGATAGTAAATAGCCTACATACATGTATATTAATTGTACATCACAGGATATGATGGACCACGGGAGTCTCATTTTTGAAATTTGACAATCCACTTGTCGAATCAAAATACCCATGGTACAATCCAATGGGCAAGCATAGCTTCATAGACGCATAGCTTGGAGACTAAACCATAAAGCCTTGCTGTCTGGTCAAAACATTTGATCTAAACTGGATAAGTCTTTACTGATTAAATTGTCATTTGGAAACAACATTAACTGCAGAATAATAAGCATAACCTGGATGCAAATCAGCCCTAAAATAATCAAAGTCTAAACCCAGTGAAAATGTCAAAATTTTCAATATCTATTTCTTTTTATGTGGATTAGCCCAAACCACAAGATAGAACAAATCTGTGAAATTGTTTTCAAATCAGCTAACCTCGTGTTAATGTAAATATCAGTTAAGAAAAACCTTAACCACAGCATTTAAGGAGTATAACATGAATGCAGTCCTAAAATACAGCGCAAATGCTGTAAAAGTATGGAAAATTTCTTTTTGATGTGAACTGGTCCTAAGCAGCATATAGAACACATCTTATTTAAATCAGATAACCCTTGTTGCCTAAATTGTCATTTGAAAAACCCTTAGCCACAGCATAATACAGTATAACCAGGATGCAAATCAGGTCTAAGATAATCACAAAAATTTTGAAAATCCATTTCATTTTGATCTGGACTAGACCTAAGCATCGCATATAACAAATTTGTGAAGCATTATTCAAATCAGATAACCCCTTGTTGATGTAAATGTCGCTTGAAAAAAGCTTAATCACGGCATAATGAGTATAAGTACTGGATACAAATTAAATCAGCCATAAAATAATCAAAGTCCAAATACTATAAATATCAAAGCAAAATCCTTAACCTGAAGTCTTAAAATTGTCTAAGTTCAAACACTGAAAAAATATTGAACAAGAGTTTTAGTGAAACTCACCATAAGCCTGCAGTCATACTTGTTTGAGGAATGCTAAATGTGAACAGTTAGTCTTTGATGATTCTCTAAGAAAGGGGGGGGGGGGGGGGGGGGTGACTTCTATTAGGTACACCTTTGGAATTCACAGCAAAGACCAGGGCTGGGGTCAAATACTTTCAAAAGTATTTAAATACAAATTCTTTGGAATTCTTCAAATATAAATACAAATACTTGTTTTTTTGCAAAGTATTTAAATACAAATACAAATACTTAAGGTAAGTATTTGAAATACTTGTCAAATACTTCTTACATGTCTTATAGAAGACCAAAGTAAAGTACAGATGTAACAGATGGACAGGCAGACTCTCAAATTTACATGAGCACAGACAATCATAGACACCAAACTAAGGGTGCAAATCGAAACAAGAATCATTTTATGAATGGAAATATTACGCAAGGAAAATATCTAAGATATCAGTATCTTATTTTTGACATATCTGTGAATGAAATTATTTGTATACCATATCTGGGGTCAAGTTCGTCGGGTTAACTATAGTTAAATATAGTTGACTAGATCCAAGCCAAAGTTGAAATAGTAAACTAGCTGTTAAAGTTAGTCAACCAGCATCCTGAACGGTTAATGCAAAATTATATCAAATTTAAAATGACAGATAACCTTCGCTTTCCATGTTTAAATGCACGTAAACATGTAAATATTTCAATATCTAATTAAAGTTTGATGAAATTATACTTTCCTGATCTACATATATGGCAATGTTCTCAAGGCCTATTCCCTTCCCTATGTATGTCACATGGACACCGTTAGATGTGTTACCATGATACATGTAACATACTCATTGTCATAGCATCCTAGCCCACAAAATAAGACATAAATCTTGCTTTGCTGTCGAGGCTTTCATGATTGTGGGTTTTTGTATAACTGAAAATTGTAGTTGCAAAATTGCAATTCCTAGAGGAGAGTATAGAGAATACACATCGATACAAAATCATGTGATTATTTTGAAAACAATTTGACTGACAGTTGTTCCTGCCTATGACTATAACACGGCACATCAAATTATTTTTAAATACCTATTAATTTCACACACATTACCATTGAAACAAGGTTTATTAACCCTTTCACCGAAAAAATCCCTGAAAAAGTAAATTCTTTGCAGCATAAAACATATTCTGTTGAATATTTAGAAATTCATTTGACTGGAAGAATTCATTTCAAAATATTCAACGGTTTTTCTATATGGCTGCCTTCAGAATGAGAAATGGAGAATTGATTATTCTTAAAACTGACTATCTCATTTAAAAACTTGCATTCAAAATTGTTGCCAAAGATATTCCGATCTTTATTTAATTTGAAAACCAATGTTGCTGTATCCCGCTGCTCTCTAAGAAAGCATTACTATTTCCAAAATGTACACCAGTATTTCTTCTACAGTTAATCTTTCAACAACATTATGCAAAGGGATAATTAACCACCATCTAAATGTATGCAATGAATATAAAATTCATGATGAAAATGGTTAACACTCACTTACAGAGTCATGCAAGCTAGTACAATGAAGGCTTTGTTAATACCTGACCAGCTCTATTGCTGGTGCTTAGAAAGGAAATAATTGGCTAACCCATTACTGATAAGACATGTGAGTGTTAGACCAGCTAAACAAATTTCTTACTCACAATCTATCACAGGTTTATGCCGTTAACCATTTAATGGTCAAGCCAACCCAAACTGGTCTCTGCATTGGTCTTATTGCCCATTTACAAGCCAAGAGAAGACTATTTTTAAAACTTTACCACTGGAATGACTGGCTTTATAAGCAAGCTAGTAATTCCAGTGGACTGGGATATATTTATTACCTTTGAAACAAGGTTTTTGAAATTTCGGTAAGAATGGGATAGCAGGATTTATTTATTTTATTTATTTATTTATTTATTTAGATGAGCTAAAACTATCTGACTCAGTTGTTTTTTTAGAAACACAAATTATACCCAAAATATTCTGGGCTTTTAATTTATTTGTAAGTTTCTGAAATTTCAGATTTTTAAGTTTCATTCCTTTTCACTTGATAACTGGTCTTCATACTGAAAAGCAATGCTTGTAGACTGCTGCTGTCTAAGAAACAACAATATTTCCAACATCTATATGAGCCTTTCTTCTACAAATTTTAATCATTTGACATAAGTACATGGGTAATTAAACCCACCCACCCACCACATCTAAATGAATGATTTGAATATATAATTCATGGTGAAGAGAGTTAAAACTCTGGTATGAGTCCTGAAAGCTAGTAATGGAGGTGTTGTTCTTACCTGATCAGCTCTACCTAGCTTGCTTTGAAAGGAGATAATTGCCCATTGTATTACTGATAAGAATTTGAGAATTAAACCAGCTATACAAGACTCAGTCAGGAGGATTCAGTTAGAGCAGCAGTACAGTGCTTTACATTGTTTTAACCCTTTGACTCTCAAATTTGTTCCAAAAATTTCAAATTTCAATAGCAAATGTCCATTTGTAGAACAAGAGAAGCCAATTTTTTAAAATGTACCACTGGGCTCAGTTACCGAGCCAGTCATTCCAGTAGTAAATTTTCCAAAACAGTCTTGGTCTGCAAATGGACATTTCTCAAGACCACTGCATAAGCTGTTTTTGGATGATATGGGTGTTATGGTTAAGGAATGGGTATGTAACAGCAAGCAATGGCCAAACTGGAACCAAAGCTCATTTTATTCTACATGTATATGCATCGATAATGTGGAGTACATAAAACGGAGAAAATCATGTGAATATTTTGAAAACCATTTGGCTGAAAGGTGTTGCTGCCTACGACCACAACACTACCTCCTTAACCCTCGAATTTGTTCAAGAAAGTGCCACTTTTCTTAGAGAAAAGGTCCTTTTGCAGACCAGGAAGACTATTTTTGAAAATTTACCACTGGAATGACTGGCTCGGTTATTGAGCCAGTCATTCCAGTGGTAAATTTTCAACAATAGTCTTCTCTTGGTCTGAAAATGGACATTTCCCCAAGACCACTGCAGAAGCTGTTTTGGCTGATTTTGCTGTTAAAGTGTTAGGCTAAATTATTTTCAAAATATTCTTAAGGTTTCATTCCCATTTTCTTTAAAACCAGACTGATTAAAATTGAGGATGACATGTATGAAGTGTATGAAAAAGAATCTTTTAAATAATTGCAAGGCAATTTGTAACTATTTATAAAAAAATTAATTAGCTCTATTCTTAATGAGATGTAGTTTGTTATACTATTATTGGGTCATATTTTTAACACCGAAACCATAGCAACTACATTTCAAGCATTTGACAAAGATGTCACTGTTGGTTGTTGCTTCTTAAGGCAACAGCTCCAGCCAGTCAAATTAATTATAAAATAGTCAACAGAGTATGTCATGCATAGTTACAAACGATATGAGAAATCTATATTAAATTTTAATTTGCACTGTGTATGTACATTTGAATGTAAGAATTTATCCAAATATAAATACTTTTGTATTTGACCCCAGCCCTGCCAAAGACGTCACTAAAAATCTTGACCGTCTTCACAAATCATTACAATTACAACAAGACAATTTTTATGAATTTTAATCTTTCAAGGGAGATAACTCTATCCCTAAAACATGTGATGGAAAAAAATTGTGAGTGTAGGTTCAAAACTCTTCGAGATCTGGTCTGGACAAGCAAATTTTGATGAATTTGAACTTTTCAAAGGCGACAACTCTGGCGAATATGGCCAGATTTTGCCGAAATATAATCATGACACAAAATTGTGAGTGTAGGTTCAAAACTCTTCGAGATCTGGTCAAGACAAGAAGATTTTATCAAATTTTAGCTTTTCAGGGGAGATAACTCGGGAAAATGTGTAGATTTTATGAAATCATGACACTTCGTCCATCCCTAACACATCTGCTGAAAAAGATTGTTAGTGTAGGTTCAAAACTCTTCAAGATCTGGTCCAGACAAGAAATCAGACGGATGGATGGCAAGACACATGGATGGACGGCGAGCGCCATCACATATATGATCCCGCTTTGCGCAGGCATATAAAAAATTAAATCGAAAAAATAAATTTAATCTATTTCTTTTATAAACATCATATAGAACAAATCTGTGAGGTTTTATTCAAAACAGATAACCCCTTGTTGATGTAAATGTTGTTTGAAAAAACCTTAACCAGAGCATAACTCATAACAACCTGGATGCAAATCAACCCTAAAATAATCAAAGTTCAAACACTGTTACAACAGTATGTAAAACTTTTGAAAATCAACTTCACTTTGATGTGGACTAGTTCTAACCATCACATAGAAAAAATCTATAAAGTTTTATTCAAATCGGATAACCCCTTGTTGCTATAAATGTTGTTCGAAAAAAGCTTGACCATAGCATAAAGAGTATGACCTGGATACAAATCAGCCTTAAAATAATTAAAGTCCAAACACTGTAAAATTAGGCAAATTTTTTCAAAATGGATTTCTTTTTGATGTGGACTAGTCCTAAGCATGGTATAGAACAAATCTATGAAAATTATTCAGATCGGATAATCCCTTGTTCATGTTGTTGCGTAATTTGCCATTTGCAAAAAGCGTAACAATGTACATGTAGCATAATAAATATAACCTGGATGCAAATCAGCCCTAACATAATCAAAGTTCAACCGCTGTAAAAGTATGGAAAATTTGTGAAAATCTGTTTCTTTTTGATCTGGACTATAGTCCTAAGCATTGTATAGAACAAATCTATGAACATTTATTCAAATTGGATAACCTCTTGTTGACGTAAATGTTGTTTGAAAAAGACATAACCAGACCATAAATACATATATCGGGATGCAAATCAGCCCTAAACTTATCAAAGCTCAAAAGCCGAATAAATATGGAATAGATTTGAAAACCAATCGCTTTTTCCTGTGGACTTGTTTTAAGCATCATATAGAACAAATCTATGATGTTTTATTGAAAATTGGATAACCCCTTGTGGGTGCATGTCATTTGAAAAAGGTTAACCACAGCAAAAACTTAACCTGGGCCCAGAAAATATTCCAAGTTCAAACATGATAAAAGTATAGAAAAATCTCAGAAATCAATATAATTCTGATGCAGACAACCTAGTCCTAATCATCATATAGAACACATCTGTGAAGATTTTCTTTAAATCGGATAACCCACTGAAGGTGCAAATGTTATTCTAACAAAGCTTAAGCAGAGCGGACACTAACGCCGGGACTTTTCCAACTCTCCCAAAATCTCTTTTCACTTTGAGAGGGCGAAATAAAAATGGCTCAACCCCAAAAACTGTCATGCGACTTCTATTAAGGATGCAGTTACTAATAGACGATTTATGGTAATAGAACAAAATAATTAGAGACACAATTATAGTTTTCGATGTAATTATATTAAAGGTGCACATACACACCAAAACGCTCTAAGATAAGGTTATTTAAATTGTATACATTTAGAAGTTAAGCTTGTGTACATCAATGTAATGAAAAATCTTAACAAATGATGATTTCATTCCATATAAATTAATAACATTTTTTGCTTGTGAAGTTGAAATAGGTGGGGTGGGAGGGGTTACGTATCTCTAATTCAATTTCACATCTTAAATGAAATTATATTAATTTATAAATTTATACATACTGAAATCATCATATGGTAAGATTTATTTCGTTTCATTAAATCTAGCCACAAAATCTAAGCCTCTAAAAGCATAAAACTTTGATAATTTTATCTTCTGACATTCTGGTGTGAATATATGCACCAAAAACATCAAAATGCATCAAAACGCACATTAACTGAGGCAAAAGTTAGATTTTGTCGATAAATCTTGACCAATAAATTTTTACTTAGCTATATACATACTTACAACACATGTTTCTTATTCAGAGAATGAACTGCTTTGATCAATCTCTTTGCAGCATGGGATAATGGAAGAGCTGACATAGCAGAAAATCTGCCTTAGCTGGTTCCGTTCAATCACAGCCATAAGTACAACCTGTTGATAAAAGAAATTTGAATATATATACTGTATATATATATATACAGGGACCTACATACCCATCTGAAATCACTAGCCAACAAATTAGCCTGGAATATTATTAAAGCCAACCCTGAGAATTATTCTCAAAAACTAATTAGCAAGTGGGGAGGTTTGTCCCTGTATATATACATGTGACTGTATATGGTCACATGTTACATCCGGTTTAAGGCGGTTTTATTAATTAAATTGATATATCAAATTTAAATGTGCTGGTGATGGCGCGTCATACCGTCACCAACTTTGATATTCTGCACATTACAAACCTCGCCATAGACCCCACCCACAATCTGTGACAAAACTTAATGTATACATTGTCTCGCAATCCGCAATCATATTACTTATTAGCAACTCACATACCAAATTTTGTTGAATTCCGCCAACTTTGACTTTCTTCCCCACACCAGATTGGAGTCGGCAATGTAAATAAACACCATTACATCTTACAAAACCGGTGATTTAATAGAATAAATGATAAAATTAACTTATTTTTAAGATTTTCATTTGGGCTCACTAGCAGGGCTGGGATCAAATACTTTCAGAAATATTTAAACACAAAGACAAATACTTTGGTATTCTTCAAATACAAATACTTTTTTTGGAACATATTTAAATACAAATACTAATGGTAAGGATTTGAAATACTTCTCAAATACTTCTTTCATGTCTTATAGAAGACCAAAGTATGGTACAGATGTATCTCTAGTGATGGACATCCAAACCTTCAAATTTACATGAAAATAGACAATCAAAGATATCAAACTATGTGTGCAAAAAGAAACAAGTATCATTTTATGAATGGAAATATTAAGTAAGGAAAATATCTATGATATCAGTATCTTATTTGTGGATGAAATTAATTGTATACCATATCTAGGATTTTGACGGGCTAACCATAGTTAAATATAATTAATTAGATCCCAGCCAAAGTTGAAATTATTATAGTAATTTGGTTAGTCAACCAGCATCCTGAATGGGTAATGAAAAATTACATCAAATGCTAAATTAGGACAAACTTGCACATTCATTGTAAACATGTAAATATTTCAATATCTAATTTAAGTTTGATGAAATTTTACTTTCCTGATGTATGTCAATGTCCACAACTCCAAATTGTGGATGACATTTATTATGGGAGAGCTAATATAGAGAATACAGATTGATACAAAATCATGTGATTATTTTGAAAACAATTTGATGGAGAATTATTGCTGCCTATGACTATAACACACGCATTCAAAATTATTTGAAAAATATTTATTAAATTTGAAACCAGGGTTATTAGAGCTCAGACATAAATAGGATAACAATAAATAAGGTTTCACTTATTTATTGATATTGTTTAATTATTTAGATTCTTGCTGATTATTCTTAAGACTAGTAGTATATAAAATAAGGCTGCCAGAACAGAGAGCTCTCAGAACAGAGGACCGCTGATCGGCGACTACAGGAGGGAGGTGGGCTGTCAGAACAGAGGCGTGATAACGTTGCAGCAAACAAAAAAATAACTTAAAAACTCCCGTACCCCACTGTCCGGGAGAAAACCCGCATTATCGCCAGCCAGCCTCCCTTTCTTGCGGGTTATTTATGTGGTTCCCGTTGCTCCTATTTCTGTCATTGTACTCCTACACTAGTGCATACCCTTTTTTTTTTTTGAAACTGGGTACCATCTATCTGAGGTCTTTTGAGAGTTTTGAACCATGGTTTATTTCGGCGCCGTTATGAATTGAGCCAACAGGGAACCGATAACTAGCCCACAAATAATGATATTTATCTTTGATGAATTGTTGTGCAATAATAGCAAATACATGTAGATCAATCGGACTGATAACGCACTGATAACTACATTTTGAAATTATTGACAATGGTCTACAGCAGTCTATAATATGTATACATGTATGGTTACTGGCGTTACTGCTGGCAATCTGTAGGCATATAATCCCTCTGCTCTGTGAAACCGGTACGAATTCGTGAAATATTACTCCCAATCACATAAAATTACACACACTACAGTTCTTACCGAATTAATACTATCCTCATAAGACACGTACAAACAACAATACTGTTACAAAATATATAGACCTAGACTAGGATATTACAGCAGTCTATAATATGTGTACAGATTGTTTCCTAACAGGATATTAATTTCATAGATAACGCATAACAGGTTATCAGCTAAATCTAGGTCATTTTTGTTAATGCATGTATGGCCGAGATGGCTAATGCATTATTCGTTATATGTCGCATTACACTTTAAAAAATTGCCGGTTCAAATCTCGCTATATATTTAACACGCCGTAGTAAATGTAAACAGTATTGCCAGATAGTAGAGCACGCTGGACAACTTGTTTTACGAACACTCTGTCAGTGGTATGTCGGTCTGTCTGTCCCCCAGGACAGACCCCCAACCCCAGGCTGGCACCCCACCAGCATGTAATACCATCAAAATCTCCATACTAGAGAAACGCAACTGGATAGGTACACACGTCTACTATGGATATTGATGAAGTACTTCAAAATTTGGTGAGATTATTGTAGCAGGGGCTTATTAGCCATACCACTTATGCTGAGAACTTGGCAGCCCTCAATCCCGAGAAGCCAACCTACATGTAAGCCCCAGGAAGCTGCTAACCATTCCCGAGAAGCCAATCCCAGCCCCATGCAGGAAGCTACCAACCACTCCCGAGAACCCAACCCCAGCTCTCATTTCCAAGAAACCTTCCCACCCTGAGCTAGAAACCCCACCCAAGTTCACAGATGAGATCGACAGGTTTCTTGATGCTGTAATCCAGGAAATGAGGGATATACCCCCAGGATTTGTGAAGGTCCCACATGCAATCCAGAGCCATGTGCGGGGATGGAAACTTCCTGGGGAAAAAGATCCAACAGCGTTCCTGGATAAAAACCTGGACAAGATCGAGAGGAAGTTGGTAGAAGAGGTCCTCAACTTGAAGGGGGTGAAGTTCTGCCTTTCTCTCAAGATCACCCTCCACAAGGAGAAGAATGACGGGACAGAGGTCACCACAAATACCCTGTTCTGGTCTAAGCAGCATGCCATCCTGAAGGCAAGCGATATTAGCGAGACTGTGAAGGAGGCCAAAGGCAAGGTGCTGCAAGGCCTTGAGAACTACACCCACGAGGGGTCTGGCTGGTCAGTTGACCAGGTTGATGCATTGTACCTCAACATCACCAGATATCAACCACTACATGGTGGGTCCTATATCAACCTCCCCGCTTCGATTAGGCGAAAACGTGCTGTGGTTAATGTCCAGAACAAAGATGATGACCACTGTCTTCACTGGTCTCTCTTGGCTGCTGCTTATCCTGCAGACAGTAATCCCCAGCGGTCATCAAAGTATTTAGGGCACTGGGACACCCTTGACTTCAGAGGTGTAGACTCTCCAACCCCTCTCCACCAGCTAAAGCATGTTGAGCGGCAGAATGGCCTGCCCATTAATGTATTCGGGCATGACAAGGGTATCTACCCACTGCAGCTGAGTGAGGCTGATCCCGTCATTCCAAGGGCAAATCTGCTGCTTATCGAGAAGGGCAGCGAGCAACACTATACCTGGATTAAGGACCTGAATCGTCTGCTCTATGATCAGTCGGTATAAAGGGAGAAAGTACTTCTGTGAGTGGTGTCTCCACTGTTAGTCTCACGAAGACCTTCTCATCAAGCACAAACTGGAGTGCTGCGGCATCAGTGACAGACCAATGCGCATCAGAATACCTACAGAGGACAGGAAGATGCTACAGTTCACCAATCACTAGGCTTGCGCGATTTTTGCTTTAAAACATCACGATCGATTTTTAAAAGAAAAATCGTGATTTTTGATTAAATTGTAGGTCCAAATTCCCAAAAGTATAAACCATGTTGTGTCAAGTCACGAAAACTGGGACTTAGAATTTCTAGAAAAAGTTGAAATAAATGATACAAAAATAGCACGAAATTAGAACACCATTTCATGCAATAAATTCTTACTATCCTACGTCTATTCTTAATGTATACCGTATATCCATAGATAAGAGTGAAATTATTAATTGGTGCCGCCTAAATACTGCGCATAGTTTTGACATAAAATGTCGCCGAGAAAAAATATAAATTACGTGATGTGTCAGTTTCCGCTTATAGCCTCCCTTTGTAGGACGAGTTTAGGTCATTACCGGAGTAATGCCAAGGCTTTAATATTAGTACCCAGGAGATACTGCGCAATCCACATACATAGGACGGTAGCTTTGAGTAGGTACGAGTGTAACGACATAAACTTGCCCTATAGTGTGGTTTATAGTTGCTTTCAGAATGTACGATTTACATTTAAGATTAATCAACAGAACGCACAGTTCAAAATACAACAATCTGGAATGCTGTTGTTTTATTTTCTTTAATTAGACTCAAAAAAGGAAAAATTATTACACCGCCTGAAATTGCTAACTCTAGAATTAAAAAGAATTATGTTCACTGATTATTGCCTCACACTGCAACTAAGTATATACTTGGTATTTCAGAACAGACTCAGGGTCTGTAGCGAAAGAAAGAAAATTATATGGCGATTCGACGGAATAACTAGCTGGTTTTCTCAATGACAAAGGTGTTATCTCGCCATTGTTAGCTTGTTTATCGTGGCGCTTTGTGTTGTGATTAGTAATTATTCGACACATGAATGGCACGGCGGGATATAAACACGCTGAACACAGGCGTGAATCAATTATAATTGCACTCATGTACTGATAAAATGGGACGGAAAAGTACACACTTCAGATTTTAAACAAACGTGAAAACTTTGACGATTTCCCCGATTTTTCCTCAATTACATCGTAAAAATCGTGATTTAAAAATAAATCGAACTTCACGATTAAATCGAAAAATCGCACAAGCCTACCAACCACCACAAGCAACTCAAGGTGCCATTCATCATCTATGCAGACTTTGAAGCCCTAACAACAAAGATTGAGGAGTCAGAGGCGAATCCGGCTCAGAGCAGCACACAGAAAACACAACACCATGAAATCTGTGGGTTCACATACATTGTGGTCCGCTGTGACAGTGTCAGTGAACCACCAGTGCTGTATCGAGGAGAAGATGCAGCTAAGAACTTCCTGGATCGATTAGCATGGGAAGAGAAGATAACGGCCGAGCTCGCCCACCCTAGGCCGATGGAGATGACTAGAGATCTCCCAAACAGAGGGACGGATCAACTGCATCCCCAACAATATGGAGAAGTACATCTCCTTCAGCCTCCATTGGCTGTGGTTCATCGACTCGGCCCAGTTCCTCCCAGCATCACTTGACAAGCAGGTAGCTAGTTCCACAACGTTCCCACTTACAAACAGTATGAACCTAGCGCTGCCAAGCATGAGCTCCTGCTCCGCAAGGGTGTATCACATGCCTCCAGCAGTATCATCTGGACCCAGCACACTATTACACAAGCCCGGGGTAGAGCTGGGATGCGCTTCTAAGGAAGACAGGTGTGAAGCTGGAGCTCCTCACTGACTACGACATGCATCTCTTCATAGAGAAAGGACTCAGGGGTGGTGTATCAATGGTCAGCAAATGCTATGCTAAGGCAAACAACCCATACATAGCTGGCTATAATCCACAACAGCCGACAAGCCACATCATGAATCTAGACGCTAACAATGTCTATGGCTGGGCAATGAGCCAACACCTACCAACTGGGGAGTTTGATGGGTGGAGGATATTGATGTCAAAAAGATTACACAACATCCTGATGATGATGAAAAGGGCTACATTACATCCTAGAGGTTGACCTTGAGTACACACAAGAGCAGCATGACATGCACAATGCCTACCCGCTGGCGTCTGAACGGATGAAGGTGAAGGGAGAGTGGCTCTCAGAGTATCAATATGCATTGGGCGAGTCGATAGTGGAGACGGCAGCAGAAAAACTGGTGCCTATACCCTGAGAGACAAAGAACAGTACGTTCTCCACTACCGCAACCTGAAGCTCTACCTCAGCCTGGGTATGAAGTTGAACAAGGTGCACAGGGTTCTACGCTTCAATCAGTCGCTGAGGATAGAGCCTTACATCCGACTCAAGACAGAGCTCCGTAAGAAGGCCAACAGCAACTTTGAGAAAGATCTCTACAAGCTGGTGAATAAGGCCGTCTTCGGTAAGACCATGGAGAAGTTGCTCAAGCGAGTCGATGCCAAGCTAGTGCGGTCATCCGAGGAGGACAAGCTGCGCCGCCTAATAGCCAAGCCCAACTTCTCCCGGGCGAAGGTGTTCGATGATGATCTAGCTGCTCTCCACATGTACAAGACGAGTCTGCTGCTGAACCGCGCTATGTGGGAATGTCCATCCTGGACCTCTCGAAGCACCTCATGTATGACTTCCACTACAATGAACTGAAGCGACTGTATGGTGCCAATTGTGAGCTCCTGTACACTGACACCAATAGCCTCCTGCTGAAGGTTCAGACAGAAGACATCTACTACACTGACATGACTGTGAGGAGCGACCTCTATGACACACGCGACTACCCAGTAACACAGTACTGCCAACAAGAAGGTCCTGGACAAGATGAAGGATGAGTGTACCAGGTGCCCATAAAAGATTTTGTTGGCCTGCACCCGAAGATGTACTCCATCAAACAGTCGGATGAGCAGGTAGTCAAGAAGGCAAAGGGTGTGCGCAGGGCTGTGCTTAGACAGATTCGCCATGAGCAGTACAAGGAATGCCTTTTCGAGTGAAAGGTCTTCCACTATGGTGTGAATATGCTGCGAAGTGAGGGTCACCACCTCTACGGCGTCCACCAGACCAAAACAAGCCTCAGCCCCTCAGACACAAAGCGATGGATTGCTCCTGATGGTATTTACACCCTGGCTTATGGTCACAAGGATGCCATCACTCCAATGGATGCTTTCATCGAAGAGCTGCTGGTATGAGCATCATGTAACATGTTCAACTGACAGTCAGTAGAGGATGTCTACTCTCCGGAGTGGATGTAGCTGGGTGTCTGTAGGCATAAGCTGGAGCTCCTCTCATACAAACGGCTGTCTAGGACTGCTCTCTGACCATGCCAGGTAGTACAGCATAGGCTGTCCAGCCATCTCCACATACATGTCAATCTTGTGTACATCTATCGACCAGCTGGGGTCAGTCGCCCACCTACGTCCACCCTCCAACTCGCCAGGCTCATATAAATACTGAACCAGGGAATCGGATGGAAGTCTGTCCACCGACCACAGCTCTTGAACAGAGCATCGCTGAATGGTCTTGACTGGCTTTTGTCCTATCAGCCTAGTAACCTCAGCATTGGATCTATCCACCACAACGGGCAACCCTATCACCCATAACCTGGAATGACCGCTGGGACAGCCATCTCCTGAGCATCCTGATGTGGGAACAGCCTCTCTGCCAGTGTCTGGCTCCACCGCTCGACGATAGCCTGGGCACAGTGATGTCCCACCTCGCCTCGCCTAATCGCCACACCATGTTTCCGCATGAGGGCCACAGTTTCACCTCTAACTCCTTACCCTCATCCACTTGCAGCAACTCTGGTCACTGGAGGGGATTTTGCGGGTCCTCATAGATACTCTGGAACCCGGCATTCATCGAAGTGGATGAGGTCTGTAGATCTGCCACATTGCCTGTCTGGCAAGCCACTGGCTAACCATCTCTAAGGTGAATCTATGACCCGTGCAATGTGCAGCCTTGAGCAGCAGGTGAGGCTCGCGATAATAGCCGCCAGGCGGTAATAGAGATCTTCAAGAGAGTCTGTCAGGACCTCGGATTTCATCGTCGATGTCGACTTCTGTCCTCTCCTGTACAGCTCGGGCAAACTCTATACAGACGAACAGACGACCCCGACCATCGATGAACACTTCTTAGAATACCTGTGAACACTGCTGTCTAATCTCTGCAGCGCTGGCGCCATCACTGAAAGGAAGCTTATCGACAAAGGCTTGCCAGTTAAGGGACTTGACGAGGTCATGCAGAGAAGCCATCTTATATAGCATGTCTTAAATGTTCGGCAGCCCAATTGACTGCGAGTGCATCGCAACATATGGGAGCTATGAACCGACAATGCCAAAGAATGTGCCTACCCCGAGGTGATGGCTGGAATAGCCTCAGAGATCTTCTCAACTCCATGGAGAGCACTGTTGGCGATTTTGCGGACCGTCTAGCCAGCCTTCATCATGAACAGTGATCAGAGCCCGAACTGCTGCTAGTGGGCCAAGAGAGCCCTTCATGTAGGCACCATCAGAGGCATCCTCATTATAGGCATCCTCATCATTGTCTTCGTCTTCATCATAGTCATCCTCATCATAGTCCTCAACTGGATCCTCGAAAGCTTCCGGTTCATACATTGCTTGCAGTTCCTGCTGACTATATGGCGAGTTTAAATCACCTGTATAGACATGTCATCTGCAATCTTGAATGCAAGCGTGGTTGCATTGGCGAACTTGGGTCTCAGCTTCGCTGACCATAAGGCGGCGGAGGTAGAGAGAAAACATCATAACCAGACGATGGAGAAGCTGTCTAAGAAGTTTGAGTACAGCAAGGCACTCAAGCATATGCACCAAAAGGAGGCACGCCGACGGCAGCAAAAGGCTCAAGCCACCCAGAACATCCACGAGGCCAATGAGAGTCTCGACGAGTACTATGAGGCTGTAAAGCTCTCCGAGGCGACGCTCGACTATGAGGCATTAGGAGGTCAGAAGACGGCTCAGGCCATAGTAGTAGTGGCTGCTGTAGCTGGGACAGCTTCTGGAGTTATGCTCTATGCGCATTCAAGCTGAATACCTCCAATTTGCGAGAAGTGAACATTGCTATATCCAAAGTACAGCACCGTTACTCTGACCGGTCGATTGCCCCCTCGCTCTCCGTGCAGGTTCCCAACATGAAAGCTGAGTTGGTTGCCATGGTTAGGCAGGATGTCCCTTCCTCCGAGGTGGCACTGACCTTTGAGCGCCGACTCGAGATCCTCGTGGCATTTTCTGTCGATAGAGACAGCAATCAGCCAGATCGCGCACCTCACTGAGTACATTGGTCCCAGCCACCACAAGTTTGAAGCCGTCTAGCTCCCCCACCTCCTGGACCACCCCCTCCCTTCTGAACCAAGACTGCTACAGCTACGCAGTCCGAGGCACCTTGTTGCAATGCCAACTCTAGATGCTGGTTAGCCGTGGCCTGGACCTGCTGATGCTCTCGCTCTACATGTAGGATTCATTGTCTAGAGCCCACACATTTTAGTTCCTGGCCACTCTCATCATGCCAGACCTGAAGTTGTGGAGAGGTCATCGTTACATCTATAAGATGTTCGGTGTACACCCGGAGGAACAGCTTGTCTTGCATCAAGGCCGGGTTCACATGCGTGTTCTCGAGGAGGGAGAAGAGTGGCACCGCAACAGGTGTTTCTATGTCTGGTTGTAAGTCCTCTGAGCCAAGGTGTGCCTCACCTATAGCGGCTTAAACCTAGTCGTATCCAGCGGGAACCGCAGAAACAGATGGGCGCAGGAGGACCATGCGGCCAAGGAAATAGGTAGCTTCTCCACCTTCTGGAGACTCGCCTGGCTCTCCGGGAGTTGCTTTACAATCTGTACCGTTGATGTCATTGTTTGAGCCCTGAGTATACAACGCGTTTAAATGTGTGCATTCTACCTCGAGAGCGCTAAGCAGCTCTAACCAGTCTGATCTGTCAGCTGCTTAGATTGGTACTCGGGAATATCCATAGCACTATACATAGCGGCTTAAACCATGGACCTATGCACTAAGTACTATGACGTCTTCGCACCGAAATGAAGGGCTACAAGAAGAAGTTATCAGATGAGCTCACATAGCTCTCTAACGCTGAGGTAACAGAGGAGCTGACAGTTGTGAATGCTCTACCTAGGATTTGGTAAGGGGCAGATCTGCTTCATCGAATACCTCATTATGGGTAGCAGTGTCGTAAAGCAGCTCCTGCGTACTAAGGGATGGTTCTCCAGCTTCCTGGTGATCTGACGTTGTCCAACCGCCAAGCCGGTGGCCAGGACAGTAACGGCAAGGGTCACACCACCCAGCGGGATAGGGACGATAGCACCCACCCCTGTAGTGAGGCTGGCAACGGCAGCCACACCAGCACTGGCTCCAATCACACCCGCAGCTGTGGTTGTGCGTGCTAGACAGTTGTAGGCCATTTTATATTGCCTGCAAGTTCTGCGGTACTTTTCTGTCTCGTGGACGAAATTCTATCTGATGGTGTCAATCTGCTGGAGTCACCAGCCGTGAACTGTACCACTCTCCTCAGCTGCCAGGGTGGAATATAGTTCAGGCTGCTTTCGCCACTCCAATTTAGCCATGGTATACCCAGGTCTTAAACTTGTGCCATCACCTGTAGGATCTGCTGATGAGTCATTGTGGGATTCATCTTGGAGAGCCTGGCGAACCGAACAAGCTTGTTGGTGTGGAGACATACCTCCCTCAAACTCCCCTCATCCAGCATAATGTCAGGGGCCAGTTGCTTTCGCAGCTGTGACATCTGGAACTTCACCTTGTCACTCAAATAGTACGCCCGCCATTGGTGGAATTTCTTGGATTTATACTTCTCCTCTTCCCACTGCAAGACTTCTACAGACTCATCACACTCGTCATCCAAGTAATCATACAAGTTTGGCCCTACAACGCCTTCATCCTGCCAGATGAGGCTCTAACATTCTTGAACAGAGTTGTAGTCCCTTCATCTCATTGCCTCTCTGGCGTCCTGTTCATATCAGCTCACCCGCTGCAGTCGCTCGCCTTCATGTCGACAACGCATTTCCTGTACCGCTATATCTACCATCCCGGAGAAGGTGTGTGGGGGCTCCTCTCTCCTTTTTCAACATCTTGGGGAATGCCTGATAGGTCTGATATGATATCGTGATGATAGGTCGATGAACAGCAGCAGCGTGAGCAGCAGCAGCGTAAACTCTAATTGGGCATCTGACAGACCATCTATGCTGGCATATAGACTAATGGTGGAGCTGTCAAACAGGTGATTTACATGGGTGAACATCTTGGGGGCTGATCGCTTTCCACAGTTTGCTGGTGGCTCCTGACAGATGTTCTATCGCCTCTAACCCTACTTCAGTCAGTGAGCTGTGGTAGGTACTTCCCAGTGGCGGATGTAACACATCGGCGTGTACGTATGCTGTGGAATGCTGAGCTACCTTGAAGAGAACCCATTCTATGTGATACTGAACCACACGTCTACCAACTAGAGATGACATTCTCCCCGTTTTGGAGTAGCAATCGGACAATCGGCATGGCTATACACTCCGTTTAAACCCCATATATAGGTATAAACAATGGAGTCCATATTTGCTCACTCGACCGGTCTAGCTGATCTCGTGGACATGTACGACGTTGATGCTGCCAAGGTTAACGAAAGTGATGGCAAGTTGTTTGTCCTCCAATATGGAGCAGACTCCAAGACATTCTCCCTCCATCCCGTCGGTGGAGATGGTGTAGAGCTGCTCACTGACCTAAAGGATGTCTTGAAGGAACGTCTGGGTCGAGAGAGGGATGGGGATAAAATAGTGCTCCGCTATGACTTCCTGAAGAAGAAGTTCATCGTCCAGCCCCTGAGAGAACAGTCACTAGAAAAGGTTGAGGATGTTAACACCTTGGAGGCAGACCTCAGCTTTCATGTCTTAGAGCCGAATGTGAAGCATGCCCCACCGATGTCACATTATTGTGTGGTATTGACCCTGGTGAAACAGCTGCAGGTAGTCTTTGAAAAGAACACTGTGTGGTGCTGCGCTGGACCTGGTGGTAATTGGTGAGCGTGGGTGCCATTATATAGACCTCCAGCAGTTATTGACCTGGAGGTCACCCCACTCTCCACTGTTGTGAAAAAGGATGGCACGGTCCGGAAGCTTTATAACAGAGGGACATCTTTCCTGACCTATATAGGACAGGGCAGAACCCTAGTTGCAGTGGGTCATAGGATTGGGGTCACTGGAGGAACGCTCTTGCTGCGTCACCCCTTTGATGGACCAGAGGAAGCCATTGAGGATGGCATCCTGCGGATAGAGGGTGTGTCGCATTCCTCCAAGCCAAAGGGCTCAGTGAAGCTGCTCGAGTGCGTCGGGCTCACAAGTCCGCAGACAACACCCATCGTGCTAGAGCTGCGGCTTCTAGCTGGTGGTAAAGTGAAGCAGCTAAGACCTACTCCAGATGGGATGAGGATCGGCATCGAGGCCAGCACAGGGCTCGATCTGACACACATATTTCTCGAGGGGTTTGCCTTGTTCGGTTTAACCCTCCATGTATAGGATGCTGGTTATACTACTGCTCATACCTGTGGTGGCTGCCTCACAGACAGCCATGATATTAGATGCTGTATCTCCATAGCCATAGTTCTATGAGGTGACTCATGTTGATCTGATTCATCTCTGGATGATTAGACCTGTAATGTGTGATCGGTATACCATGTAGAATGTGTGTCTCTAAATGGGCATTCAGACTATGTAATGTGTGGTTGATCACAGGTGATCGGTATAGCACTGAGGATGTGTCTCTAAATGGGTGTTCGGATGAGCTGCTGCAACGTTATCAGTGGTGTAACTTAACTTTTTCAGATGACTTCCAGCAGGGCAGGCTAAATTTGAAAATCAATGGCCCTTAATAACTTTCAGCTGCCCTGATGCAACATGCTCACAGGAGTATGGGATGTGGCAAACCACCCCCCCCCTCCCCCTAAGAAATTTCTTTACGATGCTGTAGAAAGAAGCTGGTGTACATTTTAGAAATGCATGTTTGCTGAAATCAGTAGTTATTGTTGCTTACATCATTACTAGTATTATTTCCCTTTAAATCATTACAACCACTCTCCATGTTTTCACAACTACTGTAAACAAGAGGCCCAGGGGCCTGTGATGCTCACCTGGACTATTAGCATTTGAAGCATTTATATTTAAATATAGCCTACATGATTCATTACATTAAACAAGATAGAAAAAAAATTTCACAGGAAAAATCTACCAATCAAAATTTGGAATGGAAATTCTGGTGCCTATGATCATAGGAACATTTTAGCCAAGGTTGGTTGAAATTGTTCAAGGTACTAAGAAGACGAAGCAATTTGACAATTTCCAGTAAATTTGTCATAAAATCTAAGATTTTCACTCAAAAAATAGCTCAATCAAAGTTCTGAATGGAAGTTCTGGAGCCTACCATCATAGAACTCATCTAACCAAATTTGGTTGAAATATGTCAAGCAGCTAGGGAGGAGTAGCATTTTGACCATTTCCGTTAGATTTTTCATAAAATCTAAGATTTTCAGCCAAAAATCAAAATTAATCAAAATTCTGAAAAAACTGTCTGGAGGGTACCAGCTTAGGAGCATTCCAGTCAAGGCCAGGTGAACTAATAATAGAATTGATCCGGCTTGATCAGCTGTCAGATTACTAAAAAAATCGGACTTCCCACCAAGGCAGTTGATTCTTTAGATCTGACTGCCCTTCATAATTTTTATTTGCCATGGGCAGCAGGGCAGTCATTAAGTTACACCACTGGTTATCATGCCTCTGTTCTGACAGCACACCTCCCTCCTGTAGTCGCCGATCAGTGATCCTCTGTTCTGAGAGCCCTCTGTTCTGGCAGCCTTATTTTATATACTACCAGACTCATTCAAAAACTTGTATTCAAATTCTTGCCAAAGATATTCCGATCTTTTATTTAATTTGAAAATCAATGTTGCTGTATGCTGCTGCTGTCTAAGAAAGCAATAATATTTACAAAATGTACACCAGTGTTTCTTCTACAATTAATCTTTTGACATCATTATGACAAAGGATAGTTAAACCATAACTAAATGAATGCTATGAATATAAAATTCATGATGAAGATGGTTAACACTCAGGCATAGAGTCATGCAAGCGAGTACAATGGAAGTGTTGTTAATACCTGACCGTGCACTACCTAGGTTGCTTTGAAAGGAAACAATCTCCCAATCAACTACTGATAAGATTTAGACCAGCTAAATAAGTTTCTTACTCAGACTGGATCTATCACAGGTTTAAGAAGTTAACCCTTCAAATGCTCAAGCCAGTCCATACTGGACTCTGCATTCGCCTTGTGTATTGCCCATTTACAGGTCAAGAGAAGAACATCTGTGAAACGTTACACCTGGAATGACTGACTTGATAAGCAAACTAGTCATTTCAATGGTAAATCTTCCGTAATAGTCTAATTATCATGCTAAATCTTAACCATTAAAGGTATAACAAACAGTACTAAACATTTACCAAAGAATTGTTAGTCTGACAGAAGTGTTGTAATGCTAGGCAAGACTGACTGGGATATATTTATTGGGGATATTGTAATCGCCTCCGTCCATCTGTCACGCTATCTCCTCCCAAACCATTGCCCCCTAGAGGGTGGGTGAGTGGTAGGTGGGTGTTAGAAGGTCAAATTTCAACCTGCGGAAATTGATTGTAACGTATCTCCTCCGAAACATTGGACGGAATTCAACCAAATTTGGTCTGTGAATTATCCATATCAATGTGGAGTACAGGAGCACATTTACATTTGGCCTCACTTCCAGGGGTGGGTGAGGGGTGGGGGGTTAAAAGGTAAAAAAATTGATTGTAATGCAACTCCTCTGACCATGTTGGACGGAATTCAACCAAATTAAGTATGTCAGTTAACCATATTGTGTGTGTGTGTGCGTGCGTGCATGCATGCGTGGGGGGGGGGGGGCAAAAAGTCATGAAATTGATTGTAATGCAATTGCTCTAACACTATTGGATGAAATTCAACCAAATTTGGCATGTGACTTACTCATATGATTGCGCAGTGCAAAATGACATTTACATTTGGCTCTGCCACCAGGGGTGCGTTGTGGACCGTGTCAAAAGGTCAAAGCGGTGAATGTGGTGATTTGCGACGACGCATCATTGACCGATCAATCTAGTTATCTTTGTAACCAAATTGTTTTAATTTCTGTATGAATGGGATAGCAGGGTTTGCTTGTTTATTTTGTGCTAAAACTATTTGACTCAAAATTGTTTTTTGGAAAAACTTGTGTTAAAATTATACCCAAAAATAAACAGAGCTTTTATTTTATTTGTAAGTTTCTAAGATTTCAGCTTCCTAAGTTTCATTCCATTTTACATGATAACTGGTCTTCACACTGAAAAGCAATGACTGTAGGCTGCTGAGCCGTCTAAGAAAACAACACCATGTCTAGCATCTACATGAGCCTTTCTTCTACAAAGTGTAATCATTTGACACAAGTGCGAGAAAGAGTAATTAACCCCACCCCCGCCCACCCAGTCCAAATGAATAATTTGAATATAAAATTCATGGTGAAAAGGGTTAAGACTCTGGTATGAGTTCTGCATGCTGTAACTTGACCAGCTCTACCTAGTTTGCTTTGAAAGGAGATGATTGCCCATTCTATCACGGATAACTATTTGAGAATTCGGTCAGCTATACAAAACTTGAACATAATGATTCATTTAGAGAGCAGTACCAATACATTGGGAATTGGGATGTAAAAGCAAGCCAATGTCAGACTGGAAGCAAAGCTCATTTCATCCTAGATATTGATGCAGTAATAATGTGTGGTACATAAAACAGAAAATATCATGTGAATACATTGAAAACCATTTGACTGAGTTATTGCTGCCGAAGACCCTAACACTTTCAGCTAAATTATTTTAAAAATATTCTAAAGATTTCATTCCCATCTTCTTATGCCCACGCTAAATCCCCTAACCCCCTAATTGAGGATGACATGTGTGAAGTGTATGAAAAAGAATTTTTAAAATAATTTCAAGGCTATCTAACTATTTATAGTTGAGGATTAGCTCTATTCTTAATGGGATGTAGCTTGTGTTTTATAATAAGAATATAAATTATATATCATTATTGGGTCATATATTTAACAGTGCATCACTGCATCCATAGCAACTATATTTTAAGACAACCATACTGTTGATTATTTTGACAAAGATTTCACCGGAGGGTTTTACTTCTTAAGGCAACGACTCCATAAAGTAAAATTAATTATAAAACATCCCACAGAATATGTAATGCAAAGAGTTACATAAGATATGAGAAATCTGTATTAAATTCTAACTTGCACTGTGCATTTACACGTGAATGTAGGAATTTATCAGAAAAAGACAGAAGAAGTTTGAATAGTATTTGAAAATACTCAAAATACAAATACTTTTGTCATGACTAAGGGGTAATCTAAAGCCCTGATTGCACTGTTCAAAACAATCTATTTTTTATTTTTTATAAAGAGAATTTAACCAACATCACTGATAAAATTTAAAAACTAAAATATCATGTACTTATTGGCAACTAATTTAAACTTATTAAACAATGTCTTACAGGCTAAAACTGTCTGATGAATCATTAACAGTTTAAACATCAAACCATTGTTTGCTAAATATAAACTAGTGCATTATCTATTTTTCATTTAACACCTGTACCCATATCGATCAACTTGATTATGTAGCTTTTAACCATGCTATTATGTTTGACAAACAGGCTGCCCAAACCCTCTATCGTGCCTTTGGTACAGCAACTCCATCTTGATAAATCAAGAGGAAGGTCTGGTTAGGTGTCACATAAGGTCTGGTTGATGAATATCTTAAAATGCTTTAATTTTAAATCGTATTGGAACCTGCATTAGCCAAGAAGTATAAAGAAAAAATAACATAGCTGTATGCAAAAACTGATACCAAATGGAATACATACTAATTTTGAAAGATGAAATATAACTAAGCATGATTATTTAGATTGCACATAATGGAAATATAAAAAAAACTTTTATCAATTTAGACTTATTTATATGAACAGCATACACCTGTAAATAATTGTATATAATGTCAAGCAGACGACATTTTCTTTAGTAACAACTCTCCATAGCAACACACTTCAAATTATCTCCCTTGTCTTAATCATAGCGTAGAGCTGACTCTATGAAGGTTTTTTGCAAAATACACTGCTTATCTTGTCCTGTATATATCTTAGCAACTATACATTCGATTGTTGCAAAATTTTCAGCATATGAACAGATCATACTGTCAGTTATATAAATATCTTACTCAAGGCATTCTTGTTAGGATGTCATGTGATTTATGCTTGAAAAAGTTAATTTGAAATAAGATTACTTCACATCTAACCAAGCTTATGCAGCATATCTGGCTTATCAAATAATAAACAGATGTTTCTTAACCTGGCTTGTCATATGCTCAGTTTAGGTTTAGCTATATTTAGTCAAAATTTGCTTCGATTAGCATAGTATTTACAGATAAAATTGGTTGATCAACCAGGAAGGTGAAAAACAATACGGAACTGCCAATAAATCCAAAGAATCTTAATGCTAAGAAAGGCTCCACTAACATATGCATAATTACTCTAAAGAATTTTGAAAACTAAAGGCTAAAATGCCTGTTAATTTTGAATTCATTAGGCATCTCATCAGGGTTCCAATGCCAAGTTCCTAAGCACCAGTTCTGATTTCAATAACATGTTGGGACCCATCATAAAATTCAAATTGGAATAGTATTTGAAAATACACAGATACATTGATAATGTATTTAAATACAAAGATTTTTGTCATGGCTAAGGGGTAATCTAAAGCCCTGATTGCAATGTTCAAAACTATCTATTTTGGACACTTTAACCCTTATTACACTGATGCCAATAAATTAATTAATACATGTGCAGTGTAATATTAAATTTCTTGGCCACATATATATATATATAATATATATATATATATAATATATATATATATATATATATATATATAATATATATATATATATATATATATATATATATATATATATATATATATATATATCGATCGTACAAATTTGACTACAGGATGCAGTTTTTTGGTCAAATTACATGTTCTGGGAAGGGTGTTGCGTCCTATAACTGAGAACATTCCTTGAGCACATTTTTGGGTCAAAATTTTTCTTAAAAAGTCAAAGACTATACCATGGAAATTGAACTAAATGCTACCCTAGACTATTTGCTCCGCTTGATGACTATGTTTAATGTACACTCCAAAAACACCAAGCGGAAGTGAAATTATTAAATTGGGCGCCTAAATATTGCTTATTCTTTAATAAATATCTCTTATTACATCAAAATTAATCCAGAATTTGACCTAAAATGGCGCCGAGAAAAGATACGTGTATAATCAAGTGATTTGCCTCCAATCGCAAACGATCTATATTCTAATTAGAGCAAGTACTCGGATATAAATATTCTGGACTCGGAAATTGCTATATATCATCATTGCGGGATAGGAACTGAATGTTCCTGTACCCGTTTGATAACCAACTCTCATTAGCACATAAGATTACACAGCGCCTCCAATGGCAAGAGCCAGATAACCAACTCCCATTAGTGCATAAGATCACACAGCACCTCCAAACGCAAAAGAGCCATTACATTCTGTTTCTGTCACATGATTTCTATATTTTCAAGGAGACATTTTATGCCATAAATAGATTGATTTTGATGTAATAAACAAACTTTATTGAAGATACACGATATTTAGGTGGTCCTATTTAACAATTTCTCTTCCACCATGATAACCTTTAGTCATACATTAAACCTAGCGCTGAGTGATGGTAATTTTTTATACCGATTTTCGATTTTTTAAAGGTATGTTTTTCTAAATTTAACAGCGTCTTATACTTGAATACAAGAGTATAGGGTGGATTTTGGTCAAATTTGGGACAGCGTTCTATATTCGATGGCGGCCTTTAGTCAAGAAATCACGGTATATATATATATATATATATATATATATATATATATACTTAGATTAATTTGAAAACAACTTAAAGAAAATTTTTTGGTGTTGTAACACAAAAAAGAGTAAGTAAGATTATCACGCATGTGCGTTACTCCGTATATTTTGATCAATCAGCGCTTGGGTGATGGTCTGTCATTAATGGCTAGTGTCATATTTGATCTCCAGTCAACTTCCCACAATGCATTGACTTGTGCTTACTACTGTTTAACGTTAACCAGAACCTGTACCAGGAACAGTCTTTAGGTTAACTTCAAACTGTAGTAAGCAGAATCAATTGTGGGATTTTGGCTGAAGGGTTATATACTATGGGTACCGAAGTTCGTGAATCTAAGCAAGTAATGCACTTGTGAAAGAAAACTCTTAAACAGATCTGCGCAGGAATTTAACACAATGTGAAATAACACTTCCGAATACAACCGAAAAAATTTCAGTACAAAATTTTAATTTTTAAACAAATCCCAAGCATTTTAACTCACCCACCTCGCCAGGTTTTGTGCGGTACCGAATTTCATGAATTGGTGATTATGCATCTTCAGGTGTCTGGTACATGCTTTAAATCCTTAAATATCACTGTATTAGTTTGTTGAATGTTTCAACTGCTAATTTTGCCCGTTTTAACCGAAAAATTTGTCCTACAAATGAATGTATAAACTATAAAAGCAGTTGATCCATTTGAAGAGAAAAAAACCCAAATGGATGCCGCTTTCGTTAGGTAGTGACATCACATGAAATTCACAAATATTAATGAGCTGAAGAAATGTGCTAACACTAGGGTCTTTAAAACATGTTCAGCAGGCATAAAGGAAAGAATAAAAAATATTTCTATCGTTAAAAAAACCATGTGTGCACTTTATGTTAATTTTGACACTTTGGTAAATGATTAATAAGCACCCACCCCTTCCTCTGGAGCCTCTCCAATAAAATTTTGATGCGCTCCCGTCAATCAGGCTAATCTGGCGCGGCGAAAAAATGTAACCAAAGCAGGTGATAACTTTGGATTGTAAAAATTGCTCATTTTAGGTGCTAAATAAGCGCAAGTAAGTAATCTAAGAAAGTGCATTAAGGAAGCTTACAATTTTTATCACTACCATCAGTAATTGTATGAAAAGTTTCTTGTTTTGACAACATTTTGCTCAAAACTTTGTCAAAAGCTTCAGAACTGTCAATCAAAATGTGGCTACTGTGTAGATGCATTCCATGCAACGTTACATCATAGAACGAGAGCGATAAAAACAAATTCACGAATATCAGTACTCACGAATTTAAGCAACTCGACCATATATCTCATCTTTCTCTCCCACTATGGTATGTGCAGCTTTATTTCATGTACGCTCTCTAATGTTTAGAGGTGCTCTTTAGCGTTTGAGAAAACAAACAAATAATCGAATATACTCGCCTCCAACTTTTAGAGCGCCTCAAAATGTCAAATGCTAGTCTAGTCACCGTAGTCTAGTGTACACGAAATAAGCTACACATACCACAGGGGGAGAGAAAGACGATATAGCCTACCTAAATTTGCCGGACGATTAATGGACACGAGACGGAGAGTTGTCATTCGGGCCAGGTGAACTAAAACGCATCAACCGGACTGTGAAGCCATGCAGCTGAGATAAATGTGTAACGAAAACTGGTTTAATATATAATTCTCAACGGTTTGATTCATTATATTTATGCATATGGCAATAATGGCTATACTTTTACTTGATAAGACGGTTACTGCATTTGCTGTGGCATATAACTCGATTTTTAAAACGATTTAATGGTTAAAAACAGTTTAGAAATTTTGTTTCTTGTTGTGTTGAGTAAATTCCGTCTATTAGACGGAGGCTCTTGAGACGAACCGCCTTCTGGAGTTGATTCCTAATCCTAAATTTATCAGTTTAACAGATCTGTAGATCAGCATACACACCGTAGCAAAATAGTTATTCTTACATGTAATAATTGTACTGTAGCATGATTGTTGTTTACCGCACTTATATATTTATCTATGTGCAGCGAAAAATAGAAACAAATTGTTTGTGTACATATGTTTATCAGAGCACTGTTAAATAGTTTCATTAATAGTCCCTTGTTTTGTGTACATGTTCATTAGAACATTGTTAATGTTCATATTATTAGTATGGCAAGGTTACTTTAGCTCAATGACTTGTTTGCACGAATCCAGTTTGTTTCGTCCCGATTCCCGTTCCCACGCCAAGTCATTTTGCATAGTTGCCTGTTTGCCCTGGGATCTTTTTCCCATAATTCCAATCACTATTGGTTGTTTCACACCACTTGAACTCATCAGTATTTTTGCAGATCGTCTTTGGCGTAGTACATAGCATAATTCTCTGGACAGTTGCTCAAGCTTAAATAGCTTCTGTGATGGAGCCTCATGTGTAACATTTTGCTTACTGGGATCCAGAATCGCATGTGTGCAGTTTTCTTCATCTGTTTCAAGGCCAAGTTGTTTCAAGCAGCTGCATATCTTCTTGAATAGCATATCTATAGCGGAGTGCAGTTCTGTTTCACCCTCAGTTTTTTATAATCAACAAATCGTTGCTCCCCCGTTCCATTCCGTGCCATACGACCAAGCAAATGGTATCTTTGCACTAAAAATTTAGCCTGAATGGTGGCTTTATACACTGAAATCTTATCCGTGTTTCAGCCTTCCCACGGTGTGTGCACTTTTCCCACGTCACAGGAATTTATGTTGAGGTATTGCAGTGTTTTCTTCTCAGCAGCTTCTTCTTTTAGTTTCCTGTACCAGTAGGCATGAGCCTGAGCTGACACTAGTTCCTTTCACTTCACTTTGGTCGGTAGCGTTTTCAAAAGGCTATATGCTGAGGGTAAACTATACATATTGAGGACTTTCCTCGTTTCCCCCACCCAACTGTGTGGTGATTCTTGCTTAATAGCCAATTACCTTTCGATTTTATCCTTCTTTACATAATCTTCTCTATGCAGCATGTTCAGGAGAAAAGTCAGAATCCCTTTATGTAGTTGACCTTCAAGTGGTAGGGCTCCAAGCAACAAATAGGCGGCCATATTCACAGAAGCAGTTGGCAAGTGCTGTATTCTCTTAAGATGTGCTCTATAAAATTGCTCGAGCTTGTCTGTAATATATTGTCCATATTCCTACAATCCTCATTAATCATTCCATAATTTCCCATGAGCCGAAAGGCATAATTGGCAGATAGTGGTATTATTTTCACTAGAACAATGTCAGCTTGCCACAATGTTTGTGCTTAATAAATATACATAAAACCTGATCAACGTATCTTGTCAATCGACCTCCTTCACCCCAACACATCAAACATAACAATGCATGATGTCAGAACGAACCAATGGTGCTCACAGGTGTCGATATACCGAGGATGGAATGGGCAGGAACAAACCTTACAGGTAAGTGGAAAAAATTCAAGAGACATGCACAATTGATGTTCTCTGGTCCTCTGAAAGGAAAAGAAGAGGAAGAGCTGTGTAGTTATTTGCTTTTCTGGTGTGGGGAAGAAGGGAGAGATATATGTAATACCTAAAATTTGACTGATGAGCAAGCAAAGAAGCTTGACACATATTTCACAAAATTCGAAGAATATGTTACCCTAAAGCCAACAAGGTGTTTGCGAGGTACACATTCTACAAGAAGACACATGGTATCACAGAAACTATTGATCAAATCGTCACAGATCTGAAATTATTAGTGGCTGACTGTGGATTTAATGATCTGAATGACATGGTATGAGACCGTATCGTGTTCGGCACTGACGCAGATAAAGTTCGAGAAAAACTAATAAACTGTGGTTCATATCTGACCCTACACAAGGCCATTGAAATCGCCAGGACATTCGAAGCAGCACAGGAACAAATTCGGGCAATGAAAGGTGAACCCAGTTTGAACGTGCATTCTGTTGGATGTGGTCGGGATACTAAGCAAAAGACAATGTACGGTAACAAACAAAATATGAACACTCGTTTTGGGCAGAAAAAGACAACATTCATGGCCAAGCCGTGTAGCCGATGCAGTAGACCACATTCAATGACTGATGCATGCCCGGCAAATGGGAAAACCTGTCACAAATGTGGAAAAGCTAATCACCTTAGCAAGATGTGTCGGTCTACGAGAGAGGAACAATTTCATTTCAAACAGAACATTGCACATTGTAGACGATGATGGTGACAATGAAGAATTTTTTTATAGACATGAGTGATGTTGATAATGGCATAACTGATCAAATGTTCGTCGACCCGGAACTGGGGAAATGGGAAAGAAAGTGACATTTAAGCTAGATACCGGGGCACAAGTTAATGTACTACCTTTACACATCTACCAGTCCGAACTAAACAGGGAAATGCCTTTGCAAAAATGTAAAAAACAGCCTGGTTGGGTATGGTGGGTCCCATTTAAATGTCAAAGGGAAATGTGTGATAAAATGTGTGCACAAAGAATGTGAGAAAAATATCATTTTTTCATAGTGGAAACAGAGTCAAGCCTGATTATTGGTCTCAAATCGTGTATAGATATGAATCTCATAAACCTGGTGCTAGCCATAGAGAAATGTACCAGTGAACTTGAAAGTTCAAATACTAAATATACAAGTAAACTTGACAGTTCAAATA